>OX387433.1:23103253-23609894 GCA_947563755.1 Lochmaea crataegi | reverse complement strand
GCTTTTATAGCCGCTTGGCTGTCGTAGTATATGGCAATGGTATTTTCCTCAAACTCTTGTCGTAATAGCTCCCCTGCACAGTGCTGTATTGCTGCAACTTCTGCCTGGAATATCGTCACATGTTTACCTAAGCTCAGTGAGATTCTTATCTTTGGCTTGGCTATATATATTCCTGCTCCTACACCTTCCTCGGTTTTTGAGCCATGTGTATAGCAGGCCATTTCTGCATTAATTGGAGGTCCTTCCTTCCATGCCTCTCTGCCTGTTATGACTGTTTTGAAGTTTTTCCCGAAGCTATACTTGGGAATCATCTCGTCCGATGGCATTCCCATTATGGGGTCTATTTCTAACTCATTGTATAGCTCGTTATACACCTTACCGTGTAGCCTACTAATGGGTGCTTGTCCTCTGGTCAATCTATCATTGATTGACCTGGCTTCGCCTTGTATTTAGACATGGAGTGGCGGCAGGTTCATCAAGGCTTCTAGTGCGGCTGTTGGGGAAGCTTGCCTGGCTCCCGTGGCGGTCAGGCAAGCTTGCCTTTGGATGCCACTTAGCTTTTGGATCGCCCCAGCCTGCCGAGTCTGGGTCTGGTGACTCTTGTATATAGCCATATGATCATTTTTGGTTGTAGCCCACAGTTGTTTCCGCACATTCTTCTGCACAGATTGAGGGCTATCGTACCTTTTTGTATTATTTTCTGTAGGTATTGATTCCATGTCAACTTGTGGTCAAATATGACTCCCAAGTATTTTGCCTCTTGAGCAATTGGAATTTCCACCCTATTAAGAACTGGTGACTTCAGTCCTCTCAGTACTTTCTTCTTGGTGAAAACAACTATCATGGTTTTAAGAGGGTTTACAGTTAGTTCCTCCTCTTGGCACCATTTGTTGATTATGTTTAGGGCAGTTTGTGTCTGCTCTGAGACTGTACCTACGAATTTGCCTTTTTAGAGAGAGAGAAGAGAGCGAGAGGAGAAAGAGGGAAGAGAGGGGAGAAAGGAGAGAGATGAGTGAGAGGAGAGAGTGGAGAGAGATGAGAGAGAGGAGAGAGAAAAGAGAGAAAAGAGAGAGAAGAGAGAGAAGAGAGAGAAGAGAGAGAATAGAGAGAATAGAGAGAATAGAGAGAAGAGAGAGAAGAGAGAGAAGAGAGAGAAGAGATAGAAGAGAGAGAAGAGAGAGAAGAGATAGAAGAGAGAGAAGAGATAGAAGAGAGAGAAGAGAGAGAGAAGAAAGAGAAGAAAGAGAAGAGAGACAAGAGAGACAAGAGAGACAAGAGAGACAAGAGAGACAAGAGAAACAAAGAGACAAAAGAGAGGAGAGAGAGGAGAGGAGAGTGACAAGAGAGAGGAGAGAGATGAGTGAGAGGAGAGAGATGATAGAGAGGATAGAGGGGAGATATTGGATTTAGAGAGAGAAGAGAGAGAGAGAAGAGAACGGGGGGAGAGAGAAGAGAGAGAGAGGGAGAGAAGAGAGAGAGAGGGAGAGAAGAGAGAGAGATAAGAGAGAGAGAGAAGAGAGAGAAGGAGAAAGAAGAGAGAAAAGAGAGAGAAGAGAGACAAGAGAGAGAAGGAGAAAGAAGAGAGAAAAGAGAGACAAGAGAAAGAAGAGAGAGAAGAGAGACAAGATAGACAAGAGAGAGAAAAGAGAGAGAGAGCGATAGAATGAGAGAGAATTGTGGAAAAAACATTTTAGAAAATCTTCTTAGGCGTGGTTTAAATTTTCGATTTTGAGAGACCCTGTATACTAAAATATCGTTTAAATTTGAACAAATAGAAAGCAAAGTAATACTTATGTTTCTGTTGAAAGCCCTTCACGTCGTTACTGAAATTAAAGGGGTTTCGCGAAGAAGAAGTATCAACGTGCTGGGCTTGTTTTATAGCCCCACTTCGGCGAGCCACTTTACCGAGAAAATCTGTCGAAAGCTACCTCTAAATACTTTAAAATCTCCAACCTAAACTTCATTCCGTATAAAGTTTTTTGTGGGGTTTTTTATTTTAAAAAAGTTTTGATCAGTTCGTGTATCCAGTTAACATTGTTATTATTCAAAACACAATTCAACATTACAAATTATTGAATTTTGATTGTGATATATGTTCAATGTACTTTGATGTTAGCGTGTACTTCATGACTCTTCAAGAACTAAAATATCCAGTTTGACATTCTCATAAAAACTATCCTTCATGTATAAAAGAAGAGCTGTAAGTACACAAAAAATATTGAATAGAAGAAAAAATATGTAACGTTTATGAAAGAGTACAATCTGGTAGCGGGTGGTCAGGGGGTAGAGTATTTGAGCCGATTCTAAATGCCCATATCTTAAAAAGTATTTCAGATATTAAAGTCCGTTTGCACCGGATATGCGCATCTTTTGAGATATAGGACAAGAAAGAGGGCAGATAAAGGTTCCTAAAAATGAAAAATATACAGGGTGTATCGTATAAAATAACAAAGTTGTCCCATTTCCGGCGTAAGCGGAAGTAGCGGTACAAACTTGACATATATACCAAAACAAACTTAATTATTTCTTAAAGGTGTTCATTAAAAACTGGACCAAATACACTTGGCCACACGGTATTATTGCCTTATCCCCACAATAATTCCTCATTTAATTTATAGTTGGCCAATATCTCCTTTTAAATCTGGATAAACCACGTTCAAAAAAAATAATTTTCTCGGCATTTCGACTCCCGCTATGGAGTCAATAGCTAGGAAAGGTAGGTTGGGAATGATAGAATTCAGTAAGATTTCGTAGTCTCAATCTGCCTACTCCTCAGATATAACTGACGAGTCACAGGAAGAGGTCGCTTATTTATAGGAACAGAAGTGGAGGGAGATAATGGCTAGAAAAAGGTACAGTGTAAATTTTGTGACACTTTTTTTAGTAGACTGAATTTATTGAATATTCAATAATTCAATGAAACTTAATTCGATTGTGATAACATCCGTATAAATTCAGATTATTGTTTATAACTAATAAATTACATTAATGGAACAAATAGCCAATAACAACAAACGTATCGCCCCATGAGAATGTTAACATTGTTTTAGCGAGTCAGTTAAACACAAAACTGATGTTCCGGGAGCTTCAATTATGTGCTGGAACGTACGAGCTTTGACAAGAATGAGTTATCCAAAAA
Organism: Lochmaea crataegi; assembly: GCA_947563755.1. Classification (NCBI taxonomy): domain Eukaryota; kingdom Metazoa; phylum Arthropoda; class Insecta; order Coleoptera; family Chrysomelidae; genus Lochmaea; species Lochmaea crataegi. Next base: position 23,606,755 of record OX387433.1, on the reverse strand, counting down.
AAGTTTTTTTTTTCCATTAATTGACTGCAGTTTGTATCGGACACAATGCAGACGTGCTTTGGAGATAAAATGGAGAAAAAGTATGGACATATTTAAATTTTTTTTAGTACAGACCTGTACATACACCTAGGGGATACCACATAATTGCGAAAATAGTAACAAATGCTAGTGATTTTTAAAAGGTTTTGTTAACCGATTTCTAAAAAAGGAGGTTATAATGTTATAAATTAAAAGTGTATATACATACAGGGTGACAATTTTAAAACTTACCTTGTGAACGAGAAGAGATTTCAAAAAAATTTCAAAACGTTTCTAGGGTAGAGAGGGGGAACTAACATGACACGAGAATGCACCCTCATCAACCCCCTATGCCCCACCTACCCCACCTACAAAAATTTAAATGGCAACCCCCTACTTGTGATACGTCTTTAGAAAGCCCGTAGAAAATGCAACGGTCTAAGTAACAATTATACAGGGTGTAACAATAAAATAGAGAAATTCATTTGACAACAAAAATAACAATTAATTGCGGAACGATACTTCTCTTTGAATGTGCGAGTACGGTCCCTATTTAAGTGTTGAATGTTATATTAATTGCACTTCAAAAAAAAACTTGTTTGCTTTGCAGTATTTAAGCATCACATTTTGTTATTCTGTTTTGCATTTTCTTTCTGTACTAAAATTATTGGTTTATTTGTTACTTACCTTAATGTCATTGTCATTTGTGATAGATTAATTATTTGTACGTTTGGTCCGAAAATATTTTGGTACGTTTTGTACGTTAATTTAACTACAATAATCACGATGGTTTACAGTATACCTGAACGTGTGGAGATAATTTTAATATTTGGCTCCCAGAACGACACTTATTTGCAGACATCTAACGTGTTTAATGAAAGATATCCTGAAAAACATGTCACGTGTATATCCGTGATTTGGTCGTAAAATTTAGAGAGGCAAATATAAGAAGGAATACTGCAAGAGTACTCGATGGAGCAACTCAAATTGGAAGTCCTTGGACAATTTGGAATAGATCCTATTTTATCAGCTCGTCACGTCTCTGCCATAACAGGACTATCACATGAGTCCCTACGGAAAGTTTTGAAGCTTCATAAATTTCACCCCTATAAAATGCAATGTCTTCAAGAATTGTCCGATGACGATCGAGACCGATTAATTCAGTTTTGTGAAATTATGACTGAAAGAATTAAGAATGAACCTAGACTTTTAAAAAATATTTGTTTTAGTGATGAGTGCACATTTTAACTAAATGGTAATGTAAATAAACAAAACTGTCGTTATTGGAATTATGAAAATTTGTTGCACTTCCAGCAAGACGGAGCACCTCCCCATTACGCAGTAGCAGTTAGGGACTGGCTAGACAATAATTATCAAAATAGATGGATTGGAAGGAGAGGTCCCATTGAGTGGCCGCCTAGGTCACCAGACTTACCGCCATCCGATTTTTTTCTGTGGGGTCACCTTAAGTCGGTTGTTTATAAAACTAAACCAACCTCAATCGACGATTTACGACAAATATATGTCGTGATAATTCTAAAAGAAAATTTGTCAACGTTCGTATGGAGTTTGAAGATAGGTTGTTCTATTGTTTTCAAAACAATGGAAACCATTTTGAACATTTACTAAATCAATTAACATTTTTGTAGTTCGACATTTAACACTTTTTTTATTTTGTTGTCAAATAAATTTTTCTGATTTACTGTTACACCCTGTATAATTATGACTTAGACCTTTGGAAAGTATTTTTTACGGGCTTTCTAACGACGTATCACAAGTAGGGGTTTGCCATTTAAATTTTTGTATGTGGGGTAGGTGGGGCATAGGGGGTTGATGGGGGTGCGTTCTCTCTCATGTCATTTTAGTTCCCCCTCTCTACCCTAGAAACGGTTTCGAAATTTTTTCAAATCTCTCTCCGTTCACGAGGTACAGCCTATTGTAAGTTTTAAAATTTGCACCCTGCATTCATATGTAACTTCGATCATAACTTTTTTGTCTATTAACCAATTTCAATGATTTTTGCGCATTAGATTCAGTATTGTTTCAAGGTGGTTCCAGTTCAATAACATGGGTCTTGAACCTTGGAATTTAAGGAGATACCAAGAAAACAATCAAAATAAAATAGGAAAGGTATAGTGATTGGAATTTAATTTTTGCTTTTTTCCAACTGCGTTTGTTGAGGTTGTTTTTTTCCAAATTATTCATTTCATGACAAATTTTTATTGTCAATTTTAACTTTTGATACCCTGTACCTCGGTAGCTGAACTCTTTGATAGTTCATACTCCTATATCAAAGTCGAATATCCCAGTACCTTATATAAAGATTATGAAAAGTTAATGAGACAAATATAAGTTTCTGTGCTTTTTTCTAGTATGTTGATTTTTTTAAATAAATTTTGATATACAGAGTGTTAAGTTTGGAATTTTGGCGATACTGGTATATAAAAAAAGGAAAATACAATATAAGTAATTGATGGGAATTTTGTTTCCATTGTTTTATTACTCCTAAACACCAAAATCTATTGTTGAAAAAATTGTTCTACTGCATTTTATATCCTTTATACTGACCATACTTAAGTATCACGTTTTTGTCGGTAAAAATTTAGTCATATATAAAATCTCTTAAAGTGAGTTGTAACATGATAGTTAAACTCTGGTTATCTGTGACTGTTAGTTTTTTTTATGTAAAATCGTCATATTGTAAGACATGCCACTGATTAGTTCAGATTCGAAAAGTAAATTAAGTTAATCAGTCGGCTATATTATGTTGTCCATTATAACAACGATCCTGCAATACAAAACTAGTGGCTAAAGTTGACCAGGGGGGTCTATTCTCAAACAGTGACATTTTCTGTCGCATGCAAGATTATACTTTTGCCAATCAAGAATTATACAGTCTCGCATGCGACAAAAAATGTCTCTGTTTGAGAATAGACCCTCAGAGTTTTACTATCGCTTGCAACGCACTCTGAACATATTCCCTCTTGAATTTGAACAGAAATCCTCCCAAGAGCTCTTCTTTTCCAAGGTGGTTGCTGCGGTCTCATATCTTACATTAATCAGCCAGATCAGTGTCATCAGACAGAGGTCTTGTATTATACATTATTCAGCTATACGAATGTCACCACACCGCAAGAGGGCGTGGTAAAATTTTAGAAAAGAACATTAAGTTGTCTATCTATCTTTGTTTTGTTACCTTTGGCCAGCACCGCTGCTACTAGTCCACCCAGTGTCCTGTACCCCTGCACCACCCTCAGCAGTATCCCTCTTTGCACCCGCAGGAATGGTCTAACCCTCGCATTCACCCCCGCTCTTTCACCCCACACCTCCGCACTGTACATCATACTCTGCTCTACCGTCCTACCAATTACCCTCCTCTTCCATTCTCCCGGCCCTTTAACATTACACATCAATGTCCCTAGCCATGCTGCCCTCACTTTCCCCTTCTCTGCCGCCTTTAACATATGAGTTTTGAAGGATTCTTGGCTATCCAACCACACCCCTAGGTATTTCACAGACGCCTCCATACGAATTATCCTTCCCTTCACCATCACCCCCACTTCCCTCGTCTTGCTCCGACCCTTCACTAGCAACCCCTTCCGCCACTTCCAATCCACTCCGCTCCATCTTCTCCACAATCTTCCTACACATTCTCTCCGCCTTCCTTTCTATTTCCGCCTTTCCCTTTGCCGTACATACCAGACACACATCATCCGAATACACCCTAATTTCACATGCCTCTTCACATACTATCCTACAAACCTCATCAAACACACACTTCCAGAGCGTCGGTCGAAGAACCGAGCCTTGGGGCACTCCAGCCTCCGTCTCATACCTCCTCCATCTAGAATCTACTATCACACGCCCCGTCAGGTAGTCCACCAGGTGAACCAACCCCTGCCCCACTCCAAGCCTCAGCAACGCGCTCAACACTGCCCGTTTGCTGACACTGTTGAACGCGTTCCCGACGTCGAAGAACACGAGTAGGGCCAATTTCTTGTTTCTCCAGCTGCCTTCCCTAGCCCTTTCCACCAAGCCCTTTACCCTACCCAGGGCCGAGATGCATGATTTCCCCTTCGTAAACCCGTGCTGGTCTATCCTAAAACTCCCATTCCTACCAATAATAGAATCTGGAAGTTTGGAATTCTCCACAATGTGTACTTACAGTAGTTTTCAGTAATTTCAATTTTCAACAAACAATTTGCTCTCACGTAACAGGCACCGGATGCGAATCGGTATCCTACACGTACATCTACAAATATATTCTCGACAAAAAAAAGGCGACAGCACCCTGAGCCTGTCTGGTCCGGACCGTTTAGTTATAATACCGATGAAATATTGATAAACAAGGTTTAATTATACCAAGGACGCGTCGACGTCGTTGGTGTTCACAGATTCGTCCGGCAGCCGGAAGTGAATTATCTGATGTCCGAATATCTATTGAACATGATGAGCTAATTTGAATCTAATCTAGATAGAATGTACATAGAAATTAATTTAATTATTTGTAATCAAGATTCGACGTCGTAGATTATAAATAAACAGGGTGTTTGTGAATGTAACGACCAAAGGTTAGTGGGATGTATCGATAATAATATAATCAATATTGTATATATTTATATAAAAGCATTTATAATGACAAGAGAATAGCAGATAATTATTATTAATTACGTAAAACGACCGCTAGAGGATATACCAAACGGAAGATTAAAATATCTACCGAGAGCCAGGCTCTGCTTGAAGCTATCAGCAATATAGCCACTAAATCTAGATCGGTAAAAAAACTGTGAGGAATCACGTAATAGGCTGGTATGAGACAACGGTGTCTCTAGTTTGGGTGCCGGGGCATGAGTGATGAATTAGCTGATCAGTTAGCTAAACAAGGCTCTAAAGGAGACCTCATGGGTCCGGAATCGTTATGTGTAACGATTGCATAAGAACTGGCTAGATAAGAACATCTTCATACGAAGAGTTTATATAAAACGACCGCTAGAGGCTGTAGAGCTAGTATTAAGAAATGTGAAGTGCCTTTAAATTTTCTACCTCCAAACAACAATCATATCATTTTTTTCTGGCAATTTTTGGATCTGTGGCTTCCACAGTTTAGGGAGGTGTAAAGCTTGGCTTGGCTACTTCCAGAGGACGAGTTGCCTAATGTTGTACAACGAGTACATTATATTGGAACGGGGGGAACAGGGCTGGCGTTCAGAGTCAGTGATGACTCGGATTGGGGGGGTAGGAGAGCTGGTGGTCTTGAGCGCGGGTCACATTAGGCTGACTGCTAGCTGCTGTTGATCAGCGGCTGGAATTACCACCAGCAAGCAGAGACTAGAAATACGGTCACATTATCGGCTGCTACTTGACTGCGTCTACCAGCAAGCAGCGATTGGCAACGTGGTCACATTGTGACGGCTGGCTACTCACCAGTTAACAGTTGTTCACGTAATCGGTAGACCACGTGTCAAACTGGTCAAACTGCGCTGCAGTGAGTAATGTGATCCGCTAGTCGCCGCAGCCTGTTACCAGAAGCGAACACGTAAAACTTCGCCAGCCGCTATATATAATCGCTAGTGAATCACACCAAACTGAACAGTTTCCACATATCGCGGCTGGCAATCAGCCTAGTGCGACCCACGACGATTCCGCAGCACTTTTTGAAGTTCAGTTAATAGCTCTGAGATTTCGTCGTTAATGTATTTGTCGACGCTAGAGATGACAAAAGCAAAACCTGGGATATATTGTTTTGTAGGGTTATTCCTGGAAGCAGAGGATGCTGGAATATAGGGATGCAAACCACAGGATGGTCGTCGGTGGCATTTTGGATTTGGATTTTGAGGAGAGCACTGCAGTTTGAATTGGCTTTGAGATTAGTGATTTGGTCTAGGATTTTATAGGTGTTCGACAGGTTGAAAACCTTCTTCTGAGAGCAGTATTTGGGTGGAAGATTTCGAAGATTCAAAGTTTGAAGTGCTTTGGAAGTTTGAGAAGTAGAATTGATATTAGACGTATTGGAATTTCGAATTGATGCTTGTTCGTCGGCTTGACTGACTATGGATTCGTTGCAGACAGAGGCGGCTGGAGAAAAAAAAAATAGATGAGGCAGGTGATTTAATGGCTTTTCGAGTTTATAAGATATTGGTTTCCTCACCGTTGAGTTTAACTTTTTACTGGTTTGCACCGATATTTTTACAATGGAATGGTTTATGATCAGAAATCAGCCGCAGCTGCTGTATGTTCGCGGTAAATGTCTCGTTGTTTGATAATGGTTGGCTTAATTTCGAGGTGTGAGTCAGTGACCGTTTTTTAGCTACGTGACTACTTCGATGTCATACCTGTACTGAGGATAATGATTTGATATATTTCATGTTATTATTATTATTATTAGTTGCCTTTATTTGAATATAAAATAAAAACAATGGTTACAAGAGGCGAAAGCTACCCAACTTAACCTCATGATTACAACAAAAAATTTAAAGTCAAAGTTAAAAACGTTAGAAAATATCTAAACTATTCTCACATTTAAATTTTTCTAAATGTAACCATTTCGCTAAAGCAACTTCTCTTTGTTTCAGGTAATTTCCCTCGACACGCTTAATGTTTTTATCCTACAGGAAATTGGTGAAGGTTTAACGCTGTAAGTACCACTAAAAGTAGTTATATCATAAGTTATTGCTATCGGATAGTTATATCGCATCGAGTTATATAACTGATTCAATCTGATGTAGTCTGGGAAAATTAAATTAATAGCGTCTCTTATCTTTTATATAATCTAGCTCGATATAGCTGGACTTGTATAAACCGCGGTATTCTGGTCTCTGTAAAACTGGATTTTCTGTAAATATGCCAGTCTCCATTCCTGAATTCTACTGAACTCCATTTTTGATGTAAAATATCTGATGGCGCGCATTGGCAGTAAAATCGGCTGGTTTGCCGTCACTGAAAACGGCATGACGCAATCTGACCATACGTGATTATTCCCCTAGTCCCGAGGGAAACATTTTTCCTTAGAAATCCCTTTTGAAATAGTTGTTCGTCCTGGGACGAAAATTTCAAAAACACACCTCTGACTCCTAAATTCCACCCCCCTCTAAAACTCTTAAAAGTGTTTGTTTCGGATATCTGGTGACCCGGGAAGCATTTTTGTGAATTTTCACCCCCTACCTCAAAACTACCCCTAACCCAAAAGTCGTTTTTTGGAATAGGTCGTATTTTTCCCCTTTTTGACTTATTTTTGTCGGTAGGACTTCGAAAATTTGATTATCGATTTTAACGAAGAGTCGCTTGAGACGATCCAGCGACCTGTCAAATAAAATTCAATAAGGCGTCCCAGTGCAAAAATATGGTTTTGGTCTTTTGGTAGACTGTTTATTTTGGAGAAAGGTGATTTTATTTGGCTTTGTCTTGTCTATTGATAATAATAATGAACAATAAAAAGGTAAGTTTTAAAAAACTTTTAAGTGACATATGTGGATTTTGGACCAACTTTTGGTTAAGTTGTGCCTACATAAAAACATTCATTTTTCGTTAGTTAAATACAAAGAGATATAGTAACGAAACTACTATACAGTGTGGAACAGCCAAATGAAATATATTCGATAACGAATAAATAAGGGCGTGTTGGGAAAAACGCTTGGACACGTCGATTTGTATTTTTAAATGAGCATTTAAAAAAAATTTAGGGTGTATATTATTTAAATTTTGGATTCTTCAGAAAATTCTTCACATATAATTCATGTACAGGGTTATTCATTATAAATGTCCCAGCCCTTATCATAGTTATTATTGCATAAAAATTTTTGAAATAAAAGTTGTGTGGTTATAAACTAATTTTATTATAACGTTAACAAAAGTACAGTGGCGTGCGTAGTTTGGGGGACACAAAAATTATTCGTTTTTTTAAATGATTGAATTTTTGAAAAGATGTTTTTCTTCTGATTTCAAAAATATACCATATCATACCCCTGTCTTACACCGTTCTTAAGATATTAAATAAAGGCTTTGGTCAAAACATTTAATTAAAATTACAAATAATAGATAACGAATATAACAAAGATAACTTTACAACTATAAATAAATAATAACTTATAAAAGTTGTTCGAAGTGTCCACCATTATTTTCAATACATAATTGAAAACGTCTAATTATATTTTGAATTGCATCAGAAATGGCTTGATTGTTTACATTTAGATTATTTAGTTCTAATTGAATTCGGTCTTTAATGACTTGAATACAGTCATTATTATTATTTATTATGTCTTTTAAAAACCCTGAAAAGAAATGAAACCATAGGGGATAGATCGGGACTGTTAGCAGGCCATAATATGGTTCCATTATTCCATATCCACACTTCAAATACATTGTTCAAATGCTCTTTAACAGGTAGGACATTATGCGGAGCTGCCCCATCCTGCATCCAAATCATATCCTGAAGTTGATCGTCCAAAAAATTCTCCACAAGAATATTTTCAACTTCAGGAAGAATCATTTCCAGATAGGTAACTCCAGTTAAATTGAAATCATAAAATATGGGTCCAACAATTTTGTTTCTGAAAATTCCACACCATACACTAAGAGTTTTTCTTCCTGATTTTTTTATTGGTTTTATCAATCTTTTTCTATTCTCCTTGTTTTCCCATGACCTACGATTTTTCCTATTAAAAACTCCAGCCGTAGAAAATGATGATTCATCGGTCCATAATATTTTAGTCAAATAATCAGGATCTTCATCTAACTTTTGGAGCATTTGGCGGCAAAACTCAAACCTTTTCCTTTTATGAGCTTCGTCAAAACTTGTACGGGTAAAATTTTATATGGTTTGTAGTTGTTAGTTTTCAACGTACGTTGTATTTTAGAGTAACTCATATTCAAATGACCTGCATTATTTATACTACATTCAGAATTTTCTAAAAAATAATGTGTTTCAAAAAACTTTCAAGAATACCTATAAGAGGGCTTACCTTCGAAATAAAGCAGTATATCTAATTGATCTTCGTTGTTTGCATAAACTAGTCGCCTTTTTCTATTAAAACTACCGATATTATTTACCTGTTGGTGAATACGTCTGAACGTATTGTCTGCGGGCGTTGGACGATTTGGATACAACTCCCTGTATGCTCTTTGCGCTGCACGTTTATCTTTGTTATTTTTTATATAGCAAGTGAATATTTGAATTTTTTCTTCTACACTGTAAACCATTTTGAATGTTTCAATAAGGATATGGCGTTTAATAAACATGACAGTTGTGATTTTCATAGCTTTCTTTGATAATATTGACTTTTCAATATTTAGAGTAACTAGTTTAATTTACTATAGTTATCCTTTAATATCTTAAGAACGGTGTGAGGCAGAGGTATGATATGGTATATTTTTGAAATCAGAAGAAAAACATCTTTCCAAAAACTCAATAATATACTCTCATTTAAAAAATCAAATAATTTTTTTGTGTCCCGTAAACTACGCACGCCACTGTACTTTTTTTAACGTTATAATAAAATTAGTCTATAACCACACAATTTTTTTGTTTATGTAATAATAACTATGGTAAGGACTGGGTCATTTATAATGAATAACCCTGTACAGTGTCCTATACCTATCTTCAACTGTTTCGGAAATATTAAGTGTTTTCAGATTTATTACAAAAATTAACATTGAAAAATGAAAATTATTTTATTTCACAAATTCGCTACATTACACTAAAAGCCTAATAAGTAATACATACTGATTATTTCTTGATAATGTAAAAAAACAAAAAAACATTAATGTCAATGAAGAAAATGTTCAAAATGCTCGCCGCGAACGTCTTGGCAACATGCTAATCTGGTATAGAAATGTCTTCTAACGTTACTCAATATCTCAGGCGTAACTGATCTAATCGCAAGCGTGATTCGTCTTTTTAAGTCATCTAAGTTGAGGTGTTTAGTTTTGTATACAATACTTTTGTCATATCTCCACAAAAAGAAGTCTAATGGCGTTGGATCAGGAGATCGTGCTGGCCATTCTATCGAACCGCGCCTCCGTATCCACCGATTTGGAAAAATTTGGTACAGGTACTGCCGGACATTGATTTGGTAATGGGGCGGTGATCCATCTTGCTGAAACCATATTAAATTGGCAAGAACTTGTGGGTTTGCTGGATCAGGATCTAAGTTTGTCAAAGTTGGCACGATATTATTTTCGAGCAGTTCTAAATATTTATCTCCATTCAAGTTGCCATCAATGAAAAAGGGACCTAGGATATGATTTCCAACAATTCCTGCCCAAACTTTTTCAGGATATTGCGTATACTCTTCTCTTAGCCAGTGAGGATTCTCATTAGATCAATAGCGACAATTTTGACGATTAACATATATATATAACCGTGAAGAGTAAATGTGCTCTTATCAGAAAACAAAACATCTTCAATTGGATCACATTGTTATCTAACATTGCCATCATTTGCTCACAAAACTGCATTGGTAGCTACTTTTTTTATCTGTCTTACATGTCCAAGCTCGCGAAACTGATTTTCTATTTCGCTAATTGTTCCTTGGGATAGAGGCGGCAAATTTGGAAATTTTTCGTGAAATAAGCGAGAAACTTCCGTGTCCGTGTGTTATCTCCATAACCAATCATTTGTAGAATGGTTGTTTCGTGCATTTCTGTTAAATGAACCATTTTTATGATATTATTACGTACAGTTAACGAAATTCAAACGACAATATCACTGACACTGATCACTACTGTCATGCAGGCAGACAACAAGATGCTTATGCTATGAGTTTTATACGAAAACTAGACGTTGTCATGTGCTAACCTCTTTTTGATACAAGGAATATATTTCCTGAAAATTCGACTTACCTGATTTTATTTTCTTCCATTTTTATGGGCAAACATATTTTTTTGTGAGAATTTGTCGCGTTTTTTTGAAATTATCGTATCAAAAAAACTCATTTGCAAAAAGTCAACAAAGTCGGACCAACCGTTTAGGTGAAGTTTAGTATTAACACGATTGCAGCGCCACCTACTTGGACTAATTGTAAATCTAAACCATCCAGTTACTTACTCGAACACACAAAATTTCATCAAAATGGGACCAACCGTTTATGAGTTGTTCATTAGGAACCCGATTGCAGCAATCAGGAGAATCGTATCTATGATATTTTGTATACAGGGTCATCCGAAAGTGAAGAGTAAGAGGTTAAGTCATAACCTCAGAGCATTTTTCGGCCATTTGTTATTTTCGTATCTGTTCTGCTAAACATCAGGAAAAAATCATTGAGAAGACTAAAATATTAGTCAAAAAGCCAAATAATCAATTGTTATGAATCTAGTAGGCTGCTGTCATTTAGGTAGTTAAAGTTACTAAAAGACGTCAGTATCATATTTGGGCGCGTATTAAATTTAATTATGGTTAATTTGTCCGAGACTCAAAGTATAGACATTTTAATTATGAGTGGTTGTGGTAATAAAACAAGAACTCAAAAGGAGGTTTGTGGGATTTTTAATAATAAATACCCTGGTCAACACGTTTCGCAGTCTACAGTTAGCAAAATTGAAAGAAAGTTTTGTGAAACTGGACATGTGAAAAATATTGAAAAACCAGGTAGAAATGTTCAAATAACTGATGAAAAAAAATTAGATGTACTTCTAGAGATTGAGGAAAATCCGCATAAGTCAACTCGAGAACTTGCCGCCGACAATGATGTAAGTAAATCATCTATTTTGAGAGTTTTGCATAAAGAAGAATACCACCCTTACAAAGTTCAGTTGGTTCAGGAGTTAAATGAAGATGATCCTGATAGAAGGCAAGAATTCTGTGAATTGATGGACAGAATGAACGCAGATTTGCAGTTCATAAACAAAATAGTTTTTTCTGATGAAGCGACGTTTCATTTAAACGGAACGATTAACAAACAGAACTGTAGATATTGGAGCATAGAAAATCCTCACTGGATGTGTGAGGCTCACACTCAATATCCTAAAAAAATGAACGTTTGGGCTGGTATCATTAACAATAAAATTATCGGCCCTTATTTTTTTGAGGGCACAGTTAATGGTGAGGTTTATCTAGATTTTTTTATTAACTTTTTAGTGCCTACATTACAATAGTAGTTTGTGCAACTAGTGTGGATATGATGGCCATATCGCACGAGGACGAAGTTTGAGCACGACGCCGTAGGCGGAGTGCTCAATCGTCCGAGAGCGATATGGACAATCCACACGAGTCGAACAGTATATTTTTTCTACGACCCACTAGTTTGTGGACTTGGAGGTGAAGGTGTCGCTACTTTCGCAGCTAACACATTTCCGTCATTGGAAGATATGTATTGTTGGCGATGGTAGTGATAAATTCAGTTCGGGATTAACTCTCGGACGATAACATATACCTTGTACTGATGAGGCGCAATACGCCGAAACCGGTCTACAAGTAATGTTGTCCCTTCTTGTTGCACACCAGAATGGTTGGTTTAAATCTTGTAGATTTACCAACTCCGTTTGACTTAGAAGTGTAATTCAATGTCTGTCGGGGCATGTAGCCCGGGAAGTAGTTGTTTCTTCTTCGTTGAACGGTCACTGTTTTTGGAAAATTATTTTTCAAAACATTGTTGTAAGCGTTGGAATAATATATTTTTATTCTTCGATATCTATTGAATGTTTTACATTTGCCGGGCGTCCCCTGACGGCCAACTTTTTTTTGTTATTGTCTTTAAATCAATTTCCAAAACGTTGTCCTGTCGCATTTAGTCCCAATGTCATCTTTTTGAAGCCTCTTTATTAAATTAACCACTAACACGGTTTGTTCCTTGTATTTATTGTAAATTACCTCTTGATCAGCTTCCTGTATCCTGTAAATTGTTTGATATTCAAAACCCATTTCAACAGCGCCCTCGAAAAGGGATAAGCATTTCATCAACGCAAGCATAAATCCCCAAGGAATACAGTTTCTGACAATTATTTATAAAGCGTTGAAGTATACTTGTAATATCAGCTGCTGGGTCATCTTTTTTCCTTTCTTCCCTGGTAGCTGCATTGTCACAGCGCAGAGCACCTATAAGGATCTCAAATCTTTTTTCAGGCATTACTGCGCGGAAAATAGGGCGTCCCGTACATTTCGTTGAAAACAATGATCGCACGTCTTCGCGGCTAGACATATAAATTGCTGTCAACATAAACATACCAAAGAGGGCATTCATTTCCAATTCATCTGTCGCTCTAAAATTACTTTTCTGATGTTCGTTCACTCCTGTCCTTCGTACAATGGATGATTTCCTGAACCATTTCTTGGTCAAATAAAAGTGACCAAATATCTTCCACTTGAGGTTTAGGGAATAACGCTCGTACAGTACTAGTCATTCCCGGAATGCCTCTCACAATATTATGTTGTGCTATTTTCATCCTCGTTGGTGGCTCTGTAATACTCCATTTAAAACCATTTTTGCCCAAGAAATAGTCCGGTAATGAATTGGGTTTGTCTTGCGTGGCAAAGGACAGGAGTTCTATTTTGATTATCAGTATCATCTGTTTCGCTATCATATCCATTTTCATCAGAGTCATCATTCCTATCGTGTATTTCTGGCTGTTTCTCGTAATCTGGATCGTCGTCCGAATCGTCTATGGGTTCATCTAGTGTAGAATCGTCTTCTTCCTCTAGTTCGTCTAAACACTTCATAATTTTTGCTGCAAATGTGCCTAACAGACACTGAAATTTTTTAACGTTTCGGGTAGTAAGTGTCTACCAGACACGGTAACTATTCACAATTGAGTTCTGCTGAACAAACGACAAACCACATCTGGTGGTATTTATTGTTATCTGTCGCCTAAGTTCACGTGAGGAGGATACCTTAAGGGTGGGGTAGACAAATGGCTGGAAGAGTATGTAACTGTCGGAAACATACTACTGGTTCAGGGTTAACTTATAGCTTTAAAAAAGGATCAACATCGAATGATGCTGTTCATTGTTTCTTGGTACAGATTGTCTCTTTATCATCAGAGATCAAGTTGTCAATTTTCCTTGTCACTTCTATTATTTAAAATCTCAATTTAGTAACAATTACACCATGTATATTTTTAGTCTTCAATATTGAAGGATTGAAGCCACTTCCCTGAAAAAATTAATATCAAACCTGATATTATTAAACATTCGTGCATTGGAAAAGGATGAGTGATGGAAATTTTTCGTGCGAAGAAAATAATTGCTTTCCTTTCCGCTTATTTTTTTGCGTTGTTTTCCAATATCGTTCGTATCCTCTCACGATTCGTTTTCCACTGCGGGGCGTTTTCTTTTGGTTTGTTTTTCATACGAGAAATGCCCTATTTTAAAATTTTGTTTTCACAAAATTATTATTCCGTTATAAATTTTTAAAAATAAGTGATTCGGTTTCAATATTATAGGCCAAGCTATAGGTAAATTTTTATGACAAAAATCCTAGTAGAAAACGGAATGTGCCATAATGTAAAAGACATTACGTAGTATGAACTTGATATATTTTCGACTTGCAAATAAGCATTCAAAACGAAAAAAACATCCTTTTTTTAGGTTTTTAACTTCCCGCTAAGAAAATCAATGATTCTTCCCAATGATTTTCGAAAAATCGGGAAGTTATTGTTTTTACCCCGTTTTACAAAAATCGAGGTTTCAACAAATCTCGACGTTTTGAAGCCCTAAGAAGCTTTCCTGACTATTTTTGTCCGTACGTCTGTATGTATGTATGTGTGTGTGTGTGTGTGTGTCTGTGTGATGTAAACCTCTTATAACTTCTGAACGGCTTGACCGATTTGATCGTAGTTGGTGTCATTCGAAAGGGCTTTACCAAACTCAGATTTCCTGTAAGTTGGAACCAATTTGGACTAGTAGATTTCGAGAAATTGCAAATAAAGTTAAAAAGTGAAAAAAAAAGTTGCTTTTTTTCATTTTTTCAAAATATCTCCGAATTGGCTGAACCGATCGACCTTAAAAACTGATCAGCTCTTAACCTTAAAAACCCGCATCGATCGCCACCAGGTGCGTCAGAATCGGTTGATGCGTTCGTGAGATATCGTTGTCGAAAAAAATCGAAAAAAAGTGTTTTTTTGTAATAACTCCGAAATGTTTCTCAGATCAATTTTTTTTTGTTCAAAATTTTTTATAGAGCTCAAAAAACTGCGTCGATCGCCGTCAACCGCGTGAAAATCGGTTGATTCATTCGAAAGTTATAGCAGTTTGAAAATTTAAAAAATCGTATTTCATCGAACTTTGATAATGTTACGCGAGCTGCTGCATCAATATGCTCACTTAGTACCCCCAGTGAAATCCCCGTATGAGACGACTATGGCTCCTCCGCCCAATTTTCGAGAAGCATCCAGAATACGAAACATCGAGAATATCCAATGCGCCCGCGAGAGCGCCGAGATACTTCGAGAATTACGGCGTGCGAGTATAAATAGGCCACCAGCTTCGCTGCAGGCAATTAGTCAATCAGTCAGTGTTGATACCGAAGGAAAGTAATCGCGCTTCGATAAAGTGTTTATTAAGTGACTCTCATATAAATTATAATTATTGTGTTTAGTGTATTACATAAATTATTAAATAAGGACTGAATTACATATAAATCTGTAAATATAAATTAATTGTAAATATAAATTAGAATAAACGTTACATTGGTGTCAGGTGTGGGATTAAAAAAAAATAAATAAATATACAGGAAGATGGCGAAGAAACTTTGTGAATTAAAAGTTTCAGAGCTTCGAAGAGAGTTGGAGGATTTCGAACTGGATACAAGTGGGGTCAAGTCGGTGTTAGTGGAACGACTAAAAAAAGCTATGATTAACAATGGATTGGACCCGGAAACGTTTGAATTCACCGACGAAGCGTCCGCCTCTATAATTTCATCCATAGAAAACAAAATGTCGGACATGGAAAATAAAATTTCGACGGATATAAAAAACGAAATTTCATCCATGGAAAATAAAATGTCGGACATGGAAAATAAAATTTCGACGGATATAAAAAACGAAATTTCAGCCATGGAAAGTAAACTCTCGGCGGACATGGAAAACAAATTGTCGGACGTGGAAAATAAAATTTCATCCATGGAAAGTAAACTTTCGGCGGACATGGAAAACAAAATGTCGGACATGGAAAATAAAATTTCGACGGACATGAAAAATGAAATGACATCCATGAAGACTGATATTTCTGCCGTGGAAGAAAAGATTAAAAGTATAGAGCAAGAAATGAAACAAAAAATCAAAGAAATCGAAAGGAAGACTAGTAATAAACCGGATATTACAACTAGGCAAACCCCGAATAACGACGAACTGGCAGAGAAAGTAGAGTTGAAACCGAAAATGGAAAACGATATTAACAGCCGAGTGAAACTGCCAACATTCGATGGTAAAACGTCATGGCCGAACTATCTTAAGCAATTCGAGGCGGCATCAAAGGCAAACAACTGGAGTGAGAAGGAAAAAGCGTTAAATTTAACTCTTGCCCTTAGAGGAGACGCTATGGATATCCTCCAGACCATTCCAGTGGAAGAGGCCGAAGATTTTGAACAACTCAAAAAGCGATTGAATATGAGATATGGCCTGGAACACCTGGAGCATCTGTACCAGTCGCAGCTGAAAAACCGCAAACAAAAACGCGACGAAACTCTGCAAGAATTCGAAGCAGACATTGCGAGGTTGGTGCGGTTTGCCTATCCATCGGCACCGGAGAATGTCATGGAATGTTTAGAGGTACAGACATTCATCGACGGGGTTCGTGACCATGAAATGCAGAGAACTCTACGCTTGGCTCGGCATAAGACACTGGTCGACGTACTCTCTGCAGCCTTGGAGTACGAAGCAGCTACACAGGCTTCCGGAGTATACGGCAAGGTGAGGGCTGTAGCAGACGAAGAAGTTGAGAACAAGCTCGACCAGATTGTCAACATGGTGAAAAGCATCTCAAATGGAAAACTGAAAGCTGTGAGATGCTGGAATTGTGGAGAAATAGGACAAGTACGCAGTTCGTGCAAGCGACCGAGAACTGCTACAAACAAAGATGCCCAGCAGGAAAACTAGGAAGGGTCGACCTTCAGAGGGCAGCTTCGACCCGAAGACCTTCCAAAGACCCTCTCATCCTAATAGCCTCTCTGAAATGTCGCGATGATAGTGTATACGTGGATGGTGAAGTTAATGGAAGGAAGTATACACTATTGGTGGACACTGGAGCAACGAGGACTATTATTCGCCCCGAGACTGTCAACACCCGGAAAAGACTTTTACCGACGAGACTGCGACTCAGGACTGCCACAGGTGAAACCGCCAATCTCCATGGAGAACTACCGGTGCAATTGGGAATTGGCGCAGAGAAGTTCACCCATACTGTCGTTGTCGCTGATATCGAAGAGGACATAATACTCGGAATGGACGTTATGAACCTACATGGCTTCCAGCTAGATTTCAAGAACCGAGTGATTAGAGTAGGTTCTGAGGAGGTATTCCTTCACCCACACGAGGATAAGACTGTTCAGGTAGCCGTACAGGAGGATACAGTTGTACCCGCAAGGAGTGAATTTTTCACTGTGGCAAGGCTACAAGGAACCGTCGAAGAAGGAACACCGGTCATGATGGAACCATGGAATCACGATGAAGAGGTTGGTCGAGGAATCTTGGTTGGAAAAGGGTTAGTCATGGCTGCCGAAGAAATACCTGTACGCATTATAAATGTAAATGACCATCCAATAACTATGAAGAAGGATACCAAAATTGGAACTTGCGTACCAGTGGCGTCGATAATTCATCAAACAACAACCTCCAATGATGCCAACAATAAATTTGAACAAATGATAGCAGTGGCTGGACAATCCCTTAGCCTGCAAGAGAAGAAAAAGATCAGAGAACTCTTGCTACAATACCGATCTCTTTTTGTACCAAAAGGAGGAAAGTCAGGAAGAACATCTGTTGTCAAACACAAAATTGACACCGGCGACGCTAAACCGATAAGACAATCGGCTCGACGGCTACCACAGGCCAAAAGAGAGGAAGCGGAGGGAATTGTTCGCGAGATGGAAAAGGACAAGGTAATAGAACCTTCTACCAGCCCTTGGGTCTCTCCGGTAGTTCTGGTAAAGAAGAAGGATGGAACCACGAGGTTTTGCGTGGACTACCGGCAGTTGAACAATGTTACAAAGAAAGATAGCTATCCTCTGCCAAGAATCGACGACACTCTGGATACGCTGGCCGGTAGCAAATTGTTTTCTACCTTGGACCTGAAGTCTGGATATTGGCAGGTAGAAATGGATCCAGCCGATAAAGAAAAGACAGCGTTTACCACCGGATCTGGACTATGGCATTTCACCGTTATGCCATTTGGGCTGTGCAATGCCCCCGCAACGTTCGAAAGACTGATGGAAAACGTATTGCGAGGGTTGTCCTGGAAGACATGCTTAGTGTACCTTGATGACATCATAGTCTTGGGAAGGACATTCGACGAACATCAAAAGAATTTGGAAGGTGTCTTCAAAAGGTTGCAAGCTGCCCAACTGATGCTCAACCCCAAGAAATGTCAACTATTTCAAAACAAAGTCAATTACCTAGGCCATGTAGTCAGCAAGGATGGTGTAGCTGTAGACGAAGAAAAAGCTGCTGCCGTACGAAAGTGGCCAAGACCCACCGACAAGCACCAAGTTAGAAGCTTCCTTGGACTCTGTACATACTACAGGCGATTTATAAAGAAGTTTGCAGATATCGCTAAGCCCTTGACACGACTTACAGAGGAAGCAAGGGAGTTTCGCTGGGACGAAGATTGCCAAACTTCGTTCGAAACCTTGAAGAAGCACTTGACTACTGCACCTATACTCGGCTATCCACTACCAGAGGGAGAATTCATATTAGATACTGATGCTAGCAATGTTGGAATTGGAGGAGTGCTATCACAGGTTCAAGGAGGACAAGAGAAAGTTCTGGGATATTTTAGTAAAGTCCTTTCCAAACCAGAACAAAACTACTGCGTCACAAGAAGAGAGCTCCTAGCAGTAGTGAAGTCAGTGGAGCACTTCTATCAGTATCTGTATGGGAAGAAATTTGTGATCAGAACCGAGCATGCAGCACTTAAGTGGCTTATGCAATTCAAGAACCCTGAAGGTCAAATCGCTAGATGGATCGAGCGGCTCCAAGAATATAATTTCACTATTGAGCATAGAGCCGGAATAAGCCACAGAAATGCAGACTGCCTCTCTAGAAGACCATGCCCTGCAGAGTGCTCTCACTGTAGCAAAACAGAAGCTAAGGAAGCTGCGATTCGAAGAACCACGGTGACCACCGACGAATGGACACCAGAAAAGTTGGAAGAGGAACAAGAAAACGATCCCGACTTGAAGAAAATCCGACATTGGAAAAAGGAGAACTGTCGACCTACTTGGCAGGAGATTTCAAGGTACTCGCCAACGATGAAATCGTATTGGGCCCAGTGGGACTCGCTGGTTTTGGAAAACGGTTTGCTACAGCGAGTAATCGAGAAAGATGAGGGTTCCGAAAGTAGAAGACAGTTGGTGATTCCAAGAACAAGGATAGCAGCAGTACTGCGGAAATTACACGACAGTCCGTCAGGAGGACATCTAGGTGTGAAGAAGACCCTCCAGAAAGTGCGAGAACGGTTTTATTGGATGCACAGTTCCGAAGATGTGAAGGACTGGTGTAAGAAGTGCACTACCTGTGCTACGACCAATGGACCGCACGGGAGAAGAAAGGCCCCTATGAAGCAGTACAATGTCGGAAGCCCTTTTGAACGCATTGCCCTGGACATTGCCGGACCGTTTCCACCTACAGCAAATGGCAGCAGGTACATTTTGGTGGTGATGGACTACTTCACAAAATGGGTAGAAGCGTTTGCCATTCCAAACCAAGAAGCCGCAACGGTTGCCGATGTGCTTGTGAATGAGTTCATTTGCCGATATGGAGTGCCCCTGGAAATACACAGCGACCAGGGCAGAAACTTCGAAAGCCAGCTGTTCCAGGAAGTTTGTGAAAAGCTCGGCATGAAGAAAACGAGAACTACGGCTTTGCACCCACAGTCGGACGGGATGGTAGAGCGAATGAACAGAACTCTTGGCAAATACCTGTCTAAAGTAGTATCTAACCATCAGCGAGATTGGGACCAATATCTCTCGCTATTCGCGATGGCCTACAGATCCGCCATCAATGAGTCTACCGGCCAAACACCAGCAAGAGTTCTGTTCGGACGCGAAATGAGATTACCCTGCGACCTTGAATTTGGATGCCGACCCGGAGAAGACATAGCTGGTGAAGACTACGTGACCCAGCTGAGAAAAAGAATGGACGACGTACACGAGCTGGTTCGATCGAATCTTCAGATCGCTAGCGATAGGATGAAGAAAAGGTACGATACGCAAGCTACGGAAGGAGGTTTCCACGAAGGAGACAAAGTCTGGCTGCATAACCCAAGAAGACAAAAGGGTTTTTCTCCAAAGTTGCAGAAAGCTTGGGACGGCCCGTACCTCGTAAAGAAAAGAATCAACGATGTCATCTATCGTATCAGCAAGATCCCAAATGGAAAGCCAAAGGTGGTACACCGTAACCGATTAGCGCCATTCGAGGGTGACCACGATGAGGAAGTAAACCAGCTTCAGGAAGTAGCCGATCCTGCTTTTGTAGAGTTCATGGGTGCTTATGGTGGTACCGGAAAAGCGAGATTCGGCGTCACCACCGAGAGACGACAAGACCTGCTTACCGTTCCGGAGGAATACTCATTGGCAATAAACATCCCTGCCAGCGTAACCGATGCGCGCGGACTGGCATCTCTGTTTATAAAGAAGAGTGGTGCACGACCTTTGGTAAACCAGTTACCAGTACCAGGTAAAGCTCTGAAGCTGCAAAATGGCTCCCGCTACAATTTCCACCTAGTGACGAGGAACACCTTCGACGAAAGACCAACGTACGAGGATGTCTGGGAAGCATTACGAAGCCTGAGGGAGCATGTGCTTGAATTGAACGTGTACAGGCTAGCCATGCCCAAGATTGAATGTAGGCATTTAGATTGGCGAATAATCCGTAACATGGTAGAAGTAATCTTCCGAGATACCGAAGTGCAGGTACTGGTTTGCGGTCATGCTCGGGAGACACAGCCAACAGAGAAGACGGTCGCATGTTACTTCCATACAACTGGAAAATGCAACAAGGGGACCAGTTGCCGATACAGTCATCTCGTTCCAGTTTCCTAGCTAGTTCCAGGAGGAACTGTCTCTTAAGGAGGGGGCAATGTTACGCGAGCTGCTGCATCAATATGCTCACTTAGTACCCCCAGTGAAATCCCCGTATGAGACGACTATGGCTCCTCCGCCCAATTTTCGAGAAGCATCCAGAATACGAAACATCGAGAATATCCAATGCGCCCGCGAGAGCGCCGAGATACTTCGAGAATTACGGCGTGCGAGTATAAATAGGCCACCAGCTTCGCTGCAGGCAATTAGTCAATCAGTCAGTGTTGATACCGAAGGAAAGTAATCGCGCTTCGATAAAGTGTTTATTAAGTGACTCTCATATAAATTATAATTAGTGTGTTTAGTGTATTACATAAATTATTAAATAAGGACTGAATTACATATAAATCTGTTAATATAAATTAATTGTAAATATAAATTAGAATAAACGTTACAATAAGACTTTTGAACTCGAAGAGTTCAAAAGCATCGAATAACAGAAACATCAAATTTTTGAGCTCGGAGAGCTCTAAAACATCGCAACTAGCGACAAAATCGCTTGCGTTTGAAAATTGAATTTAGAGGGAAGTTGCAGGGATGGCCTTTAGGGTCAACCGATTTCTAGATTTTTTTTAATAACACGAAAGCTTATTAAGTAATCGTATTGGTGTCAACAGATTAATTGTGGATAATAAAAATACGAATACAACTCATTTTTTAGCGAAGTGATTAGATAATTAGGAGCGAAGAAAATTAGGAAAAACTGGAAAATTCGTCATATTTTCAAAAATTCATATCTTCGTCGTTTTTCAAGCTATAGCTTATGACAAATTTTTTAGTTTTTCCGAATTTTCTTCGCTCCTAATCATCCAATCACTTCGCTGAAAAATGCGTTGTATTCGTATTTTTATTATCCACAATTCGTTCATTACGATTACTTGATAAGCTTTCGTGTTATTAATAAAAAACCAAAAAAAAGACGTTTTCTTTGTCTTAAATGTTTATAACAATTTCGTGAGCAGCATTTGCTAGTCGAAAATATATCAGGTTCATACTACGTTATGTCTTTTACATGATGACACAGTCCCTTTTCTTCTAGGATTTTTTTCAAAAACTCACTATTTTGATGCTCTATTGCTTGGCCTATTACTTTTTATTTTTGGTAGAGTTGGTGTAAAATATAACTTTTGTCAACTTTAACTCGTAGATAACACTAGAAAACGTTCCAAAAATATACATGGGAGGCAAGAAAGAAAATTTGTGAATCTGTAACAAGTGCAATATTGCCACATCTTACGAAGTAGATATGTAGATTTTTATATCGAAGGAACCTTTTTGTAATGCGGTGATTATTGAAAATTGTGTACTCAAATTGACATAACTATTGGAACAAAAAATGTCGAAAAACTCGAAAGAGTCCCAGTATCGCATCAAGTAATTGCCGAGTTGACTATATCAATATGTATCCAATAAACTGCATAACACAGTCAAAAATGTAAAAATTCTTCGCTATGCCTGGAATTCTTTGAAAATAACAAAGCTAAGATAAAAAACACTGTAGCCTATGAACTAAGTGTCAAACTGTCAATTTTGACACATATTGTTTAAAGTTTGAAGGTTCTATCCAGAAGTCCAGAACAGTGTTTCCATAAACAGGGTGTTTATAAATTCATGCGAAGAAATTCAGGAAGTGATTATCGGTATACAATTATTACGATTGGTCTTTTTTATGACAAAATTTCCACCCCCTTCCCAGATATCACCCCTAAATTGTGCTGAGCAAAATTGGGTTTTTTTCTTCTCAAATTCAAGTAAAGTTCCGTGCACTCGCAACTATTAACCACTACCGGTATTTTTTCAACATTATAATTGTTTATTTGCACGTATTTACCAACGCTTATCGAATACTGGAAGTTAACAAAAAAATTTGTCGTTCCCGGTACTGTTAGAAATGTAAGAGTAGAACAAGATATTCTGGATGAAATTCATAAACACCCAGGAACAAGTACTACGAAAGTGGCCAACCCCCTATAATCATCCACACATGTGTGTGGCTAGTTTCAAAAGAGCAGCATTTGTAACCCTACTATATCCAACGTGTCCAAGCTCTGTTTCATCTAGATTAGAGTTACATTTTGTGGAAGGATGACACACGAAGTACAACGAAATCATCAATTTGTAAAAAACATTTTGTTTACAGATGAGGCACATTTTTCAAGAGTATCCATCACAAATTTTCATAATAATCAAGTATGGGCAAACGTAAACCCGCACAATGTTATAGAGCACCAATGTTTTGGACTGGAATTATTAGAGACTATTTGTATCTGTAGAGTGGGGAGGGTGAGTTTAGGCTCCCAGCACTTAGGCCACATGTGACCCATTGTACATCCTACCGAGGAGTTGTCCTCCTAGGCCATCGTCCATCCTGTCCTTTTCAGGTTACTAGGAGACATCTCCTTTATATCGGCAGGTGTAGGCCAAGACGCACCGAACACACAATCTCTTATTGACGATAACTCCGGGCACTCACATAAGACATGCCTGACAGTTTCATCTTCTTGTTCACACATTCTGCATAGATGTGTGTCCACTAGCCCCATAGTATGGAGGTGTTTCCTTAGTTGACAGTGGCCAGTCAGAAATCCTACTGTTAAGCGTAGGTTTTTCCTGGTCATCGCCAAATATTTCTTTGGCGCCAGCTTCCCAGGGTCGCCCAAGGTGATCCTGGCAAGACTGCATCCTTTGATTCCATCCCATCTCTTTAGGGATTGAGCATGGGTGTAACGCTTGGCTAGTTCCGCAATTGTCGAAGTCGTCAGGCCGTAGGTGTAACTGTGTCCTAAAATTTTTAGTCCAGCCGGTTCCCTGGCTAAAGAATCGGTAATGCGATTACCTTTACTCCTGTCGTCTCCTTTACCAAACTCAGGATAATATTGTTATCTACCGAGGCGTTACCTAAATCTTGGTGGCACTCTAATACTATGCCTGATGTAACACGTTGTCTGTTCAAGGCTAATAGGGCTTGTCTGCTGTCAGTGCAGATTGTTATGTCTTTGCCAGAAATTCCTTTTCTGGTTAGTTCTTTTGTGGCAATTGAGATACCAGCTGGTATTTTTTTCCCAATCCCTCTCTCCATTTTCTGGGAATATACCTGAGAGCTAAAGAGGCTCTGAATATTCCAACCAGGTGCGGCATAAGGATATCCATTCCCCACTGAAGTAGGGCTGGTCTTATACCGTCAGGTCCTGGTTACTTGAAAGGGAAGAAGCCCGAAATGGCCCACCTTATCTTGTCCTAATCCATTACTGCACTAGCAAACTGCCAGTCGTATAGTGAGGGTGTTGTTGGTACTCCCGCCCAGTTCGTCGTTCCAGGGAAGACAGATCCTGGGAAGTGAGTTTCCATAAGAATATCAGCGCTCTCTTGGAGGTTGGCGGCTTGTCGCCATTTTCCCTCGTCAGGATGCCGATACTCTTATGGTGGTCGTTCGAGAGTGCCTTCTGTAGCCTAGAAGCTTGTGGGAAGTCTTCGACTGCCTCACGGTCAGCTCTCCAGGCTGCAGACTTTTTTGAACTCTTTGAGGTTGGCTTGGTATAATCCCCAGTCCTCTTTGAGTTTTGATCGCTTTGTCTTGTTAAAGGTCGTTCTCGCTGTCTTTCTAAGGTGTTCCAGTTCAGGGCACCACCTAGTATTGGTTTTGCCATCTGTCTGGACCATCGTCATCGGACAGGATTCCTTATAGACAATGTCTATTTTGTTTTGAATAGATAGTGTGTACCTTTCCAGTTACTCATTATTGCCAGGAGTCAGGTCCTTTGTTTCCCGCAGAGCACCTTTTAAGAGGCGATTTTAGAGAGCTTCATCCGTCCTCTTCGGGTCACGGGATTTTACAGTGGTCCTGAGATCCTGGCTTACCGTATAGGTCAGCCAGCGGTATAGGAGACTACTTAATCGACATTTCTACAAAATTATCTCCCTTGTTTGGGTGTTACCCCTTAAGTAATTTCTTACTGGGTATCAACGATTTGACGAATCGTATTCGAATAGCATATGTGATACTATAAGAAATACACTTCAAATATTTGAGCGTGTTCGACGATCGATGAGACGTAGACTACTTTCATGTATTTTGAATTATGATTCATATTTATATATTATTTTTGCATTTTCCATATTTGCTGTTTTCCACTTTCAATGCATAGTTTATTATTTAATAAATGATAAAATGATGATAAGTATTGTATTTTTTTCTCCGAATCCATTGGTTCTGTGAAAAAAAAGTTTTTTCAAGTCAACAGAGATTTAAAATGATATTCTCATTTCACTAAACTCAATTAAAAAAAAAGATTTGTTATATAAGTTTCTATTTTTACTTAAATTTGAGAAAAAAATAAAAACTAAATTTTACTCAGCACCTCCTGGAGGTGATATCATGGAAGGGGGTGGGCCGAGGAAATTTTGTCATGGGAAAGACCCATCATAATTTTATCAATCAATATTTCCATACCCTTCTTGTGCCAGATAGAATACTTATTAAGTGATACAAAGGAAGAAATCCTTGGAGCACTTTTTTGGTACACCCTGTAGACTCAAGAATAAAATTTGTATGAAATCTACTGAAACCTTCTTTTTCTTCCACCCTGTAGAAATTATGGTAAATTGTGTTGGAACAATTCGTATATAGAGAATGTTTTCCGTGTTGTAGGGATATATCTTGGGAATAAACGGGAAAGAAGTCATCTTGAAACGTTATTTTTATCATTTGAATGAGTTTATCCAACAGCTAAAGGTATTATTGCGGCAAAGTATATCGAGATTATGAAAAATTTAAATGCAGACAAGACATTAAAAAAACTTTCATCGTTTCTTTGCTCCCGATAGTCATATTTATCAAGAAGTACAAATTAAAATTTTTATACTTTTTTTCTAGTTTCAGGCGCAACTTCATTACAAAACTTAACACATCATCTTTCTCTCCACGAGAGTTTTGAATAATTCCGTTAATTAAATAAAATAGTGCAATGTATTTAATAGGTGCGGCACTGCGTCATATCGTGAAAATGATTATTATTATCTTCTATTCGAAAATAATGTGCTGGGCATTTCTAAAAAAATATTCATAAAACAGATCTTAAAAGGTGCTCTTGTGATATGACAGAGCGAATAAAAACAATGATAGTAATTCATGAAAAATGTGTGCTTTATTTCGTTAACGAACTATAGGCCTGTAAAGTTGAAAATTGGAAAAACTTTTTCCACTACTAGAATAGGAAGATATTATTATGCTGTGGAGTTTGAGTCGAAAATATAAATTTCTCTACTGATAGGAGCTAATTTCTCATTATTAACTAGGAGAGACAAAATCGCTTTGTAGGTAATCGAACTAAAAAGTGAAAAATAATTCTTAATTTAAGATTAAAATTATTAACTAGAATGTTAATGGCATTGTGGTGAAAGCGTGGGGTACTACATTTATACACTAACTCTGCATTTCGGAATAGAACTAGTAAGAAATTATAACAAATTATTGATATAGAGCACTCCATGCTTTTACCACAATGACATTAATTTAAGGATTATTTTTTACTTTTCAGTTATTTTATTATCTATATAAAGCGTGTTTTTCAGTTTTTATTAAACTATAATTTATTTTGTTTTCCATACAGTTCTTGGTAATATCCTCAAAGATATTGCAGTTAGTTCGGTTGCCGAGAGAAAAATGTCATGAAAAATTTTACAATTTTATGGACAAAGCGACATAATTAAAAAATAGATAAAATATAAAAATTCACAACAAAATATAAAAAAATTAAATTACTGACTATACTATACTAATAATACAAAACATATAATAATTATATAATATACAAATTTAATATATTATAATATTTTGAACATTGAATTATCCCAGCAAACAATGCGTTGACGGCAAAAGTCCGGGCCAATGACGGGATTACCGGGAAAATGCATGTAATGGCAGACCATTCAAAGGCTGTAAATGGCCTATTATACGCGGGCCGGTACCAACTTACTTTGTGATGGGCCAGTAACGTCCAGCCATTATTAAACCATATCAACTAATATTTAGTCATGGCCTGCTGCAAACGGGCCGATAATGGTCAGACCCCTGATGGACCAGTAAGGCCAATCCGTTATTCATCCTTACCAACGCATATTGACCAAAATTCAGCAATCCCATAGTCGAGAAATCTATTAACACGAAACAGTACCGACCAATATATTTTGTTTTGTTTTGAATTTATTAAAATAACTGTGAAGTTCAAAATAAATATATCTTTATGGATGAACGGCTTGAAAATTTAGGACCCAATCTAACGAGAGAAACAGAAGAAGAAACTCCGAACTCGTGTTATGAACAGAGGTTATGTCATGAGATATTTTTATTGCTTATGAGCTTTATTGATGATTTTGTACAGTGTAAGCGTTCTATTAATTTTAATTCTTATAGTAATGGCGGAGAGTAGTTTTAACTTTATTAATAACAAGTAAGTACAATGTAATAAAACTTTGTTACGTAGATGTCACAGATTGTTGAATTTGATATTTTTTACTCAACTATTGCAGTTAATCTTTATTTAAACTACAATCTTTTAATGTCTTAGTTAGTTTCTTTTACAGCTACAATAGGTATCTTATTTTTTTAGTACCTATTACACTTTCTAAAATTGATGTTTTTGTTATATACTTATCCATTTTATGTATTTATTTTAGAAATAGTACCTGAAATGATATTTTAAAAAAGACATGCAGTTTATTACCCAATTAATTCAGCTTCAGATACAACCAGATGCCAAGAAGGTCCAAGTTGAAAGTGATTTGGAAACACAATTGCTATTGAATACTATTGAAGCAATAACAATATTTAACTGCTTAAAGATGACAATTTGCTGAAGTAAGTTTAAAATACTCACCTTTATCTACACTACAATTTTATTATTTGTATTTTCCAATGCTTGTTAAAAATCAATTTAAAAATTTAGGTCCTACTCAACAAAACTGTAATTCAATTATTATATATGTTTTCACATTTTTAATCGAAGTACTATTGTTTGCAACCTGAGCTATTGAAAAGAGCTTGTATAAGAGCAAAATGTCATTGTCCCTACCCTACTAACTCTTATTATTTCAGTGCGATTGGATGACAATTCCACCAATTAGTGCTGATGACAAGGAAACAGTGAGAATGCTTGTGTAAAAGATGATGAGCCATGAATTTGCACTGCCTATGGATAAATAGCAAGCCAACATTCCAAGATTACAATAAAGTGATCGAGCTGATAATAAATTGGTAATTATCTTCCTCTAATATTGTAACTTTTTAATTATTCTTATTGAAGTTATATTTACTGGGTAGTAGGATAACAACAAAAAGATACATTTGTCAAACAGTGTATTAGCTATGCCCTGTTACTGTACTTGAATGATTATAATTCAGTCGATAATAGTTATAGGTCACAAGCAATATATTTTTTCTACTCGTATGTTTAGATTTCATCATTAAATATTTAGGAACTGTACTTTGATAATATCCATCAAGATACGGATTTTTTATTTAGATACAAGTTTGCATCCAATAGATACAATAAATAAATAAATAAAATAAGAACACATCATTCTAATATTCAGCCAATATCTGATATAGCTATATATATCTGGCAGATCATAATTTAATTTAATTTGACAGCTGTCTTAAAATTTGTGCATATCTAATGATGAAATTGAAGTATGGGAGTAGTAAAAATAGTGATGTAACTCACATTTAATACAAAAATGGCAAACCCCTTACGCAATGTTCATATTTGTGTCTAAATAGCCATCATTAAATACTCATTGCATAAAATATACTATTTTATGAAATATATTTTAGGGGTAACAAGCAAATAAGCATGGGAAGTTATAACCTCATTGGAAATAGAGCAGAGAGAGGCAGAGAAAAAATTAATTAGATATAATTTTTTTATTGATAAATGTACAGAACGTTTTGATGTTTAGTTTGTATTAAAAGTTTTATTTCAACTATTTATGAATTTTACTACAATACACCTTTCAGTGTCAATTAAATTACGTTAGGCTGGAAACGGCCCGTCATAAAAATAATTCACGGCCTACTGACGGGCCTTTATAGGCAACGCGAACATAAACGTCATTGGGCCGGCTGTCGGCCAGAGTGTGCAAAAATTTACTGGCCCGGACCGGGGGGTAGGCATTAGGCCAATGTAGTTGAGCACTGGGGTGCTTTAATGGGCCCCCAGTGACCCACCATTACATTGTTTGTTGGGATGCCAATGGAACTCAAAAGTCTAGGGAATATTGTAGAATTCTGCCACTGAATAATAAGGTCTTTCAAGCAGAAATGCCTTTGTCAATCTTCGGAACTTATTAAAGTATTTGCCATTTTTAATTCCGAAGGAAGCTGATTGAATAATTTTTTGGCGTTGAAGGTGATGGAATTTTTTACCAGATCAGAGGTGGGCATTGTTAAATAAATATCGGAATTTTTTCTTCTAGTAGGGTAAGTGTTTTCGAACCAAAATGTATAGAGCGGGAAGAATTAAAATTTTAAATTTTTTAAAATAGAATTCGCAATGCGTCCTACTACTTAAGCCATAAATGTAACGAATAGCACTTTTTTGAAGTTTGAAGATAGATTCGAAGAGGTGCAAACTACAAGACCCCCAGAAAGGCAAACCATAGCGAAGGTGCGATTCGAACAAAGAGTAGTAAGTTGTTAAAGCGGTAGAAGAATCAAGCTGTTTAGACACAGATTTAATGGCAAAACAAGCAGAGGATAATTTTTTCGCTAAAGTGTTCACATGTACAAACCATTTGAGGGCATCGTCAATATGAAGACCAAGAGACTTAATTGAATTTGAAGATCTTATTAAGTTATTGTTAAGTATGAGAGGTTGCAAAACTCCTTTGTAAAATAAAACTAAAGTTTTCTCAGTGTTAAAACAAAGCCCATTCGAATCAGACCAAGACTTAATAGTAATGAGATCTTTGCCTATGGTTGAATGTAAACTTGGTATATCTGAACTACTCCAGGTTACACTAGTGTCATCAGCAAATAAAGTGAATTTACCATTAATTTCTAAGTCTGTGACATCGTTAATGAATACCAAAAAAGAATTGGACCTAATACTGAACCCTGGGGTACTCCACTGCTAACTGGTAAATTTTCCGAAACCTTACCATTTGCACGTACCAGTAGTTTTCTACACTCAAGGTAAGATCAAACCATATTAAAGGAATACCACGGATGCCATAATATTCCAGTTTATTCATCAAAATTTCATGATCAACACAATCGAAGGCTTTCGCGAAATCACAAAATACCGAAGCCGTAAAAAGTTTATTATTAAGTGAGGTATATACTTCATTAGGGACAGAGAACATTAGTACATTTATTAGGTAGGAAACCAAATAGTTGAGATTTCAAAATTTTATGTTTGAAAAGAAAAGGCAATAGACGGTTTTTCATTAGTCTTTCGATTATCTTCGATAAGGTTTTAATAAGGCAATAGGACGATAGTTACTAGTATTATTTTTTTTGCCACCCTTGTGGATGGGAACAATTATAGCTGTTTTTAGACAGTTAGGGAAGAGACCTTTTTCAAAGGATTCATTGATTAGAGAACATAAAACGTCAATCACCACATCCGGATTATTTAAAAATAGCTTGGCTGATAACCCATCAATGGCACAGGAAGTTTTGTTTTGAATGCTGAGAATGGTTTGCACTAGTTCAAATTTATCTACAGGTCCAAGGAAGAAACTGCCTGTGATTCTTTTAGAAGGAACCAGGAAAGAAAGAGCATCACGACTTGAAGACATTTTAGAGCTAATATTCTGACTAACGTTTACGAAATAATTGTTAAGTTCGACAGGGTCGAGGTCGATAAAGTTTGGTGAACGAGTTTTGTTCCTTAAATCATTGATAATAGACCAAGTTTCTCTGGAGGAATTTTTAGCTCTAGAGATGCGATTGTTGTAATCGTTTTGTTTAATAGATTTGATAATTTTCCGGTATAATATTATATAGTTATTGATATGATTGTATGTGAGGATTATCTGTTAATTTTTTAATTTACATAAGTGATCTCATATTTTTAGATGAAGTACGTGTTCCTTTAGTAGACCATGATTTGTGATGTTTAGTTTTACGAGAGCGAAGAGGAAATGATATATTGAAACACCTAATGATTTTATTAAGAAAGTCCAAAAAATTAGAGTCAATATCTTCAGAAAGATCAATCCAATCAGTTGCTAAACATAAGTCATGAAATTTGGCAAAGTTTTGTTGAGAAAAGATCCTCATCAACTGAGTGATTTTCTTAAGAGATTTACGAGGTAACACAAATTCGGCTTCATTGTCAGAGAGACCTGAGTTAATTTCTGAGTGATTCAGATCATGGGGTAGAAAGTCGGAGACTATGTAATCTAAAATTGAAGAAGTTGTTTTAGTAATTCAAGTTGGTGAATCCACGTGCATATTTAGATGAAATTACTCAAAAATATTTACCAAAGACCTTCTAGTGGCACAATAATTAGCATAGTCAATATTAAAATCACCGCATAAAACTTTCCTGCTCTCAACAGGCAGAGCGTCAAGTAAATTTTGAAGGTTCTCGAAAAAAAAAAATGAACATTTGAATTGGGTGGTCTATAAATACAAATTGTTGTAAATTATGGAAAATTCAAAAGTATTTTCTACTTGTAGAAAATCATATTTTAATACAGCCGAGAAGACTTCTATGGAAGATAAAATTAGGGTTCCACCGTGGGCTGCATTACCCCCCCTGTCATATCTGTTAACTTCAATAAAAACTGGTTCATTTACTTGTAGCCAGTGTTCAGTAATGGCAACTATCTGAGGGAACCCCAATTCTTCCAAAAACAAATACAACTCGTCTGTTTTATTGCGAATTGACTGAATATTAATTAGAACCATTCTTAATTAACTGTCCTTAAAATTAAGTGAGGATTCTAGTTCCCCTGGATACATCTTATTAACTAAAAATTTCTCTTAGAAGACTCGGCAGTAAAGTAACGGCTATTACACTCCCTCATTTTTTGTTCGGGAATTCTCCGTTCCGAGGTGATGTAAGTTTTGTAGGTGGATAGATCGTCATCCATTTCAACTGAGCTTATGCCATAAAAATCATGAAATTTATAATAAATTACCCTTAAAGCTATGGGATCAAGGGGAAAACCCTCGGATGCTAAAAACAATTGTGGAAGTATAACCTTCAAAACATACAGACGATGGTTGGTCATGTAGATAGGCGAGGAATAACTTGATAGATGATAAAATAGCCGGTTCCCTAATCTAGACATAATATAACCATTACTTCCAGCAGAGGATTCCTGTGTTATTCTGACAGTGGGAGAAGTCATCGGGTCCAGCGAAAAGTTTGTGTCATTGTGTGGATCTTTTGTAAACTGAAATGATTTATCAGATGAAAAGCTGTTTGATTTACATAAGGCTATAGCATGTTTGTCAGATGTGATGGCTGCTACTATGGGACGAGAAAGGTCAGAACTTTTACTTACTGGATGTGCTACTTGGTTAATTTTCACAGGCTGATGAGTATCCATTGTCGGAGGAGGCGAGGCTTCTTGGGACAATGAAGATTCAACAGACCAGTCCAGATGGCCAGATATCATTGTTCGATAATTTGCTAGCAGATATCTTTGTTTGAAAACCAATTTTAAATGTTGATGTTTTTGATTCATTACTTTCATTGATTAAGGGAAAGCAAAGAACGAACTCTGTAAAACCCAGCTTTTCTTTAACATGATGTACAATATGATTTGTAGTGAAGCCTGCAGGGAGGTTGCTGACTATTACATAATGCCACCTTTGATTACTGGTAGAGATTGAGGTGTTCGAAACTTCTGGAATACTGGATACCTTAGGAGATGACTCAGTTTACGTAGAAGATGATGTAGTATGGGTGGGACGTTTTTTCTGATTATTGTTATTAATTTTGGTGTTCATCTCTTTCACTAAGCTGGATATATGAGTTAAATTATTTTTCAAATTATTTTCAGATTATGTTCCATATACCGTACTGATTTAAGCAACAGATCTGGCTTAAACACATTAAATAGGTCGGCTATTTTATTGATATCGTCTATCTTTTTTTCCATGAGATTCCATTTACATTCGTTTTTTAATAACTGACTGACTAACTGACTTATTTAAACATTCTAAAAGATCGATGTATTTTTCTAAAAAAGGTAATTAGCCTCAGTTGAAGACATAAACCGACGTTAAATAACCGAGTAAAAAAAATAGCTCATATAATACGCTTCATTGTTAATTGTATTGCATAACCAAAAGTATTGTGTTTTGCTTAATAGCGTGACGATGACGAAAAATCTATGTTTTTTCTTCACCAAAAAAAGTGCTCAACGCACCTAAGGAAGTTTTCACTACAAAAAGAACTTGGGGCATTTCTCCGACTATACTATTTCCATTTCTATAATTTATTTTCTCGGACCGAGATGGGAAACTCATGTCCGAATGGGTCCAGGACCCAAACAGTGTTGGACTCATCCCCAAGGGGATGCCTACCAACCAAACCCACCTCAAACTCGCCGTTACCCTCGCCTCGGAATCACTACCCTAGCATACTTCGAGACGAGCGGAGGTCCCTCGCACACTCTCCGCTCACACCGTCGTCTTCTCCCTAGCTTTCACTCCTACCTCTCATGCAATATCGAGACCCTCTCTCCCCCTAACCATGCTCTCTACTACGCCACTTACCTCCATCCATTCCTCCTCCCCCCTCAACATGATCTGCTCCATGTTCTCCCAATACAACACCTCCACTAGTTTCCTCTCCAATTTCGTCAGCACTTCTTCGTTCCTCCAGCTTCTAAACACATACCCCACATCATCCTCCACTTCACACTCCAGTCTCTCTTTTCCAATATTGTGGAGGTACCCTACTCTCGTCCCATGTCCGGTGAACACCTGCGTCAAGGAGTAGTTCACCTCCCCGAATTTCCGGTCCATCCAATCTCTCCTATTCCCAATAGCTCTTTTTAGCGCGCCCTCATACTCCTCCCACCTTCTCCCCATTTCCTCCTCCATCCATTCCTGTACTTCCTCTCTGGTCGCACCCCTCCAGCGTTTATTCCTGGCTGTAGCCTTCACGTCCAATGGGTAGGTCCTTACCAGCACCGGCGCTACCAGTTCACCCACTGTACTGTATCCCTCCCTCAGCAATATCCCTCTCTGCACCCATTTTTATAATATGATCATTAAACACATCACCAACACATTCACATTTTTTGACTAGTATTCACGTCAATAATTCAAAAAGTGCACTTGTGAAAAATGTAAAAACACTGGCAATAGGTGCATGCAAGACCTTTCAAGATCAAAGTGTTGCTCCGATAAATTGCAAGAAAAATTGCTTAACACAAAATAAGGGGATTATTAGCAGCGGAATCATACAAAGTTACGTACTGCACATTTCTCTAACAATTTCTAACGTTTTTATTTGGATTTATTATGAATTTTATCTGGAAAATTCTCTAATCTACAAAGGTGCATACTTTTTTCACTACAAACTATGATTTTCTATTTTCTCTGTATTTCAAAAATGATTGATGATGATTCAAACCTTTTGTACTCGATAACGAATCTACCTACAAGTTATGTAGAGCAGCGCTCTTTTTATGAAGATTCTTTGTGAAAGGTGAGAGAAAATCTTACACAATTTGTGTAAAACACGCTGTATATTCTCAACAAAAAATATCAAAATGTCAAAGAGCGTCCATAGTAATAAAATAAAAAAATAAAAAGAGATTTCTTAGTTAGATATCGAAAGAACCTACGCCGCTACAAGAAAGACGAGAGGGAAGTTTTATGTTAAAAATGCATGTCCTCCAAATTCAGATAACTTCCAACTTCGCTCTTTATGTAGCACACCGACTACTAACTTTTGACACGAGACTTTCGACTCGAAAATTTGTACTCGAGCGAATACGGGGATGATTTATAGTTTGTGGTAAATGTCGCGGTTTCTGGCTTTTTTACTACCTTCTTTGTCTCTATATGTGACTACAACACAATGGGGTTCGTCGTGGATTATTTTTGTAATTTTTCTTTGCCGTCTTCCAGTTTGGAAAAATAGGTAAATCAGCTGTGACACTTGGAAATAGACCCTCTCAATCCTAGTTAGGTTTTTAACCTGATATCCGAGTTTTGATACTTTACTGTATAGTACCTATATTAGTACTAATGTGTAGAAATTAATTTAAAAAGGTTTTAAACCGAATTTAACCACGGCTTGGAACTTCATTTGCTCTGCTCTGCTCATACCGAATTTTCCACGTACATTTCCATTATTATTATACAGGGTGTCCTGAAACTCTCCTACCAAACGCATATTATAGATACTAGATGTGATTTTATGTCCATCTCATCTAATCTACCTTTATTCAAAAGTTCCTACTAAGGTACCTAGTGCCCTTTAAAAATGATGTTGTTGTGTAGTGTTTTCAGCATATCTTGTATGTATGTATCTTGGGTGATATTTACTGAGACCTAAAAGATCTATTGTGCCCCCTTTCTTCTACTTAGTTCCCGATGAAAGTCTCAGAGACTCCTAGTTCCCTTAGACCTATTAGCTGGAGGAATTTTAGGACATCCGCAGGCTTTAGTTTAGGTGAGTGTCCCTTTTCTATCCAGCAGTCTCCTAGTTGTTGTGCCCTACGATTCTGTATTGCTATGCAATCCGCAAGTATGTATATGGAGGTTTCTTCTTCCATACCACAAAATATTCATTTTCTTTGTTTCACCATTTTCAGTCTTTTCATGTGACCATTCAGGAGACAATGTCCCGTTAGGTCACCTGTTGAACTTTTAGTGCTGTTTAACTGTGACTTAGCTTAGGCATTAATTTGTTCACCCAGAAGTATCTTCGATTGTCGAAGCCCTACTAGATCTTTCCAATAGTTAAATCCCTCGGCTTCGCCTATTTCTTCCAATATTACATTGGAGCTAATACCGCGAAATGGTTCTGGCCCAGAAAAGGGTGTTTCAGTTCCTCTCTTTGCTAGTCCATCTGCTATTCCATTCCCTTGTATTCCGGTGTGTCCTGGAATGTAATATGACAATCAAAAAAAGTAATAGTTCAATACTATTAAACGCTTTACAAAATTAGAAAAATTAATTTCCAAAGAGCAGACCGGTCCATAAGTGAATAATATGACAATGTTGTTCTCGCCTAGTTCATTGAGTTTGCCTAGGCACTCCAATACTATTTTGGAACTCAGTGTTTTAATGGCTGCTTGACTATACGACATGATGATAATCATTTGCCTTCTATATTTTTTATTAATATTGAAATGGGCACACTTTGCTATGGCGTGAATCCCTGCTTGAAAGATACTTGGGGTTTTTCCCAAGCCTTCGGAGTGTTTGGTTTTTGGCCCGTACACTCCTATCCCAGTTTCTTCTATTACTTTTGAGCCGTCTGTATACCATTGAATGGCATTTTTTCGAAGTCGGATAATGGATACACTTGTAGATGTTTTATGGTTTTCTGAACATCTAATAGAACATCTAAAGTTTCATCTCCATTAGTTGCAGTTTTCGGTCTACCAGACCTTGGAATATCCTTCACACTACCAGTTTCATTAAATTTGTTTAATAATCTCGTCACTCTAGATCTACTTATAGGAGCGCATTCAGGATTTAAATCGTTAAAAAGTTGAGCTGCTTCGTCGTGGGAACGTTTGCGATCACCATATCCAACTCGATTCGTTCTTTTCCGATAAATGTGCCATCATTCTTGATTTACTTTTAAACTTCTTTCTAATTTGAAATTAGTATCACATTTAACGATTTCTATTAGCTTCAGTTTGGCTGTCAATCAGTTTGATTAATATGTGAAATGACGTCATCAATTTGATGGTGGAAATGTAGACTGTCACACGGTCAAATTAGCATCAAATTAGCTTCAGTTTGGCAGTCAAGTAGTTTGATCAAACTCTAAAATGACGTCATCAATTTGAAATTGGGTCAAACAGAGGGGTCAAAGTACAACAAACTAGTTTGATGGATTTAGGAGCGCTCTTAATCGTATCAAACCAGATTGATGAAACTAGCGTTTTCATTGGTCACTGCAAATCCCATCCAGAAAACAACTACTATTGGAAATTCAAACATTTCAAACCACAGATCATTGTCTATGTACGGTGCCACAAATCAACGAATGATTCAAACGTGATTGTGTTTCAAACTAAATGCTGCTGCATCCATTCCCATATAATTTTTAAAATCATAAGGGTTTTCTGGGGCAAGTTCATATTTTATCAAATCTATTAGTTCAACTAGCAACATTGGTTAGTTGGCTTTTTTTATTGATCCATCACCTAGACCATATTCTCTTCTACTTTTTTCAGTCTCTTGTTTAGTTTTAATTAGTTTTGGTATAAAACCATGCCTACGGCTGCTATTGATAATGAAAACACAACTTTGTCTCTACCTTCCAGTTTAATTGTATTCACAAATCAAACAAACTCGAAAATCAATGAATTTTTAACCTCAAAATTGACAGTGATGAATATAGAGTCGGGCATCAAATTCGCAATGAGGTCAGTTTGATGCATTGCTATTATTTTTGGAAACAAAAAAAATGAGCATCACACGACCTGGGTTACCATTTCAAAAAATTCAAGATGGCGGCCGTACGCTGAACGCTGAACAATGACGTCAAAAACACTTGACATTTGCTCTAAAATGAGCAGCAGAATAACGTCTCATTTATCGTCCTAGAATTTCATAACTTTCCCTTTATCCGTTCCAAAAATAATCACTTGGTGCGAGACATTACAGCAACGCTGTATATGCCAATTGTATGCATGTGCCTCCTTAGGGTACAGTGCCCGGTGAGTAATCTCGTCACTTTCCTCATCTGGCCCCTGCTGGGGTTTAATATTTCGTTAGGCAGCGACTCCGACGGATTTTTGACCAGGAGTGGTCCTGCTCTGGCACGTGGCTCCAGTACCTACGTCTGATGTTTCGTTTGAATCTACCGAGATGTCTACGTGCAGCAGTTTTTGATATTCCAAATACTGGTTCAGGACCAGTGAATGCAGTTTCAGACCCTGCCTGCCGTTTTATTGTCTACAATACCCTTGTGCCCCGGGATCCACCCACAAGAGTTACTTTATTATGGTTTGCCAGGGTTAAGAGCTATTGTAGGCAGTACCAGACCAGTCTAGATCTAATAAATTTGGTAAGATGGTCAAAAAATCATATCTCGTATCTGTAATTTGTGTTTCTGGACACCATGTATGACTAAACTTTACTATCAACGTAAACAGTGTGTTCTTACTCAACTGTTGTAAATTATAACCAGCGTGATTTTTTACCACCAGGCAACGTGACGGAATTGGTGAGTCCCCAATATACCAATTAAATTTTGTGCTTGTTGTCAATCCTTTCAACTATAGACTATTCTATTTTCACAATCCTACTTTATTCTTCTTATTCTAAACAAAGCATGAGGTTTAAATTAATTAATTTCTCTTGTTTTCATCTTTATTTACAACCAGTTTCTCTAGGACTGCATGCAGCAAAGTGAACAAAAGCTTTACGCTGCACATTCATGGTGTTATTCTGAATAATTTATAGCTTTTCATAAAACAGTGAGCGTACTACGGATCCGTAGAATTTATTTATCTTCTCTAATTTGTTGAGGTGAAGTCATTGTCTGCAGATTGTTTCTGTTATGTCAAAAGGATTTGTCTACTGAAACTAGACAGGTGGATATTTGCAATGTTTATCAGTAAAATGTAAAATATCATTCGATAACTAATAATAATAATAGTAAATCTTTATTGTTCATATTGATATGACAAGGCTCTATCTATAAATATGAGATTATGAATAACAAACAATATTATAAAATGAATGAAATACAAAGAATAGAAAAATATTAAGAATAATACACACCAAAATTTTTCGTTCATTACAAAAGATCTCAACAAATTAATTGTTTAAAAGGGAGCGGGCCGCTATAGGCTTGCCGGAGCCTCTTCAGCCATCAATGGAAGGAATAAGGATTGTTGAGTTCAGGGTATGGGAGTGGAGGAAACGGTGGTATGTATCTAAGAGGTGTCTCCTGACGTCTATTGCTATGAGAAAACCTCTGAAAAAACTCATAGCAGGTCAGACAGCTTTGAACCCCGGTCCCTCCGAATGCAAGCCGAGAGCGTAACCACTTGCTCTATTTCAACTATTACTACGTGGAATATTATCGCTATTTGAAGTTGATGTCTTGCGTGTTTATCAAAATGGTTAAATATATTGTAAGAAAAGAGTTGTCAGCAAACAAAATTCATGCATGTGTTCTTAATTGGAATAAGAACATTTACAGTGAACTGAAGTTTTTTTTTTCTGTTCCAAATGAAGGGCACACGATCAGCGTATAAGGTTATGGCATCAGTAAAACAATTAAGTCTTTATTTTATTGTATCCTTTTGGATCAGCTGGAAATAAAAATTCGAACGAAAGAAATAAAACAGATTTTACTAAAACAATTATATCAATATATGGTCCAGACAGCTGATAGAGAAAAATTTTGGAAAGACTTATCAACAATAGCGGAAGATGTACAAGGTACAATATAGATTGCGGGAAACTTCAATAGTAGAGTGGGGGAAAAAGACAAAAAACACGTAACAACAAAGGAAAACGGCTGCTAGAATTCTGTTGATTACAAGATTTGATGATCACAAATTCATCCTTTCAACTCAGGAATATACACAAATACACCAGAATACAACCAAGCAGAAATGAAATAATTGATTATACAGATTGCGAAAATCCCTTTCTTACTATGCGACTTATACAAGTACGACAAGGAAAATATGAGCAAAACTACGTGAAAGAGAGACTAGACTTGTTAGCCCAGCGATCAGTCGTCCCCTCTACCAAAACAGTTGGGCGTGTATTCAGTCCCCTCCTATTTATTTTAACTGTTGTGTTGCCAAATGTACTTATCTGTAAAAATCATTCCTAATTTTTGTCTATCGTTGTTTTAAAATCTTCAACGGTATTTCAAGCGGCAGCAATGTTAAATACCAATAATTGTTAAATCGAAAGCAGTGTACGGATTTTATTTATTGCAGATTGTAATTTGTCAAAATTTTTTCTTGAACTCCATTATTTTATTCTTATTTGTGTTGATCTCACTTATTTTCCAAAAGTCATTATTACCATTAAATACACCATTATCCGGTGTTGAAAGTCAAATGCAAAATAAGTTATTCATTACTTAGAAAGTACCAAAGATTCTAAACTGGCAACGCTGCTATAACATCAGAGATTGACTTTCCCCAATCTGTGAGTAGGTTCACTAGGTTCAGTAGTTTCGCAACATGGAGGGTGTGAGGTTGTTAAAGAAATAAAAAAATACACTCGTTATTACGTAACCTGTACATATTAAAATTCATTTTTGTCAATTTGATCGTTTCTGACCAAGCTGACAATTAATTTCTAACTACAATAGGATATTATTTCAGCCATTTTAACTTGAAAATAAAACATTTTTCTTGAGATAAAAATAATAAAGTAATTGGGTATAAAAAACTAAAGATCCATTCCATTAATAAATTGAATTGAAAAAATAAAATAATTACTTATTCTAAATATAAAATATGAAATTCTTGAAAAAATTAAACTAAAAATCCGTTCTAAAGGTAAACACTGTTGCCGCATGAAAGTGTTTAATTTTACCTAATAGTGCATGAGCTCGAAAAAAAGTTAACGATAACGAGAAAAAAATATCATTTGTACAAATTAATCTGAGCTTCTGGCAACAGCGGTTGAACTAGTGGGGCGATGAACACACGCCCAACTGTTTTTGGTAGAGGGGACTGATCGCTGGGCTAACAAGTATTCTTTCTCTTTCACGTAGTTTTGCTCATATTTTCCTTGTCGTACTTGTATAAGTCGCATTGTAAGAAAGGGATTTTCGCAATCTGTATATTGGTACAGTGAAAAGAAGGACAAAATATACTAGATGTAAGAGTAATAAGAAGTGCAGAATTATAGAGCACACAAAACACACAAACAAAAAAATATTACATTTCAATAAGAACCTACAAACTTCGGAATAAAAATACATCAAAAAGATATCAACAATAAACAGAAACAAAGCTGGAGAATCGAATATTTGACAATCGGATGACAAGGAAGGGATATTTTCAAGAACATAATCACTAACACAGCTTCTGAAATATGTGGTGTTTGTAGAACCGACAATAGGAAAAAATAAACAGCATGGTGTACTAAGGATATAAAAGAAGAAGTTAAAAACAAGAAGAGAGAGTGGAAAAAGTACCTAACAAAAAGATCGATAGAACAATACGACATATACAAAAAGCAAAGAAAAATAGTTAAATATTTAGTATCAACTGCAAAAGAAAAGTCATGGGATGACTTTGGAAACAATTTGATGAAATTAAAATTGAAGAACTAAAGAATGTAATAAGACAACTAAAAAATGGAAAAGCACCAGGAGATAATAAGATCACGGCTGATATTATCCAAAATATAATATAATAAAGAAATGCGAAAGTAAAGTAAAAAATTTGTTCGTAAGATATGAAAATTTAGAAAAAGTCGAAATATCGTACGGAATCTTAATATATGGAATGAAACAATGGAAGAACAAGGCATGAAAATAAATACTAATAAAACAAAAATATTGACAATGGGAGACCAGAATACAAAAAGTGATATTAGAAAAGACAATGTAAAAATTGAACAAGTGGAAGAACTTAAATACCTTGGAGTAGCACTAGAACAATCTGGAAAACAAGAAGCTATAATCAACGGAAGAATAAGTAAAACAATAAATCTATAATATGCCATGAATCAAAAATTGATCGAAAAGAAAAGAGATTTCAAACCAAATAAAAATCAACGTATTCAAAACGAACATATATAGACCAGTCAAATGCACAGAAAAGTAAGTTACAAGCCGTTGAAATGAAATATTTGAGACGTATAATAGGAGGTACTATACTGTATCCATCGAACAAACAGAGCGACCCAAACAACGATAGATGCGTGATCAAAGTGTGCCTTTGAATCTATTGGCTAAAATAAACATGCCTCCACGCGCTGGCCAATCGGATTTAACTGCAGAATTCATTGTCTTTGGTACATCCATACAGAGTCGGAGATATCACGTGCACTATGTATGATACTGTTTTGGAACACTCCGTTGCTTGGATGGACAGAGTATAGGAACGGCAGAATTAGAAACACACGTATAAGCGAAGATTCAGGGATAGAATCTATAGTACAATTTTAAGAGCAAAATCGCAGATTAAAAGGGAGAGAGGCAGACCGAGATAGACATGGAAAACAGTGATGGGTAACATATTACAACAAATAGGCAAGATATGGAGAGAAGCATCAACTTTAGCAAAAAACAGAAAAACATGAAACCTTAATTGTAAATCCGTCACCTATACGGTATAAGGATGTGATGATTATGTATACATGTACCTACACCCAAGATATCCTTTACAGGCAATATCTCGCTTAATTTAATTGATAATCCAATACTGTAAAAACTGTTGTGAATGGCATAAAAATTCCTTCCTAATAACGTATCAGAAACTTTATTTCACTTAACAGTCCTTTGACAGCCACTCCTCACTTTCTATTTTCAACTGGCACCCCCTGTATACTTTCGTTGAAAATTGCTTGTCACTGTATTTGGAATACAACGATGTAACATACTTGTTGGTTTTTTATTATTAGCACCAAAAAAATCAATATTTTATGATATTTTGCTTTTCCTAATTATCCTTATCGCCACTGTTTTTGAAAACTTCACGAGATAGTAGTAGATTAATCTTTTTTGTTTTATAAAACTGATGCCTTTCATGTCAAAAAATTAATTACAGTTTATACCAAGAACGTTTCCCTCAACGCATATAGTGTTTCCTAAATTGGAACGAAAGATGCGTAGCGGTTTTTTCCCAGAAAAATAAACAGTGCACCACACAGATATCCAGCGAGAACTGATGATAATGTATTTAATGTACTTGCTATACTATAAAAAATGGAAAATAACTTATTATTTACAATAATCCGTACTTGCAATAAAGAACTAATTATGGTATGTTGGTATCAATCCTCATACTTCTGTTAGAAACATAGTTGAAGAACTGGGAATAAGCAAGAGCACGATACAGAGGATTTTGAAGCAACACAAATATCACCCATTTGAACTACATTTACTTCAAGGACAAGGACACAGTCGTATCACGACCAAGGCTAAAGAACTTTCTAGGTCCTTTTATACCAGCCCCAGTGCCATGGTTTGTTTTGGAGCCATCGGTGAACCAGATGATTTCTCCAGAAT
This sequence comes from Lochmaea crataegi, assembly GCA_947563755.1. NCBI lineage: Eukaryota > Metazoa > Arthropoda > Insecta > Coleoptera > Chrysomelidae > Lochmaea > Lochmaea crataegi. Next base: position 23,563,140 of record OX387433.1, on the reverse strand, counting down.
TACCTGGATGCATCACCTGTTCCCTAGATGGGATGATGATATTCACTCGCTCAGTGAATATATTCTCTGGTGTCATGCTATCAAAACTCATGTGAAATATGGGTTCGTCTAGTAATGTCCCAGTTGTATCAGTGTGTCCTTCTCGAACATTATTCGGGGACCATAAGTCTCCCGATTTCAGCCTAAGAATTGCCATCATTGCCTCCGCCCTCAAAAAAAGTTCTAGAGGAGGAAGTCCAATAAGGGCTTCAATTGACCATTGATGTCCTCCTCCACTAGACTATCGTTCCATAGGTGATCGTTGGCCTTATCACAGTTGTGTAGAGCCAGTGAACCACCTCAGGTCGTATTCCCCAGGTTTTGCCCATAACCCTTCTGCATTGCCAGAAAAGCCTAGTCGCCCTGGTAGTAATTTTTTCCAGGTGTGCCTTCCAATTCAGTTTGGAATCAAGGGTTACTCCCAGATATTTTATCATTCATATGTGCTGTTAATCCCTCTTTTTTTTAAGGGATCTGTTAATTGATGACACAATGTGTTGTCAAAAGCACCTTCGATGTCTAAAAATGCTGCAAGGGCTACTTCATTATGATTCAGGCTCCTTCCGAGACCTGAGACCAAATTATGCAAGGCAGCTTCACCTGATTTCCCTGCTTGATAAGCCGATTGTAGTCTCTGTAGAGGGATGCTCTCAAGCGCTCCTTCTTGTAAATACATTTGTAAGACTTTTTCCATGGTTTTTACCATGAATGATGTCAGACTGATTGGTCGGTAGGATTTAGCCTGGGTATACGTGTCTTTTCCTGGTTTAGGAATAAACACCACCTTTGACTCTCTCCATGCAATTGGTATATACCCTAGAGCATGGCTGCTTCGAAGTATCAGAAGTAAAGGACCCATTATGATGTCCAGTCACTCTTGCAGAAGCTTGGGGAATATGCCATCTGGTCTTGGAGTTTTGTAGGGGTCAAATGAGTTTACAGCCCATCTGATAAGATGGGGTCTGAATATCTTATTCGTGAGTTCCCAGTCCTCTTTGGTTGCCTTTGTTTTGGCAACCGGCCCGTTATCATAGCTTGGCTCTATCTTTACCGAACCTGGAAAATGCACACTTAGGAGATGCTCTAGAGCCTCTGCCTCAGTATTCGAAAACTTTCCGATCGGTAACTGAATAGAACCAAGTTTGTTAGAAGTATCCCTTTTGAGAATCCTGTTGATTCTGACGCTGTCAGGGACACCTTGCATGTCCTCACAGAATTATCTCCTTGGATTCTTTCATTTTTGTATTATATGCACCTAGTTCAGCTTCATATGCTTCCCAGTTAACCGTTTTTTTCGCTTTGTTGAGAAAGCGTCTTGTTTGTTTCCTTAGCGATGTCAGCTCTTTATTCCACCAGATGGCTTGTCTAGAAGAGCGACTCTCCTTTATCGGACAGTTGCTATGATAAGAGGTCAGTGTACACTGTTGCAGCCATAAGGCTGCTCCCTCTGAATCCTCAGCAGTTTTTGGTCTGCCTAGATGTGAACAGATTTTAGAAAGCAGGTCCTCTTTATGCCTAGGTGTGAACAGATTTTTCCTCTTTATAAGATTCCCAGTCAGTGCTCTTAGGATCCCTGTATGTTCTAATAACCGATTTTTCTACTTTAATTTCATAGTATATTTGGGCATGATCGGATAAAGACGGTTCATCCGATACATGCCACATGCGAATCATTTCCCTGACACGTGAGGTGCAAAAAGTAACATCTATCAATGATTCCCCCCTAGATGTTCTAAATGTAGGCGTATTACCCACATTCGCAATATCAAGTTCAGTAGTACATAGATAGTCAAATAGTTTCTTACCTCTTGTGTTCTGGTGTTGTTATCTTTGCTGCCCCAACTGCTATGGTGTGCGTTGGTATCAGCCCCTACAACGATTATGTCTCCTTGAGTATTCCATCAGGTTTTCCATGTTAGTCCCCGGTAGTGGTTCTTCTGAATCGATAGGAAGATTCAGAGACATTATTATTGTCTCTAGTACTACCACATATTTTTCTAGTATAATCTTTGCTGCCATCATGTCACCCGTGCATAGTTCCATAATCAGCATCAAGTTGTATTCGGATTTATAGCAAATACACAAGTTCTTATTTAAGTACGATCAGTTCCCATTATCAGTCCCATTCCCCTAATATTAAGCCCCAGTATCTTATCTTTGTTTATCCAATGTTCTTGGAAGATCCTTAGAGGTTGATGGTACAGGTTCTCGATCAGTACCTGTTTCCTTCTCGGTCGAGTTTTCCAGGGTTTTAAAACTGGCCCGCTGGAATAGATAGTACGGTCTCCATTGAGCCCGCACCAGTCCTTTCATGGACTCCTCGTCAATCCGGAAACTTACATGCAGTCCCCTGTCGGATGACTTGGAGCCGAGGATCATCCAGCGATCAACCTTCAGCCCTGGATTCTGTTTCTCGAACCTCCTGAACTCCACTTTCAGATCCTCTTTTTTAGTATCAGGAAGTAGGCGAGGACTCGTTGCTGCTTTGGAAGTTTATCACTCTTGATGAGCTTCCAGTTGGTTTTTTGTGACCTCGTCATAATGAAGGACCGCCGTCCATGTATCGACTGGCTTCAATCCTAGGCGCCTTCTGCACCTCGTCGATCATGTCAGTTAGGTTCTCTTTGATATACCTCACCTGATCTTCAGAGACAATTGTCTCTGGGAAATTTTTTGGGATCACAGCTGCCTTGATCCCTTTGAGGGCCACGCTGTATATAATACCAGTTTTAATACCGGTACCAGTGGTACGTTTGGCCCTCTTATCTTTCTTTTCCTCATGAGTGGTCCTGGCTGACACAGTTCGCTTAACGCCCTTTGTCTGCTGGTTTATACCCTGTTTTTATGTTGAGGGTGTCGGCAGCACCACATTTTTGGTGTCAATTCCTCGCTCCCTCATTTTTTTCAGCTTATTACGCTGGGCACCTGAAAGTTTCCCGAGTGAAGCTTTTCTTGCCACAGGATCGTAATAACGTCTCCTGGTGGCGTGGTTTTCTCTTGGGCTTCAAAAGTATCTGGCTGCGTTGGAGACACTTCTGTCTCCGTTGCTGCCGGATCTTCCAAATCCCTTTTATTAAGAGTCTCTATATGCTCCGTAATAGTGTTTGGTTTCTCTTGGTCCATATTTGTTCCCACGAGAATAGGAGAAAGAAGGTCAGTACCTGCATATCTCCTCATACAGGTACAAGGCTAAATGCAACGGGGTGCGCCAGGTGCCCCGACGTTAGTGGACTCGAGGCCGAATAACCCACGGCCATCCATCCATCCCTTCAGCGACCACTTAAGGATTTGGGAGGTTATTATCTTCATCCACACAGGCCAGACAATCAAGCCAAGCCTCCCGATCCACATAGTTCGGCATGCCCCGCACAGGCCTTACCCTATTAAGGGGGTACTTGCTCTGCTATGTAGTTTGCGGTATGCGTCACGAGCTTGTCAGCGATTGGGTATACGGTTGGCAATGTTGGGCGTTTATAGCCCTCATCCCTCCTTATTCACCAATAGACAAGTTCTTTCATTTGCATGGCGTCCCTGCCCGCAACCTGGAGACGCTCCCGATAGGTAGCTCAACCCATCACCCTACTATGTCGCAGGGCAATGCACAGAGAGTTGAAATCTTGGACAAACCGTTGCAAGTCCTCGAAAACTCAATGATTGGTCATTAGGAAGGAATTTTGATGCCATTCACAACAATTCTTACAGTATTGGATTATCTTTCAAATTAAGCGAGATATTGCCTGTCAACGATAACTTGTGACACGCTGTATATACGAAAAATGCAAGTTTATTAAAAAAAAGTTCTGTTTCATCAAGACAATATACCCGCTCACAAAAGAGTCTTAACCATGGCTAAATCCAAGTAATTTACTAATGTTACTATGACAAATGGCGATTGTGACCGATAAATGTCGCTGCTCGACCTTTTCAACCAAACCATATAGTTTTTACTTATTCGACAGCCTTTGTGAACGAATCTCTCCAAATGTAACATTTTATACGTATCCGGCTGAATGCAAATCTTTTTATTTGTTTTTTATCTCTACAAGAAAACTTGGTTTTCTTACTTTGTTATCTTAAAGTGCATTCTAAGATATTGCGGCAACTTTATACGGGTTTGAAGTTGTAAAATGGAATTGAATCAATGTTTAATAAGCTCTTAGTTTCGCATTAATTCCGCTTGTTCATTATTAAGTCTGAATTAAAATCGAATCGGCTTTGAACGGAATCACTTTTTCATTCGATTTGTTTCCAGATCCTTTATCATCAGATGGAAAATCGCTTAACTCGATGAATTGATAAGATTATAACGGTCATTTACTTCGCACAATTTTCTTCGATTGAAATGGTCTTTGATTAATGAGAATTTAAAAGTCAGTATCATTGGTAGATTGCTTCAGGTGTTTGTTTCATTTTATTCAAAGTTTTATTAATGTAAATGAAAAAATTTAAGAATGATAACCAAAGTTTTGTCATTAGTATAGTCTGGAAAGATTTTGACCTTGTAAAAAGTTTAACTTCAACAAAAATGTGTATAGACAAAGTCAGTCTAGTTCGAACGCGAAACTTAAAAATACGGGAAAACGATAATGCTCCCGTGTCGGACTACTACTAAAAAATCAATCACTTCACCGTGTGTAGTCAAGCAGGAAGCGATCAGATTTCTTTTGTTTTTGAGATAATTGGAAACAAGTGATTTTTCTGATTTTTGTTGTTACTTTTTTGTAGAGCCATTCAAATAGATATCAAAAAACAGTTGACACGTCTTCATTGTCTTTAACGTCATGTCATCACATATCCATCTGTAGTTTGGGATTCCCACATTCATCATCAACTTAATTTTTTTAAATACGGACCTGGATTTTTTCCATCTTCAACAAATCACTTATTTCTTTGTGGTTATCTTAACATATATTAAGTTAGGTTGGAGTTTTTGTTTCGTTCCCAAACAGCCATCATCAAGCTCCTTCTATAATTATAATTGTTTTCAATACGTCCTAGCGATTTTTTTTGATTGATTTTCTTTGTGATGGTCGTCATAAATCGCATTTTATTAATGAAAATAAGCTGTTTGGGATGAATTTTTGATTGAAAAATGTTTTTTCGCTTCACGGACTCCGTATAAAGATATTTCCCTCGTTCTATAAATACAGACTTTCAACCTAGAAGCTTGAATAAATCTGAAAAAGCAATCTTCACCTATTTTGTCTTCATAAAGCCCTTTAATCCTTTGAATTATGGCTGATACTAGCCAGCTCAAAAGCTCTTTATCGTATCGCGTTTTTCCTTTTCATTCACTATAACTTCCTGTTAGTTCTGACTGCATTCATCATCTTTATTCATTCTTTTCGTATTAAATAAAAATAGCAGCCTAATGTATCTATGACTTTATCAATAAAACATTAATTTTTTTATTTCTCTAATTAGTTTTCATTTCATCATTAGGATGGATGGACAAATTTTCGATGGAAGGTGTACTTTTCCGGAAAATTCAATTTTCCGGAAATGTTTTCGAATTTTCCAGGAAAGCAATTTTTTTTTTGAAAAACCGATCAAATTTTTGAAATGGCCGTATCGAAAAACCCCTTTACACAAATTTTGAACGAAATCGGAATTCAAATTTTTTTTCCAAAATGGGTGTACCTTGAAACCTGAATTTTTTTTTAAAATTTTCAACTTTGACCTTTAATAACTCGCTTCCGAATGACAATTAAGAAGTGATATATTTTTGTATAGACTTTTGACTGTCGATATGTCTATTTGCTTTCTTCGATTCCATAGGCGTAGGAGATACATTTTTTAAGGGATGTATGTAAAAAAAATTATGCAGCTTTGACCCTCAATAACTTTAATTATTTATGAAATAGAAGAAATCAAATAAGATTCATCGGATAGAGCCATTTTTGCTTTATCGAACGGCCAAGAGATGAATGTCATATCTCTAACGGTTTGGCCGTAATGGCAATTTAAAGAATGGTATGTAAAAACATTTTCGAAAAATTTTCGGTTTTTTGACGAAAAATCCAAAAAAGTGGTGTATTATGAAGGTACTGTTGAAACGGCCAATTATTATGTATTTTTGATTGGAAAATCCGAAAATAGTATTTATTTTTCGAAAAAATTTATATTTTTTCAAAAAAATCTGTTTTTTCTCAAATTTTTCCGAAATTTAGGAGAACATTTTTTTTTCTAAAACCAATTCACTTTTCGGATCGGCCAATTTGAAATTTAGCTAAACCCAATTTAATCTTATCTAACCTAACTTAATTTGCTCTAACCTAACTTAACCTAAGCGTAACCTAATCTAACCTAACTTTAAGAAATTTAAAATTTCGTTTTAATATGAAAATTAAGGAATTATATATTTTTTTTAGATAAATATGGATCATCAACTGTCGATTTATGTTAATTTGGTCGTTTCGGTTCCATATGCGTAGATGATATAAAAGTAAAATTTTTTTCGAAAAATCTCATCTTTTTTTGGGAATCTATGGTGATAAAATTTTGGAAAATGTGGATTTAGTATCAATTTTGACGAGGCAGGTCCTTTTTGGTCTTTTTTGTAAAAAAATTGCAGGGATAATTTTCAAAAACACTTGAAATTTTTTTGGTATACTTGAGAGAAAAAAAATTCAAAAAAAAATTTTTAATAAATTATTTTAAAGATAATTACTCAAGCTAGTATTTTCTAAAATTTCAAAAAAATCGAGTTATATTTACTATTTTATAGACCACCGAGAAGTCGAATTTTGACAGTCTTTTGGGCATAATGACATGTCAAAAAATCTTTAGGTCGCAACTGATCGTTTTTTTTAATCCTTGACCTTGGAAACACCCCTTCCTAAAATTTCATCAAAATCGGATCAAAATTTTTTTTCACCCCCCTTGATGGTCCTGATAAAAATTTTGAAAATTCATTTTCAAAGAGAAAAATTGATTTTGAAGAATGGAAATTGTTCTAATCGTATTCGGGGGCCTCACAAAATCCCCCATACCAAATTTCGTGAAATTTGTACGAAATTTTGGATTGGGAAAAATTTTACCCCCCTATGCCGGTACTTATATATAACGGACAACGATTTTGAAAAAAAATTTTGCATTGTAAGCACCCCAAATAAGGAAGATTTCCCGAATATTTTCGTTCCGAGTTGATATTTTGGCGGGTCTTGTACCCCAAAAAAATGGGGGGGGGGGGTTATTTAGGGACAAAGAGAGTCCGTTTGGAAAAAAAATTTTCGGGTCTCACTTATTTTTGTCTATACTCGTATATTTTTCCAGGTTGACCCCCCTCTTTGGATTCTATAAACTCGGACGATTTCTACGAATCGAATGGTTTTTGTTTCATTTCGATAGCTCAGATAATAAAAAATCTCGCACCGCCGGGTCCCTAGAACTCTGAACGGGGGGGGGGTGCGGTAGGGGGGCGTATTTTTTTTAAAGGCCGAAAAACTTGTATGAATTTCATTTCACGGTCTCAAATTTTCACGTCTGACCGTTGGGGGGGCGTAAAAATCGATGTCCAGTTTTTTGGTGGAAAAAAATTTTCCCTACACGCCCATATACAGATACATTCAAATACAAACGGAACATAGGGATTTAGTGTATTCGCCGATCTAAATAGTCCACCAACAAAACATTTCTATAAGTTCACTTCAATGAATATCAAGTATTTATCTGGACAGCTGGATTCAGACCAATGTAAAAAAGCCCGCCCCTTCTCCTTCCAAAATTTGTTAGTTATGTGCGAGGTGTGTGCGAACTGCGATTAAGTATTAAATAATTATTTGATAGGGGTAGTTAACGTCGCTACATATTGAAACAATATGCTTACGTTTTATGTTGCTAAAACCGAAAATTAATTGTTAAATTTTCTTTAACAATTAATGTTTCGAGTTAAGATAATATGTCTTGATTTATTTTGGCCATAACGGCTTTCAAAATAAAAATAAATTCGTAAATAAAACAAAATAGGATTCTTTAAATTGAAACAAAGTTATGGGCTTGGACACTCTCACCGATCGACTGACTGTCTGACGCTAATTAAGGACCGCACACAGTTGAGAATATGGATTGGTGGGAATTGTACGATATGTTATAGGTGTCCAAATAAACGATTGTAATAATCGTGTTTTTAGTCTGTTGAAGCTGGATGTTGGTGGACTAGTTCAAAAGCAGTTCTGATACAATGCTTAAAATCCCTATGTTCCGTTTGTGTTTGAATATATCTGTATATATATTGTTTGTCCAATTTTCAATTCGAGGGGTGCTCACGTTCCCCGTTGACGGATTTAACCGGGTTGACGGTTATGAAAAGGCTTTCTAGATTTTTGTCTTCGCGTCAAATGTCAAAAAATATTTTTCCCAGCTGTCGTCATTTTCTTTTTGTAGTGCTATATCTCGGAAAATAGATTTTCAATCACTTGAAATTTTAGTTAATCGGTAGCTTAGAATTTTAGTCCGAGTATGACAAAATTTTGAAAAAAATCTTACAAACCGTTTTAGAGAAAATGGGAAAAAGTGTCATTCATTTTTTAAATAATAATTCAAACTTCTATACGGACTTTGAATTTTTCACTCATATCATTCTTCAAGGACTACATTTTCCACCACATTTTTATGAACTCTTCATTTTCTGCAGGAAATAAAAAAGTGTTCATGGCAAATATAAAAAAATATCATGTTTGGCAGCTATCGTCAATTTTCGAAGTGACCTTCGTGAAGCTATAATATCGGGATATATATTTTTTCAGGAATTTTCAAGCAAACTGTACCTTTTAAAAATCGTTTTAACCGTTTTAAATAAAAAAATAAAATTGCTTCACTTTTTTAAACTACAATTTAAACTATGCCAACTTGGAATTTCTCACATATATAATTCTTCAACGACTTCCTGTTACACTACTTTTTTATGAACTCTTCATAAGCCAGGAGCCACCAATCCTGAAATTATAATCGAAGAAAAAGAAAATACAGGGACAATTGAGGAAACAGAAATAATGAAAGGAAATGGACAAAACTACAAGGTTTAACCCCAGCTTAATGTTTCAGTTGAAGATATTATTCCTCTTCCGGAGTGTGCTCTACGGAACAAAAAGAATCAAGAGGAGCTGGTGCTGCTATTTTAACCAGTACTTCCAATAAAGAAGAATTGGAAGCTGCAAAACTCAAACATAAGAATAAGAGAGTTAAATCCGTTAAGAGAAAGATAAGTCCCAAAAATTGTATTCCAAGTAGGCCAGGTTCTTCGAAAGTTCCTCAAAAAGTTATTATTGATGAGAATAATATGGGGTTGTGTTGGAAAATATGATACAGTGTCTTAAGTGCAAAAAATGGTATCACGAAGAATGTGCATTTTGCAAGCCTGGCAAAAAAAAATACTTTTGTTTTTTTACAATACCTAGAAAGATATAGGCTTTTTTATTAAACCATTTTCCTACAAGGATAATAGTTGGAGCTATGAACAAGTCAGAAATATGTTATTGAATTATCTTACTTTTATTTTATTGCCAGAATGAATTTTCAATACCTAAATCATTGACTGTTCATAAGTAACTTGTGATGTTAATGTTTAGTTTTTATTTCAAATAAGGAAAGGCTGTTTTATGTATTTATAAATGCTCAAGTAGAATAAAGTTTATTTTCTTAAGAACTTGGCTTTTACTGCATTGACGGGTATATGCCCTGCCAAGGTTCGATTTTTCAACCTCGTGGTACGATTTATCAAAACAGTTTGACAAATCGTACTAATGTATGCTTCTAGAAAAGAGTTAAGTAATTATTATTATGAAAAAGCTGAACATATTGCCAAACATATGCTCTTTATTTGTATAATGTACCAAAGAAGCTATTCTGATCTTAATCCACTTGTAATGTTGGAAGTTAAAGGTGTAGATAGGCCTCTTTAATTGGTGGTATTGCTGGTCACTCGGAGGGTCCTCTTACTTGAATAAAACAACTACTCCTGGCACTGGGATAAGTTCTATTTATTAAATTACTGTACTACTATACATTACCACTAATTATGATTACTATCGATTACTTCGATTGATCATTGGTGACTTACCACTGATTGATTGATTCTTGAATGTGTTGTCCCCTGTATATTTATACAACGGTTCAAGTTCACCGTAAGTAAATATTAAATGTTCATTTACTACATGTTTCATTTTACGTGCTGAACTTGACTTCGTACCCGTCGACCTTTCTACTTATATTTATGTAATATTCCAACGTTCTAATGATTTATTGAAATTAGTTTCAAGGGAATTTATTTCTTATTTAAATATTATTATTATATTAGGCCCAAAGCGATCACACACTCTATTTTCTCGATATTTTAACATTTTAGATGATGTAAAGAAAACTAGTACGATATACCCAACTCTAACATTAATATGGGAAAAAGGAAATATAGGAAACTTTTAATTTGAGTTGATCATAATAAATCATCATCCAAATTATATTTTCCTTCTTTTTTGGACTCTTCGCTTCCTAATGGTTTCTATATTTCTCCAAAGAGTGAGTGAGAGAGGTTTTTGGTTCAGGTTGAAACTTTGCATGAGTTTATCTTTTTCTATTTCATAAAAATTTAAAATTTACCTGCCTCAAAGACAAAGACCTTGTCCTACAGCGTTTTGGTGGTTCAGATCATTTCGACGTTTCAGTCTGCTGTTTTCCTAGCTGTCAAAAGTGTCGTTATTTTGTATAGCTTATTACGCATCAGCATTATAATAGTAGTTTGTGCAACTAGTGTGGATATGATGGCCATATCGCACGAGGACGAGGAGTGCTCAATCGTCCGAGAGCGATATGGACAATCTACACGAGTCGAACAGTATATTTTTTCTACGACCCATTTAAGAAAAAATCTAGAAAATAAACATTTTATTAAACTATAATATAACTTCAAATTAAAATTTTTTAATAATTTTACTATTATTATTATTTTATTATTATTTAGAAATAAAATTAAAATTTAAAAAAAATTTCCCAACGGTGAATCGAACTCTGATCTACCGCGTGAGAGGCTGGGATACTTACCACTGGACTACCGATGAATATACTAATCATCTATCTATAACGTCAAATGTATTACATAAAAACTGACGTTTGTCAGGAGTACCCTTGAATATTCAATTTATTCTGTTTCTATACGTTATACGTCTCCTTTGCGGCTAAGCGAATATCTGGTGGAAAATTATTTTTTCTACACCCACATGTATATTATCCATTTTCCGCACAATTTACAGAATGTAAATGTAGGCCATTCCGGTTAACTGAACGGATATGATTTCATATACATCCTAGAACGTATATGAAATCCACCAATCAGCATTTGCGTTTAGTACCCGCCAACTAATCTTTTTTAAATTTCATAGAAACGTCAAAATAACTTGTCAAAATATTTCTATGGTTTTTAAGAAAAATATTAGTAAAAATGAGTGATTCCAGTGATGAATCAATAAATAATTTTCCACCAGATATTCGCTTAGCCGCAAAGGAGACGTATAACGTATAGAAACAGAATAAATTGAATATTTAAGGGTACTCCTAACAATCGTCAGTTTTTATGTAATACATTTGACGTTATAGATAGATGATTAGTATATTCATCGGTAGTCCAGTGGTAAGTATCCCACAGCATTCAATTTCTAAATAATAATAATAGTAAAATTATTAAAAATTTTTAATTTGAAGTTATATTATAGTTTAATAAAATGTTTATTTTCTAGATTTTTTCTTAAGTGGGTCGTAGAAAAAATATACTGTTCGACTCGTGTAGATTGTCCATATCGCTCTCGGACGATTGAGCACTCCGTCTACGGCGTCGTGCTCAAACTTCGTCCTCGTGCGATATGGCCATCATATCCACACTAGTTGCACAAACTACTATATTGATTCATCACTGGAATCACTCATTTTTACTAATATTTTTCTTAAAAACTATAGAAATATTTTGACAAGTTATTTTGACGTTTCTATGAAATTGAAAAAAGATTAGTTGGCGGGTACTAAACGCAAATGCTGATTGGTGGATTTCATATACGTTCTAGGATGTATATGAAATCATATCCGTTCAGTTAACCGGAATGGCCTACATTTACATTCTGTAAATTGTGCAGAAAATAGATAATATACATGTGGGTGTAGAAAAACATATTTATTGATTTAACAAAATTCGCTGTCTAATAATAAGAGAAAAAACATGTTTCTACGTTCATGCAAAAAACGAAACTTTATTGAACTCTATTTAGTGGAAAAACTAGTTTTTCACTGCTATAGTGCAATTTTATTGCACTCATCTGTCATTTTATTTAGCGTTTTGTAATCCTGACAAACATAAACATTCAAATCGACGCCATTTTTAGTCCATTTAGAGCAACCTAAATAAGACTTTTTTTGGTTTTTGAAAAAATACTGTATGAAACTCGTGCAAAAAGTGTTTATTGCACTCAACGTGTCGCGTCGCGTGCAATTAAAACTTACTTTTTGCACTAGTTGAATAAATAACTATTTTTTCGATGACGGAAAAAAATTATGGAAATTTAATAATATATAATTTATCTAAAATATTTTCGGCCAATTAAATTTTTATTAAAAATTTTATCAAGCTTAATCACGTAGCTTTCAGGATTGGTGGCTCCTCGCCTATCAACTTTTGCAGGGAATAAAAAAATGCTCATGGAAAATATCATAAACTATAATGTTTGGTAGATATCGTCATTGTTTGGAGTGTCATTTTTCTCACTATAGGATATACATTTTTTTCCGACATAAATCCTCAAGCAAATCATAGCTTAGACTTGAGTTTAAATATAACAAAATTTTGAAAAAAAAATCGTTTTAACTCTTTTAGAAAAATATGGAGAAGTATGTATTACTTTTAAAACACGATTTAAACTTCCATGCGAACTGGAATTTTTCACTACTTTTTTATGATCTATCCATTTCCTGTAGGAAATAGAAAAAAAAACAACGTAAAATAATTTCCTTTTTTTGAATTTTAAAAACTCGTTAACACGCTTGCATGTAATCGTTCATTTTCTGCAATCAGATTATTTATTATGAATACTCGTTTTTATGGAACATTTAACAACTTTCCAGGCGCCGTCGTCCCATATTTCGCGACTTTAAAATTAAAAGTGCAATTTATAGGTAATAACTTATATCAGCTTGCAAAATAACCCTTTAAAGAAACATACTAACGTTCTCCGAAAAATTATTTTACGGAATGCAAACTGATATGCAAAAACCTCCGAATAATGAACATTCTAACATATACAGGGTGTAAATTTTAAAACTTACAATGGGCTGTACCACGTGAACGAAAAGAGATTTCAAAAATATTTTAAAAACGTTTCTAGGGTAGAGAGGGCGAACTAAAATGACATGAAAGAGAACGCACCCCCATCAACCCCCTATGCCCTCCAACCCCACCTACAAGAATTTAAATGGCAACCCCCTACTTGTGATACGTCGTTAGAAAGTTCGTATAGTAAATGCTTTCCAACGGTCTAAGTAATAATTATACAGAGTGTAACAATAAAGCAGAAACATTTATTTGACAACAAAATGAAAAAGTGTTAAATGTCGAACTACAAAAATGTTAATAAATTTAGTAAATGTTCAAAATGGTTTCCATTGTTTTGTAAACAATATAGTACAACCTATTTTCAAAGTCCATACGAACGTTGGCAAATGTTGCTTTAGTAATAGCACGACATGCTTGACAAATTCTTCGTCCTAAATCGTCTATTGAGGTTGGTTTAGTGTTATAAACAACTGACTTAAGGTGAACCCAAAGAAAAAAATCAGGTGGCGGTAAGTCTGGTGATCTAGGTGGCCACTCAATGGGACCTCTCCTTACAATCCATCTATTTGGATAATCATTGTCTAACCAGACCCTAACTGCAACTGCGTAATGGGGAGGTGCTCCGTCTTGCTGGAAGTGCAACAAATTTTTATCTAGAGCTAAATTGCCATCGCCGTCCTGTTAGTTCTCTAATTCATGAACAATTAAGGCGTATTAAACTATTATCTTCGACATCTATTGATAACACGCTTTACTAAAATATGACAATTTTTACAGGAAACTGTAATTAAGTACTTAATTGATTTCTATGTATTTAGGTGTTCTGGAAAAAAAATATTCAAAAAATTTCAAAAAGTATGGTTATTTTGCAAAACGCAAAATTTTATTATAAAAAAGAGATTTTTGGGCTAACTTTAAGTCATAAATAATAGGTACAATTTTATTTTTATTACATACTGTTTTTAAATGTATACAGGCCATAACTATCATTACTTTCTAAATGAAGAACTCCAATAGTGTAGATAGTGTCGCGGTACAATTACGTGTTTTATAGATCTTGGCACAATATAGTGCAATGTCGTCTGTGCGGAAGTTTGTGAATTCGTCTGACAGTTTCTGTTATATTTGTAACGAATATATGGTATTGAAGCAACAACTTAATATTACGGACTTTGTAAAAAAAGTATACCTCGCGTATTTTGGCTTAAAACTTGGAGATCAGGATGAAGTTTGGGCACCTCATTAAGTCTGCAAACGATGTGTTGAAAACCTTGGCTGAAGGGCAAGAAAAAAGCTTTCCGATATATGATTCCTATGGTATGGCGCGAGCAAAAAAACCATAGTGATGATTTTTACTTTTGTTTGTGTAATGTGAAAGGTATAAGTCAATTTCATACCCTAATCTGCAATCCGCTATTCGTCCCATCCCTCATGGGACCGAAATACCGGTGCCCAAAACCCCTGCTACCTTGAAAAAGATTCCAAGTTCTGACGAAGATGGAGCTGTACCTGAACCCGATGACAAGTCAAGTTTTTAATTTGAAGATGACAGAAGCAGGAACTCACTTTTGCCGGAAGTGTCTTCCTCCTGGCTTAGATATCGTGAGAAGCAGTTCACTTCCTACTTTGCTCAAAAGGACGAATTGGTTTATTGTACCAATATTAAAGGTTGGATGGATACATTTAAGATCCCATATGACCCAGCACAGTGGCGTATTTTCCTAGATTTTTCAAAAAGAAGCCTTAAAGCAGTTCTGCTCCACAATGGCGGTTTCTATGCTCCTATTACGTCGTTGGCCTCCGAGGGAGCTTAAAGTTGGCGAAAAGAACGTCCTGCCTAAAACTTTGGTGCCTCCTTATAAAGATCTTCTACCACCGCTTCACATAAAGCTGGGATTGATGAAGCAATTTGTAAAGTCACTTCGAAGAGATGGAGATTGCTTCAAATACTTAATAATAAAGTTTGCGGGCCTCTCGGAGGCAAAGTTGAAGGAAGGTATTCTCGTTGGACCAGATATTAGACGACTTAGGGCTGATCCACAATTCATCACAACCATGTCGGATCCTCGAAGAGAAGGGTGGATTGCCTTTATAGAGGTCATAGAGGAATTTTTAGGCAAATAAAAAGATCCTAACTACAAACAAATCGTCAAAATAATGTTAAAAGCATTTCAAGCTTTAGGTTGCCTAATGAGTTTAAAAGTACATTTTCTTCATTCCCCACCACGACTACTTTCCAGAAAATTCAGGAGATGTGAGTGAAGAGCAAGGTAAACGATTTCACCAAGATATTAGGGAAATGGGAAAAAGATACCAGGTTCCAGATATTGAATAGATGAGGCTTTTACTTGATGAAGATCCATACTAAATGATGAAATAAAACAATTTAATTTGTTTAAATCTCCATTTTATTTTGAACTGACGTTCAATTTAAAATTAGTGACGCGTTTCGCTACACAGTAGCTTTTTGAAAAGTTTCATTTCCCACATTTTTCTAGATGTCCCAGCTTCCCCAATCATTCTTATAAACAAAGTGGGGTTATATAAATAACTAAAATAAACAATAACAACAGCACATACAGACATAGTAAGCATAAACAAGTCAACTTACCTTTAGAATTTCAACTTCTAGCATCCGCTTGGAAAATATTCGATCTTAAACGATTTCTGATTTATTTACCACGCCGGACACGTGCACGTAACAAACTGTAACTAGCTACTGAGTCGCTTGTCGCTGTCGAAATTTTTCTACAATAAAATGGGAACGTGGTGCGCTCTAACGATAAGCAGTACAATTCAACTTTACGCTTAGTGGCGCTAAACTTTGAAATGTCCATGTCCCAATGTACCCCCTTCACCTATGCGACTGGTACAGACGTAAAAAAAATGTGTCGAAATTGAGTATCTGTGAAATATCCTTTAAGTAATTCACAAAATGATCGATGAAAGAATTAGTGAAATAAGAAATTCAATTGGGAAATCTTTAACAAAAATGTAAATTTATTCCCACCATTTATAAGGCTTTAGATTCTAGCATGCTCTTGAATAAGCATTTATTACAGGCTCATCTAAAAATTTGATCACTGCTGGAGACCACTAAGACAAAAGAGTACAATTATGTTGACGGATCACCATTGCGCATTACAACTAGAGATCTTTGCAACAAATACATCAACATTTTTCCAACCCTTCTTATCTGAACTATGCATAATCTTGGATCATGAGATATATAATGTAAACAGTCTGTTTAAATAATTCCCTTTAATTAAGAAAAACAAACATTGAACTTCAAAAACTATATTCGAAAATTATTATTTTAGAAAGAAATGCAATCACGACCGACTCAAAAGAGAGCAAAGATATATCTCAAAATACTTCTTTTACATTTTTAAGCAATCTTTTCAACAAGTGTTAGATACACAAAATTTATGTGACAGAAACGACTTGAACTATCAATAGTTGATAGTAAAAATATTATCCCTAAAATATAAATTCAAATAGGCACATATCTTCACGTTTGTATATGAGTTCTTAGAATGTTTATATTATACATCTGGAGAATTGTCACTTATTTTTCACGTCGATATTCTTAAGCAGCATTATTCATCTCTTCCCTATTATCAATACGGTCAGCGGCGTAGGTAGCCGTTCACAATAATAACTTTAATTACTTTTTATTAACTAAAAATACTCAAAACTCGTTTCACAAAAATATTTATTTGTCACTTCTGTATAAAATAATAATAATGGTATATCGTTCCGTCTTATATCTAAACAAATTCCAGGTCGACCTTACTTAAGTATCGACTTGCTCGGCTGTCCTGACGTAGCAGTTTTTGGGAACCGTGTCTTGTTTATAATTAATCAGCTGATCGGCTAACACGGCCTTCCTGCAAGGAAGCGCCCACGCGACTTCTTTTTCATTTTTCTATTACCTATAAAACATTATGAAACAGTATTATCCTTATAAACAACCTTTATATTAAGTAACATTGTGTGCTTATGCAGTTTTAATTTTCCATTATAATTTCTAAAGGGATTGCCATTAGTTTTTTTAACTATTATTTGGTGGAGCTGCCACTCGTTTTTGCAGATATTATTGGGAACGCCACTAATCATTATTTCAACTGACGCTGGTATTTCCAAATAAATTAGTGGGATCGCCACTATTATTTCATTTAATGTTGGTGGGATTGCCACCATTATAATACACGTAGTAAACATTAGTGGGATGGCCACTATTTATTATTTCAATTCATGTTGGTGGGTGACACTAAATGTTAGTGGCATCGCCACTATTTATTATTATTATTCATTTAGTTGAAATTGGTGAGATCGCCACCCTAAGTTAACAAAAACAAGTATTTCAGCTCAATTAAGTAATGTGGGATCGCCACTTACCCTTTTTTTTTATTGCTGTGATGAGCGGCTACTGTCGTTCGCTGTCCCTTCTTGGTAAGACATTTTGAACAGTGTAAGGCCCTTTGTATTTTGGTTTTGGTTTTTCTCCACCTGCGAGCTAGGAATCTTCAATGGCCACCACATCACCTGGTTTAAATAATGTGGCCTGACGCCGAGTTTCATTGAATCCTTGAGCTTGACGGTCAGCAATTTTTTTATTCGTTGTTGTGCCATTATGACATCTTCTTCTGGACCAGTGAAGGAATCATTTGGTGGTTCACTCCCCAAAAATTGTCGAGTTGCTGCCAATTTTGGATTTGTGTCACAAAGCAACACAGTAGGTGCATAGCCGGTTACTGAGTGGACCGTTACATTCAAATTGTCTTCGATTGCTGGCAGTGTGATCGTCCATTTGCTTTCTTCCTCTTGAGCAAGTGTGGCTCTTAACAAATTGAACATTGTCCGCATGAGACGTTCCACTTGGGCATTACCTCTAGGTACACCAGTTGCGATATGATGTAACTCAACTTGCTGCTCACTTAAGATATTTTGAAATATAGTAGAAGTATAGAAGTCTATATGCTGCATTTCATGTCCAGGGCGGTACTCAATAGAAAAGTCATAGTCTTGAAGTTTTATCCACCACCGCGCGACACGAGGATGTACATTATTTTTTAAGGCAGTTGCCCGCACTGAGTTCGATACACTGTAAAATGTTTTCCATGCAGGTACACTTGGAGATGTTCTACTGCTTCAACGATCGCAAGTGTTTCCAAGTCATAAGAATGGTAACGAGATTCACAAGCGATAGTACGACGACTATAAAATGCAATTTCAATTTCAGTGACACACTGTCCAATAAGTACTTTTTGAATAGTACACGGCTGATACTGTAACTCAAGTTCGGTACTGCTTTTCACTATCTGTACAAATGGCTTATCTATCATATCTCAGCCAATAATAATATCCAATTCACCCAGAATAACTGAGTCAGAAACCACTAAAAAGTTAATTTCTACAATTTTGACAAAACTAATATCAGTTCACAAACACCGACAGGATAAACAATCCGGTTACCAAATCCCACAAAGGCACTCACTTCACGGCTTGTTTTTATAATACCGTCCAGTGCAATAACTACAGAATGTTTTATAATTGACAGCTCAGCACCGGTGTCGATAAGATACGTGAGTGAAAGAGCCTTTTTTGTATAAAACCGTTACTAGCGGTGTTGTTGACAAATGGCGTCATTTCTTCATCAAAAACGCTTTTTTAGGTTTCCCATGCTTAAGCCAACAATTAGTATCAGTGTGTCCCATTTTTTTTACAAAAATCACACACAGGAACCTTGTCAGGAGTTGACTTACTATTAAAGGCTGATTCACTCACTTTTTCGTCCTTCTGAACCAATCGGCACTTATTTTGAAGGTGTCCTGATTTCCATAATCAGTTAATGAATTACAGGCTCTACTGCTTAAGGTTGCAGCAATGTGTGCACGTGTTCCAGGTGTTTCACTATCAGGAAATGCAACAATGAGATCATTGCAGAAATTGTTCCACGTTCTAGAAAGGGGTCTCAAATCACGATAATGATGATATCCCCGATGTTTTAATGCATTGTTACTTTGTGTCTGCCATGCCGCAGCTTGAATCAGGTATCTGCTTTTTAGTAAAATTTCTCTCTCGCGCTCGGACCTGGAATATCATTCACCAAATAAACCAATAGGCTTTGTTAAGATGCTAAATTTGTTTGGTGAAAAATGAATAGGTGCGAGCCACAAAAGACTCTTGCGAGTAGCACTCATCACAAACCTAACCTCACCCAACCTATGCACAAACTTTCAAAATTAGTTACCAAATAGCATCAATCATTGCTACAACCAGCTGATAATACTTTTTTAAATCGAGATCGCTAATCTTAATTATTTATTCTTTGCATGTCACAAACTAAACCGCCCGAAAATCTATTTCGGTATTAAATAAATAGGTCGACAAAAATCGAAATTAATACGTTATTGATGTTTTACGGTATGCACGGCAGGGTAGCAAACAAAATTCGAAGTTCAGGGTTAGGATGAATTATTAAATACTTTTATAACGATGGTAGTTGTACCAACGTTATATTTAGGAATATGGAATAATGTACCGTTCATATTTTCAAAAATTATATCTATATCAAAGTTATAAACGAAATTCGAAATTTAAGGTTGAGTTCAACAATGTATTCAGCAAATAATTTTGTTTTTTGCTCGTATTTATACAGTACATGTCAATCGATTGCGGACATAGGGACAATTATTTTAGTCTATGGTCCTTACATAACCGACCGATTTACAGCAAATTGTACCAGCAAAAAAGTCGACCATAGGTGTAGATAGGTACTTATAATTTGTAATAATGCAAATTCTTTCTTTAATTGAAGGATGAAAATTTAATGTCAATACTTATATCATAGAGGAGAGGAACACCCTCCTTTTTTTCCACATACATTAGCGAATAGAACGAGGTTTTTCATTTTCTAGACGACTTTTTGGGGGTATCCCGCTCCTCTATCACCGCAGTATCTGATCTGCTCCGATAAGTTGGGAGGGTAGGGCAACCACACAGCACCTAGGCCTCATTAGGCCCCTTGTCTATCCTTCTGGAAGTCCCTCTCAGTACGTTAACCAGCCTATGGTTTTAACATAGTTGATAACGTCCCCAACCGGAACTTTTTAGGATATACGGATGGATGATAGAGCCGAGAAATCAAAAAGGATATGCTTACTTCACCGTATCATCTTCCTGTCCACAGCTTCGACATAAGAATGTGTCTAATAGCCTCATTCTAAGGAGACGTTTGTTTAGTTGACAGTGTCCAGTCAGAATCCCTGTTACCTATCACCACAATATTTACTGATACGTGACATAATGAAAAAGAACTGAAGAAGGTAACATTAATGTTTATGTAAAATTATCTTAATTACCACAAATTAATCCAATGTGACTGTTTTATTCTAAAAAAGTGATAGTTGGAACTCTAATATAATAAAAAGAAGTACAACTTGATCAAGAATGATAAAAATATCAAAACTGACGATTCAGGCAAAAGAATTATGAGGGGCAGTCCGGATAATCCTATATGCTCTTACATGGGATAGGGGGGTGGGCAAAAATGGCCGGAACCATCGTTATATTGTACAGGAATACAGAAAATATCCTGCCAAACGCAAACTACATATACTAGATGTTATTTTATGTCCATCTACCTTATTTACCTTTATCTACAAGTTCCTCTTAGGGGAGTTAGCGCTCTTTGGAGATGACGCAGTCTATCAAGCATATCTCAAAAAACCGCTACTTACAAACTTCAAACTCGATACAATGTACATTAATAAAATGTTTATTACAAACCCGCTTTTTTATTACCATCACAAGCGCTCAACGTGGAAGGAGCACGGGTAAATTTGGTGAATTTTTTTGTTCTTTGAATTTTACATTCAATTCAAAACTATAAGTGTTTTCCAAAAAAAATGCTGTTGTTTTAATTCGCTATTATGCATCGTTTTCGAGAAAAATCTTATTTTAATTTTTGGTATTTTTGGCATTCAGTATCATTAGTTGATTACTGAACGATCTTTACAGTACTCAGTTGGCTTTGACAAATTAACAAGAATTGACATTACGTCAAATTGCTTAGAAGTTTTAGAGTTATGGCGTAAAAAGGTAAAATAATTATAATTTTTCATCAAAATGACTAATTGTTCCTATGAAGAATATGTTGATATGCATTTAATCTATGGTAAGGTGCAAAGTAACGCTCGTGCAGCCGAAAGAAAAAACGCTGAACGATTTTCTAACAGACGATATCCCATATACGGCTATCTACCAACGCCCGAAAGGAGCTAAATGGCATATTTGTAAGGTACACGTTTTTGTCTGACAAATGACAGTTCTACGATGGTTGTTTCTTATAATTTGCATATAGAGCTAGAAAAAAACCAGTAGATAATTTTTAAACACTTTTGTTTCCCAAAGTATTCTCCACGAAGAGAAATGCATCCTTTGGAACCAATTCTGGGAGCAGTTATTCCACTCGCTTGCTGATACATCCAAAATAGAGTTTTTGAAGGCGTTGACTGCATCTTATGGGGTCTAAATTTTTGGAAAAGTAAAAAAGTCTCCAGGACTTAGGTCGGGATTGTACGGAGGATGGACCAACAATTCGATGTTTTCTTGCCCTAAAAACTAAATTGTTTTTCGTGCTGTGTGAGAACTTGCATTGTCTTGGTGGAGGATCATTCGTCGTTGGGGTTGGTTATTCAAAACTCAGCAATTACTTCCGGCAAACAAGTTATTTGATCTTGCAGATAAATTGTTTTTGAAAATTGTAAAAAAATATTGTGCAAAAATTGTCTGGGTTCAATTCTATTTTTCGACTGACTCATCAACATCAGTTTAGGTACAGCTTCAAGCGAAGCGGACTGAAACTTTGGCGTTAAGTTAACTAAAGATAGCAGTTAATTTTGACATGATATCTATTGACAGGCGCCAACTATGTTGTTATATACACCACCTAAAATTCCTCCACCTCGTAATTAGTTGAAAATTGGAGTATATTCCGAGACACAGTCTAATTTTTTAATTATTTTTGCATTACTCTAGTTTCGCAGTAAACATATTTATAATTACTTCAGAATTTTCCCAAAAACGGAGCGGTGTTAATCCGCCTCAAACAATTATGAAAATCTGGGTAAATCTACAATGATCGCACGCAGAACCACAAAACGGGGCTTACAAATGGAATTATAATGCTGGAAAATTATGATGTTTACACACCTATTAAAATTTAAATGCTACAATCAGTGCCTTTTGTTTATGTTCGTCTATAATGATCAAGCTTTATGCGGTAAATATGTACGAGAGATGTACAATACGTTGGAAATACTATGGGTTATCGAAATATCCGGGAACTATATTCCAGAAAAAAGAAATGCAGCAAAAATGAACTGCTTGTAGCAATGGGCCTTTTTCGTAGATGCTCAAATTTCAAAACAAATATGTTAATTTGAAAGCTTAATGATATCAAAATATTCATTCCAATAAAACATATGCGTGGTAAGTTAATTTTTATTCCAAAGGTAATCAGATGAAGTGTCATTATTTGCAATGTCACAAAGTCAAATCACTTATAAAATTATCTTTTAAATGATTTGTCACATTTAGTAGCTTCCAGAGGGGAGGAAAAGGAGGTACGATAGTTGAGGATATGATCCAAATATGTCTCCCTTGAAATGAAAATCGACCTGTATCTTCAAGATATTCAATGTTTCGTTTTCGGTGTCACACACTGTAAAATTGAAATTATGTATTATTTACTTATAACTAACCAATTTGCTAATCCAACTTATGAACGTAGAACAAATTCCATGATAACCTGAGTAGTCACGGTTTACTGAGTCCAACAAATTCTCAACACATCTAACAAAACTGACTGTTAATGTAAGACAGAAACCATGTAGTAGACTCCGTTTCACGTTAGAAGAACACACTTGAAGTTGCAGTCGTATGCGCGAACTTGTTGTCAAAACCAGCGCCATATTGTAAAATTGACATTCGACTTCAAATCAGTAGCGTAACGTTTTCTCATTTTTTCAAGTTAACACAAAATTAGAATAATGTAGACAATTTTTCCTGTAACACCAGTAACAATTTTTTTAGATAAACTAGCTGAAGGTCTTAAAATAATCAAAAATATTCGACAGTAAATGATGAATGCTCCAAACACAACCTCAAATGTCAATAATAAAATGACTGTCGGCATGAAACATCGTTTGTAACGCCTATGGCATGAAACGGTCGTTAGGAGGCGACATAGATAAACAAGACCGATTTTGGTTTCTGCGCAAGTCAGTTGGCAAACTTCACGTGGCTTTTTCTTATGTGAAACGGAGTGGTGCGAAAAAATGGGTTAACTGGAGAGTTTTTCGGAAGTTTTGAAAGTTATAGAAGTTGACGTGCTCTCTTTCCACGTTGTCACCTTTTATATTTGCTGCTCGCGTCGGTATATTGACAAAATAGCAACTAAATACAGTTTTTGACTATATATCCTTTTCGGGCACTATTTATGATGGGCAATAAATTAAACTGGAGAAAATTTTCTATATATTTTGAGTAATTTTTCTTTGTAAAATTGCTAGTTTAGGCGTACGACCATCTCGCATTTTGCTCAAATAACTCATTTTCTATCATTTTTTATCCAAGACCTCCTAAAAATACCCAATATAATAGTGTTACACCTTCTCCATGTTTATGTTCATTATTCCTTTAAAATTCATTCAATTTTCACAATACAATACTAATCATGTCTCACATTCATATCTCAGTACTCAAAACTTTTTATAATTTTTGCATGTTTCTGACACTTTCCTGATAATTCCAGATGTTTTTCTGTTCGATTTTCTTCATGAACCTTCATATATTCTCCAGTACAGATTCGACGTAACAATAGGGTGTACGCTGACTCATATTTTTATGCAGAAATCGTATTAGAACATCTCTCAATTCAAATAAAGGTGTTATGACGTCGGTGGCTGTATCCATGCTGGGAAAATCGATCAATAGCTCAAGCATGTTTAAGCAAACATATTTATATATATATATATATATATATATATATATATATATTAGACTGATTAAAAAAAAATGATATGATGATTCTTATTATATCGAAAGTATTGTTGGAAATGACAAAAAAAAATACTGTGAAAGTTTAAGCTCTTAATATTAATATTAAGAGGTGAAGCATCGCAAATTTCGATTTTCCATTTAAATAAAATGGGAACAATATTCTCTTACATTTTGGAATTCTATAACTCACGTTGGTGACAATACTTCGGAATGACCAAGGTAAATTTTTGTAGAAAATTGAACGCTCTACAAAAAAGGTCTCTCAATTTTTTGATATATTTATTCCTTCAAAAGTTCAAGTTATAATTTTTAGGTTAAAATATTTTCAGTTTAATGCAAATAACTCAGGATCTATAAAAAATATCGAAAACTTTTATAAGGATAAGTTATAGAAAATAGAATGTTCTCCAAAAAATGTCCCATAAAATTTTCTCATAAAGTTGATGGTTGGGTAAAAAAATTGGAAAAATGTTAAAATTTGTTCTTAGTTCAACTTTGACCTCGAATAACTTTTGAAGGAATAAAGATATCAAAAAATTGTAAGGGACCTTTTTTGTAGAACGTTCAATTTCCTACAAGAATATATCTTGGTCATTCCGAAGTATTGTCACTGGCGTGAGCTACAGAATTCCAAAGTGCAAGAGAATATTGTTCCCATGTTATTTAAATGGAAAATCGAAATTTGCGATGCGGCACCTCTTAATATTAATATTAAGAGCTTAAACTTCCACAGTATTTTTTTTTGTCATTTCCAACAATATTTTCGATATAATTAAGAAAAAAAATCATCATCATCATCATCATTTTTTTTAATCAGTCTAATATATATAATATATATATATATATATATATATATATATATATATATATATATATATATACAAAAAGAAATGGGCAGAATTTGTTTAGAATTAATAGAATTTATACCTTATACCTTATACCTTACACCCTATATATATATATATATATATATATATTTGTCTAACTATTATTGTGGGGGATGCGGCAATGTGAATAAGTAAACTAAAAAGAGTTCACTTATTCACATTGCCGCATCCCCCACAATAATAGTTAGACCTAACTAGTATCGGCAACGAACTATTTCCTATATATATATATATATATATATATATATATATAAACAAATTCTGCCCATTTCTTTTTGTTTCGTGCTATCTCTTTAGCCTCTTTCCAGTTTTTGTTCCTTTTATTTAGACACTCCACTACCCCATCAGCTTTTTTTTGGTCTTCCTCTAGCTCTCTTCTGTGCTGATTTCGCCTCCCATATTCGCTTGGTTTTTCTGTCATCCTTCATCCTTATTAGATGTCCGAACCATCTAAGTTGTTGTCGTTCTATATTAGTCATTATAGGTTCTACTTCGTTTCGTATTTGGTCCATTTTTGTTACTCCCTGAATTTTACTTAAAAATTTCATTTCTGTCTCCTGTATTCTACTTTTTTGTTGATTGGAAAGATTCCAGCTCTCGCATCCATACACTAGGACTGGTCTGTAAATTGTTTTGTAAACTGTTATTTTGTTTTCTTACTGATTTCTCTTCTGCTCAAAAGATTCTTATTCAGGGTGTAATACAGTTTGGTTGCGCTCTGATAGTGTTAAATTACCCGGTTCAGGTGCCTTTTAATTAGGGTTGACGTTCTTTAATTAAAACACATCTTTCTTCGTCAAATATTCAATTTGAACTCCTCGACAAAGCCCATCAGCAACAATTGCCAATCTACACATTCTTTCAATACAGCTCGTGTCTGCTTATCTAGCAGTTGTTACGTATATCGAATAACAATTTATAACCAAACTGCTTGGTCGATATATTTCATAATTATAATTAAGTACATTGATACTAAACTTAATAACCTATAATTTAACAATAAGCATAAATTCTAACCTAAATAATTAACTACCCATTACAGCGCTTTCTATTCTAAAATTTATTTCTGCATCGTTTTTCCCTTCCTTTTGAACTGTAACTCCAGATATTTAAAATTATCTATCTGTTCTATTTCTTTGTTTTTCAATTTTACCCTAACTTTCATGTCATCTTTTCCTATCACCATTATCTTAGTTTTTTCGGTGTTTTTTTTTCAAGTTTATCTGCTTAAGCGCCATGACCCATATTTCTAAATTTTGTTGCAGGTCGTTTTCATTTTTGGCACATATTATGAGGTCGTCAGCATATATTCGCATACAGTTTGTAAATTTCTATACCCCACATTCAATTCATTTACTCTTCCTTTTATTTCTTTAATCACGTCGTCTAATATTATATTAATAATGTAGTGCTTGATACACCTCCTTGGTCTTAGTCCTTCTTTCGTAATAAATTCTTCCGATTCTAGATTATATAGTTCTCACATAATTTCTTGTACATGCATATATACTTTCGATATTCTCCCTCAGTTTTTTATTGACTCCTCTTCTTCTTAAGCTATTCCAAATCGCTGCCCTCGGTACGCTATCAAATGCTTTCTCTAGATCGATAAACGCAACATAAACATTACTATTGTATCTTCTTTCAATCATCTGTTTGATAGTGAAGATATGGTCTTGTACTCCTCTTCCTTTTCTAAATCCGCTTTGTTAATCTTCGAGTTGTACATCTATTATGCTTTTCAGTCTATTGTCTAGAATTCTCTCGTATACTTTGGCAACTAAGCTTAATAGTGTGATACCTCTGTAATTTTTGCAGTCACGATTATTACCATTTTTGAAAATTGGTAGGATTACTCCTATCTCCCAGTCTTTAGGTATCCGCGATTCCTTTATCGCCTTGTTGAGCAGACATGTGAAGACTTCAGTTCCATTGCTTCCCATATTCTTAAGCATTTCGGTCGTTATTCCGTCATGTACTGCTGCTTTGCCCTATTTTTAATAATCTGATTGCATCTGTAACTTCTTCTATTTTAATATTTTTCTGTTCATTCTGTTCTATTTGATTTTACATTTAGCATGTCTTGGAAGTGTTGCATCCACCTCTTAATCATCTCTTCATCTTCCACTAACGTTCTCCCTTCTTTTGACAACATATTTGGACATTTATTTCCTTTTCTTAAAGTCTTCATAATTTTATAAAACAGCTTTTGGTTTCCGTGCATATCTTTTTCCATTTTATGTCCAAAGTCTTCCCATGATTTTTGTTTCTCTCTTTGAACTATTTCATTGACTTTTTTCCTTTGGTTCTTATATTTTCTTTCATTTGTTCTATTCCTTAAGTATTTTTGCCACATATTTTTTTAATTTTGATTTCGTGTTTTATTTCTTTGTTCCACCAATTAGTTTTCTTTTTGTTTGTTTTGGTTGTTGTGATCCCACAAATTATTTTTGCATTCGATAGTATTGAAATATATTTAACCAATTTTTAATTCTATTTATGTATTCTGAATAGTTTATCTACCAAAATAACATATTTTTTAGTCATTATGGAATGCACTTAATTCTGAAAAAACAATTCCCCAACTAATTTACAGATTATAAAACAGGAAAGCTAAAAGAAAATAATGACCGCAAATCTATCAATTCTAAACAGCTTGGTAAACTAGAATCTGGCAATAAATCAACCGTATTTATATGCGTTGTTAACGCTCTTCCTCTTCGTATGCGAGTCAATGCTGTCGAAAATCTCGGAAGAGCCATATTGTGTGCATTTACTTCTACACTTCATGATTTTAATCTTTGCAACAATGACGAAGATTCGCACAAGGATAATTTCCTTTTCGAGGACTTTCACTTGAATGAAATAAGACCGCTGTGGTCGGGTGTTAAGGCGAGAGTGGTTTATTGTGTTTGTTTTTGTTACGGGATTTTCCTTTTACAACCGTGTTAGAGAAAGTAGTAAGATTTTAACAAAGTACTCAGAATCAAAATATCATTTGTCTAATTTTATATGAATATCTGACTAAGAAGGTTGCCAAGCAATTCCAGTTTGACGTATGTTAGTAATACTGTGACTATGAAATATTGTTATGCTAACTGAAACCTCCTATCCTCCCATATCCTCCCATGCTTACTAAACCCAAATTATCCACTTATCTAATGAGAAATATTATGTAAAGTTAGGAAATATATGGATGTATACCAAAGCGGGTTAGATGAATAATTAATAGATCAAACGCACTTACCTAAGTGAAGTTCGATCTTAATTATATGAAGGCCTTGTCGAAATAAATAAGATCACTATGTATTACCTCTGTGTACGCATTAAATCACACGCAGTTAGTAGAAAATCGATATTTGCCTCTTCCGTATCCCGCACTCACCGGTACTAACCATCTGGCCAACCAATATGCATTCTTTGATCGTGTGTTGAATCATGTCGTCGGGTTTTTAGTGTGACACGTCATCATGATAGTGTTCTTTGTGTTAAGGGAAATGCGGAAACCTTCTAACCTTAATTATCCTAACATGGATTCAAGCAATGCAATTCAAGAGATGAAAGCTAAACTGTTGAGCCTAGAAAAGTTAGCAGGCAGGAAGAGGGAACGAACCAGATCACCATCTCCATAGCCGAGGTTTATTTATTTCGACAAGGCCTTCATATCATTAAGATCGAACTTCACTTAGGTAAGTTCGTTTGATGTTTACAGCTTGTGCAGCAAAGAAAAAGAACACAAAACCTCTGGTTAATATTCCATTTAGGGAACTATATAACACCATAGTTTATCTAAAGATTCTTATCTTGTTAATAATTATAAACTTCATTTTAGTGTATGAAACCAAATATCCACATTAAACAAACATATTAAACGAACATAATTATTAAACTTTCCTATAACACCAATATCTCACAGATTCACGTTTTTTTTCCAACCTGTTAGCTAGTTTATCTTAACAACTTAAAACGCTTTCTGCGAAATTGAGTCTGTCTAGCAATGGTATATTGTAAAAAGTTGAAAAAGTTTCCGATCGCTTGGACCAACCTGCCGATAGCCTAATTGTATAGGAACTTACGCCCTTACGAGCTGCCGCTGAAGTTGCAGCATGTCTGGTACTACAAAAGAAATCCCCCAAGGGCTTTGTGAGTTCTAAGTAATTTAAGATTGCTGTAGCCACACAAACCCTGGGATCTTGATTAAAAAAAAGGCAAAACTAAAGTGGGCTGAAATTTATTTGGCCCAGAAGTTTTTATCCTTTTGGGAATTTTTATTGTGATGTTGTCTTGGGATTTGACAATATTTTCTGTCTGGATACTGGCAATTATTTGTACCCTTTGACCGGTAGCTAGTGCTAATAAAATTGCTACTTTGTATGTTAATATGTCCAAATTCTTATTGAGTTGGGTATTTGAAAGATTTTTGATGTAAGTTAATACTACAGATGGATCCCAAGTTGTGTTATATTTGTGATATTGCCGATCTATAACAGTTTAGCGAGCTGTATGATGCTCCTTTATTGAATTGAGATGGTAAAAATTCTAGAATTAGTGGAATTGAGACCTCAAATGCGTTAAAATTATTGTCTTTGCAAAACTGCCACCATAATTTTAGACCAACATTATATTGCTTTACGGTAGAGCTGGTAATAGATGCTAAACATATATTTAGGAAACTATCTGGAACGTGTCCTCGTTACAGTGCTTGCAGGATAAAGTTCCTGCCCAGGGTAAGTTTCTCTCATAGGGGCTGTGGCTGTCAAAAGAATTAAGTAGATTTATATCTGTTTTAAATATAAGTGGTGGTTTTGATAGTAGAGAGCAGAATGATGGGTACCACGGCTGGGAGGTCCAGTTTGGAACGATTAAGATTCCTTCTGACTGACTGACAGTCCAGCGTGAAAACATCAATCGCCCATGCCTCTGGATCTCTCAGCCATGAAACAAATTTTGTACATTTTCTATTATTTCTGGATGCAAAAAGGTCGACCTGTCTGACGGTCTGACGATCCGAATTTTGAGATAATTTTCCTGAAGGCACGGTCATTTAATTCCCACTCAGTTTCTAGGTTGAGTTTCCTAGATTCTTGGTCTGTTTCCATATTCTCCGGATTTCATGTAGGATGCAAATATTATTAGATTTCTTTCCTCGCACCACTGCCATAATTCTTTTGTAAGGAAATTAAGTTTAGCAAATGTTACAATTTGACAATTGATTTGCGAAGCATTTTAAGACAAAGGATACGGCTAAAAGTTCCAAGTAGTTAATATGATGTTCCCTTTCCGATTCGTCCCATAAGCCGTAAGATTTGATAGGTATCCTTGCAAACTATTCCCCACCTCGTCAACGAAGCGTCCGAAAAAATTTCTAGTTTAAATTTCAGGGGTTTCATAGAATTTTCAGAATGATGAATATTATTTAACAACCAACGAAAATCACCAGAAAGAGGGTGAAATGTACCTACATGATGACATCATAGTCGTTTCTTGAGTTCTGTAACGCTAAAAACTTTTGACGTTCGAACAGTTTTGTATAAAGCCGGACTGATGCGAGGGAACCCAAAAATCTAGCAGAATCTCTAATTTTGCATTTTCCACGTTTTGAAATTTTTTTAGCTAGTCTTAAGATATTATTTATTTTCGCAGTTGGTAATGAAATAGTCATTTTGACCGAGCCATAGCAAAACCCCAGATATGTTGTTACAGGTCAAAAGTCACATGCAAACACTTACTCAATATGCCAAATTTTACCAACAAATTATAGTGAAAATAAATGAATATTACGACTTACTCTTCATATTTGTGTTTATTTTGTATTTTAATAATACTACTTTTACTTAGTATTCATAATTGACCTACATTTCCTCTTTTAAATCTTTCATATAATACATCTTCAGAAGTTCATCTTCCAGATTTTCATATCCACTTCAATTCACTAAAAATATATGTACAAATAGAGAATGATTCTTAAGTAGTGATTGCGAGCTAGATCAGTTTCAGAATATAAGGTATTTAGTTGTAAAAATACAATATATATCCCAAAGGTTCAAATGTTTACATTTGGATCATCTAGGTTAAATTGACATCTGTCAGACCAAGAAAATGGAATAAAATTAATTGATTGATAATCAGATAGGACTGATAACCAATCATTCATTAACAAAGTGGTAGTTTCACAAATTCAGTACATTCTTTATCCTTTTCCATCTTTGTAAATTCACATATAGCATATCTTTTGAACTCTTAGAAGCTGCTGGTAAAGGAAAAGAACCAACCATTCAGGACAGGTTGTAAACAAGGAAAGTGAGATATCGTCTAATTTACTTCACTACATTCACTTTCCCAGAAACAATTATGAGTTAGCTGTAAAACGTGGAGAGTAAGTAAAAATTTGAATTCTCTTTGCATATGATTTAATATTACCTGTTATTTTTCAAGGTTTTTCGAAAAATTTAATATACCATGTGTGGGTGTGATAGATTGCACCCATGTCGTCATTGTTCCTCCAAGTGCAACAGATGCAAATTTCCCAGAGCACTTATACATCAACAGAAAAAATTACCACTCAATTAATACACAGTTGGTAGGATTTCAAGTTTTG
This sequence comes from Lochmaea crataegi, assembly GCA_947563755.1. Taxonomy (NCBI): domain Eukaryota; kingdom Metazoa; phylum Arthropoda; class Insecta; order Coleoptera; family Chrysomelidae; genus Lochmaea; species Lochmaea crataegi. Next base: position 23,531,237 of record OX387433.1, on the reverse strand, counting down.
AAATAATATTGAAATCATAAAGACAGAACTGCTCTTTTTAGGTTTGTGATGCTAATCTTAAGATAATGAACATAAATTCTAGATTTCCTGGGCGAACACATGCTGCTCATATTTGGAGACAAAGCAATGTTAAACGTTTGCTAGAACACCTACATGATGGCGGGAATGGCGACACATCTTTTTTTTTAATAGGTGTGTAATATTGTAAATCCAAGGTTTCTGGTATTCACACACTCAAATGGAAAAAAGGCCCTTATAATAAATTAAAATTTGAACTGTATGGTACAGCCAACTAGGTAGTTAAAAAGTACCTCTGCAAGAATAAGCAACATCGTTCAAAGCTAATGAATATTTTATTTTAGGAGATTCAGGATACCCACTTAGGACATATCTGCAGATCCCTTTTGTAAATCATGTGCCCAATTCTTCAGAAGCACTGTACAATATATCATTTAAAAGTGCTAAAAGTACTATTGAACGTTGTAATGGCGTTCTAAAGGCACGTTTTAGGTGTTTACTGAAACACAGGGTACTTCATTATAATCCTACAAAAGCATCTAAAATAGTAAATGCTTGTGCAGTTCTGCACAATTTTTGTATAGCTAATAATATTGATTTGCCACCACCACCAGATGAAGAACCTGATGTGGATGTTGGGATGATTCAAATAGATCCTCTTGTAGATCAATTAGGGAGACGAAACCCAGATTTACTACGGGGTGAGAGGATGAGAAACTAACTAGTACTAAATTATAATAGACTTTAAGAAGATGTTTTATTTACAAATAAAAATGAAGCAACAAAAAGTCTTTTTGTTATAAAACCAACAAAAAAAATAAATATTTTTATAAAAAAATTCAACCTTACAAAAACTAAAAAAGCTTCACAGCAAACAAAAAAAAAACATTAACATCACATTAAAAAATATATGAGGAATCAATTCAAACTGAATTCCTTTTTTTCACAGCAAACTTAAATAAATAAAAATTAATAAACTTAAAAATCACATTCTTATTTAAACCAAAAACAAAAATATATAAGGAATAAGTTAATTCAAACTGAATTCCTTGTTTTGACAGCAAATGTTAAAAAAAATAATTTAATAAACATCACATTATTCAACCTAAAAACAAAAACACAAAAATTTCTAGTTTTAAATCTAAGATAGTTAGGTTTCACCTGAAAAATTTAATTTTAAAACCGTGGCAATTTCTTGTAAAGAATTGGCTATTTCTCTTTTGGCTTCTACCTCTTCCCCTTTTAATTGTAGTTTTTCTTTTTTATTTGAATATTTTCTTTTTTTAACTCCAAATTACTGCGATAATAATCACTTTTTAAAGAGGTTTTCTCTAGTATTTCCTTTGAAATTTGGTGGGAAACTTTTAATGTTTCGGCTAGCCTACCTGCTTTTGTGTTTTTGTTTTTAGCATTAGGGGGACCTTCACTTGTTGTTTTTGTCCCATGAAATTCATCAATAACAGGTAATTCATAATGTACAGTTGGTTCTAACAGAAAATCAGAGACTGATGAAGTAGAAGCCCTGTTAAATGTATTCTCAAATGAGACCGTTGACTCGGAAATATTTATATCTCCCTCAATTTCTGTTAAAATCAGCATCTCCTCTATTTTTTGATCTGCAATGTCCACAATACCTTCTTCCATTGGAGAACCACCACCAGTTGATAGAATATGCCTTCTCTTTTCAGAGGCTTTCTTTTTTATGTTTGATTTAAGATCATGCCATGTCTACAACACAATTTCATTAATATATCAAAAAGTCCAATTATTTTACTAGTAAAAGATTTATTCTAAACTATCATTTTTTCATACTAGCCTTTTTCCAACTATTTGCATCTTTTACTGCCCCTCCTGTGATTTTTCCTAAATTGTTTAATGTAGCTGCCAATGTTTCCCACAAACGGTCAATGTCGTGTTTTGTAATTTTATTGGTTAATTTAGTAGGGTTTTTTAACAGTGGATTTGCTTCCATGAAATCTGTCAAAGCTTCCTTCTGCTCCTTGTTGATAAAAACTCTTTTCTTTTGTATTAAATCGGTCATTGTATGTAATAGCAATAGGTGAACAGCTTGAATATATTTTTGGTGAGAAAATCATTTATGCATCCTGAAATAGTCATAAGCATAAATAAAACAGTATTCGGCTAGCATTATGATGATTTTGCAAAATTTAATAAAAAACACTCAAAATTTAACTAGATATATAATACTTAGTACATAATTTAAAAATAATTAAAGTGTGAATTTACCTTGAGTTCTACTGAAGTTTATGACTAACTAAATTCTTATTTTTTTTTCAAATCAACTGATCTCTGATCTGTTCTTTATAAACAGTCACTTTCTTCTTTTTCTAGATTTTGTAATATCTAAGCAATGTTGCCAAATCGAACAATCGAAAACTAGGTATTGCATTTCACTTGCGAATTGAAAATCGGAATATTTCGCACGTGAATTGATTTTCACCTCATTTCAAAACTAGACCACCTGGTTCGTTGCCTTTTCCTGTCTGTTAACTTTTCTAGGCTCAACAGTTTAGCTTTCATCTCTTGAATTTCATTGTTTAAATCCATGTTAGGATAACTACGGTTAGAAGGTTTCGACGACGTGATTCAACACACGAACAAAGAATGCATATCGGTTGGCCAGATGGTTAGTACCGGTGAGTGCGGGATAGGGAAGAGACAAATATCGATTTTCTACAAACTCCATGTGATTCAATGCGTACACAGAGGTACTACATAGTGATCTCATATATGAGACAAGGCCGGAATATAATTACTTCATTTCATAGATCTCCAAATTATTTCAAAAGATCATTCACAGAACAAATACTTTTAATAATTTAAAATTTCGGTGACCGCGCTATAAGCATTCACCAAATTTTGAAGTGCTTTATTTATTTAATAGATACACTGCTCTATTACAGATCAGGAAAAACGAAACATTCAAAACAATGATAAGTGGAAACTTCAAAAGATATGATTACTTGAGGAAATGTGACTTAATATATAGCACAGAATAAGAAAATACTTAGATCGAATTCACAATTCATCGCGTTAATTAAATTACAAATGGAATAAAGTGGAGACTTCTTTTGAATTTAAATAAGAAATAATAGGATTTCAAGACTGTATTCGAGGTACACATAAAATAAAAATCCCTAGTAAATTTGGGATTCCGTTATATTATTTATAATCTTATATACAAGAATTACACCAACATATCGCGTCTATGTTCCAATCTTATTAAGCCATGTCTCTCTAACAAATCTGAGTGCGTTGTGCCAATTCAGGTGTAAACAGCGTCACACTTGAAACTTAGCAGTTTTAAAAAGCGCCTTTGAACTGCTTCTATTTGTTCAATTTGACATTGATAAATTGAAGGGCGTCGGCCCAGCTTTGTAGTGGAACGCCTCTGATGCGATAATGACAACCAAGCAAGGTCGAGCACGGTTAGTACTTGGATGGGTGACCACTGGGGAAACACCGTCGTAGAGCCCGTACAGCCTGCAGCGATTCACTTTAGATTTCTAGGGTCAGTAGCATATCACAGCTCGCAGGCATTATACCAATGAGCACGAGGTATAATGTAGATATGCCGTCTTTCGGATGAGACGTAAAACCGAGGTCCCGAGTCCATGGATGTTGGGCTCGATAAAGATCCCTACCACTGGTTGGAACACTAGTGGATTCGGCAAAATTTCCGGTTAGGGGTAGAGTGCTCCACACTCCACACCTTATAAAAGCATACTATAGGGTCTTCAATCGCAAGAGCACCGAACTAAAAAACCATACGAGCTATTAGCAGATAAAATGATTGTACCTATCCATATGTTCGTTAAATGAAATATCAGGATCAAATGTGACACCAAGATCAGTAAAGGTTCCAGGTTGTTTTTTATACAATACCTATACAAATCAGTTTTAAGGCCAAAAGACGTAACGTTGCATTTGGCTGGATTAAGTGGAAGATTGTGGATTTCACACCATTGAACAATTGCATTTAAATTCGCGTTTTATTTCAGTTTGAATTTAAAATAGGCCTGCAGATCGTTTTCCCGTTTATATTTTTTCCATATAGATGCTTTGATTTTTTTAATGATGCTATTGATAAAAAAAGGAGGATAAATGTTTTTTGACTGGGCCTTGAGACATCAACGATCGAAAATATTATACAGCTTACCATAAAAGTGTGTACAAGCATTATCCGAGTTACTGATTACTTCCAAAAACGACCAATCAATTGTCGATATTAAACTATACTTATTCTTATAATCTTATACCCTTATACCTATATGTGTCGGGTTTACATTTCACTCTTTATATATGAAATTTTTCCATGCTTTTCTGTCTTTATGTTTTCGCTTCTTCCCAGGATTTTTCTCTCTCTTGTAATATTTTACCGTCCATTTTGCTCCATGACTGTCTTGGCCTCCCTCTTCTTTTCTTTATTTTTTTTGTTGTGTTTGCAAATAACAACTTCAAATTGTAAGCAGTTTTTATTTCTTAATTTATCTGACAATCTATCAAAATTGATTGATTCCTACATATATGATCTAGTCGTAGAGAAATGCTGAGAGCTATCAATAAAATAAAAGTTAGTATGAAGGACATATAGAATCTGTATACTAACAGTTTTCTTGCCTCATTTACCCGTTTTACCTGCCTCCTGTTATCCATTCTGTGGATGTGACCCCACCAACTGAGTTGTCGTTGTTGTATGAATTTTAATAATGGTTGTACTGCCAGTTCATCTCTTATTTTTGTATTCCTTATTTTGTCCATTCTATTTACTCCTGCAACTCTTCTAAGATACTTCATTTCTGCTTCTTGAATTTTACTTTGTTGTCTGGTTGATAGAGTCCAAGATTCGCATCCATAAGTTAGTACAGCTCTATATACTGTATTGTATACTTTTATCTTTTTTGTTAATAAAATTTTTGTTCATAGCATATGTACAGTTTAATTGTTTTTGCAATTCGTTCATTTATTTCAGCGTCTTGTTTTCCCGTTTCGTCAAACATTACTCCTAGGTATTCAAATTATTTAACTTGTTCTACTTTTATGTTATCTATTTTGATGTCTGTATTAATATTCTGATCCCCTATAATTAGTACCTTTGTTTTATTTGTATTTATTCTCATGCCCTCTTCTTCCATATATTCTTTCCAGATGCTTATGTTTTCTTGTAATTCTTTCTCGCTTCCTGCTATTAGTACTACATCATCTGGAAAAACTCCCTCCGTTATTTCTACTCTCTCTAAATGTCTGTGTCCAATGAACATTTTCTCGGTTTTATGTTCGCTTTTCTTTATAACGGTGTCCATATGTATATTGAATGAAGTCGGGCTTAGTCCTCCTCCTTGTCTCAATCCTATGCTAGTTCTAAATCCTTCTGACCTCAAGTTGTTACGTATTTTGAAATTCTTGTTGGTCTTATAATATATGTCTTGGATAACTTTTATTATTTTACCGTGTATTCCTTTTTCTTTCTACCCTTTCCATACTTTATTTCTAGGTACTGTATCAAACGCCTTCTCAAGATCTATGAAAGCTAGATATGTATTTTTGAAGCTTGCTTCTTATTGCACGACATAGGACTTTTGAGAAGGCTAGTGAACTGTAAAAGGTGTAACCGTTACGAAAAGTCCGTCACGCAATAGTGTTGCCAGATTTCTGAAAAGGCTAATAAACTCGTGAAACGTGTAATGTTACGAAAAAGCGAATAAGGGTTCGTCACGCAACATTGTTGCCAGATTTCTGAATAATCCACTAATCCAATGAAATTTAAATTGAAGCTTGCTTCTTATTACACGACATAGGACTTTTGGGAAGGCTAGTGAACTCGTGAAAGGTGTGATGTTACGAAAAAGCGTTCGTCACGCGATAACTCAATCAAGCGACTGTGCGCAATTTCTCTTGCCGCACTGAGCTCGCACACCTATAGGTGTGAAAAATTGTCAAAAATGGTAAAAAATTGTCCAAATTTAGAAAAAATGGTTAATAATTGCCAAATATTTTTAAAAATTGTCAAAAATTGTCAAAAAAATGGTCAATAATTGTCAGAAATTTTGAAAAATTTTTGAAAAATTGTCAAAAATGGTCAATAATTGTCAAAGTCGGTCAACAATTGTCAAAACCAATCAAAATTCGTCAAAAATGGTCCAAAAGGATCAATAATTGTTAAAATTTCGAAAAATTGTCAATAATTGCCAAATATGTTAAAATTTTTGAAAACTTGTCAAAAATGGTCAATAATTGCCAAATATGTTAAAATTTTTGAAAACTTGTCAAAAATGGTCAATAATTGTCAGAACCTGATAAAAATGCTCAAAAATTGTCAAAAATTGTTAAAATTTGGAAAAATGGTCTAAAATGGACAAAATTTTTGAAAAATTGTCAAAAATGGACAAAATTTTTGAAAAATTGTCAAAAATGATCAATAATTGTCAAAACTGTCAAAATTGGTCAATAATTGTCAAAAATGGTCAATAATTATTAAGATTTGAAAAAATGGTCAATAATTGTCAAAAACTCAAAATCTTGGAAAAATCGTCAATAATTGCCAAATAATTTCAAAAATTTGGAAAAATGGTCAATAATTATTGTCAAAAATTATCAAATTTTTTTAAAAAGGGTCAAAATTTTCGAAAAATTGTCAAAATTTTGAGAAAACGGTCAATAATTATAAAAAACTGTCAAAAATTGTCAAAATTTTGAAAAAATGGTTAATAATTGCCAAATATTTTCAAAAAGGGTCAATAATTGTCAAAAATTTTGAAAAATGTTTAAAATTTTTGAAAAATTGTCAAAAATGGTCAATAATTGTAAAAGACGGTCAATAATTGTCAAAACCAATCAAAATTCGTCAAAAATGGTCCAAAAGGATCAATAATTTGTTATTTTTTCAGATTTTGGACTGTCCTGTTTTATTTTTGCCTCTAATAGATAGTGATCGCTGTAGAGTTCAGCTCCTCTCTTTACTCTTACATCAAATATATGTTTTATTTCTTCTTTTTGTACTAATATGTAGTCGATAATTGATTTTTCTCATCTGTTTGGTTGTACTCTGGTGTATTTGTGAATATCTTTATGTTGGTAGAAGGTATTACTGATAATTAGATTTTGGAGTTGGCAGAATTCTAATAGTCTTTTCCCGTTATTATTTCGTGTTTCTTCTCCGTGATTTCCTATTGTAGTTTTATAATCGTTATCATGTTTACGCACCATACTGTTAAAATCTCCAGCAATATATATAGTTCCTTTGGCTTCTTCTGCAGTTCTTGTTAGTTCTTCCCAGAAATCTTTTTTTTCCTCTACTTTTGTGCTTTCATCCGGTCCATAGACTGATATAATTATTGTTCTGATTAAACTATACATAAATGGATAATTTGTGTTTTTAAAATTATAACAATTTAGGAATGAGTTCTCAAGATTATTTTTACGATTACCTAATATTAACGTCCAACACTCATGAAATGTCAAGTGCTGGATCAACAGGATCCAATGACTTTTCTACCTCACATTGTCCTTAAAAAACTAAATCGAGGAGTTTGTTGTAGTAGCTAAAGACTCGGTTACATTAAGTGAGTTCAAAAGATTCAAAGAAGTCACTTAAATGGAAATGTCCCTATTGGCAAGTATGCTACTAGGCCAAGCAATAGGTGAATTTTTATGACAAAAACCCTAGTAGAAAACGGACTGAGCCATCATGTAAAAGACATTACGTAGTATGAACCTGATATATTTTCGACTCGTAAATGTTGATCCAGAAATTTTTATAAACATTTAAAACGAGTTTTTGTTGATAACACGAAAGCTTATCAAGTAATCGTAACGGTGTCGAATGATGAATTGTAGATAATAAAAATACAAATACAATGCATTTTTCAACGAACTTATTGGATAATTAGGAACGAAGAAAATTCGGAAAATCTGGAAAATTCGTCATTTTTTCAAAGATTCCTATCTTCGTCGTTTTTCAAGTTATAGAGTTGAAACTTCGCAGAAAATAAACCCTTTGTATGCACTTTATGTGCGCGAAGAACAGGTACCATGGGACAATTACTTTTGTAGCAATTTCAATTTTTTAATGCAACATTTTACAGTAGGTCAGGATGCGTTATAGATAGTCCGATTTTAAATTTGAAAACAGTTTTGAAAAATACAGATATAAAGCAACAAATGTATATTTTCAATACGTGATCAAATGCTGCGAAGTAGGTCAAAAACGTTCGGGAATACGGCCGAAAATGACCGAGTGCCAGAATGTAACGGTATAGAGCGACAACGGGGATCGGGAAGAGGTATACTGTAATGTTTTTCTTATTTAGTTGAATAGTTTTTATACCATACTTTCTGGTAGATTTGAATTACTGACTCCATTTTGAGTCCGGTAAGTGAGCTAGTACTGTATCAGAGCCGGTAAGTGTAACCAAGAAACACTTACCGGATTGTTAATTTTGAGTTTTGACACAATAAAACCTCAAATGAAACTTTTTTAACAAAATTTGATTTCCCAAGAAAATACAACAAAAACTACCTACTTAATCGCTGGGTTCGATAGATTGGAAATATTTATATTAATTGTACATTTCGAATTTCCGGAAATAGTAATTTTAATTTATTGACATACATATTTACATCGCTGCTATGTAGAAGTGGTAGTGTGATTTTGATACAAAAATGCTCCTAATAATGTCAAATATTGACGTTATTGAAATAAGAATGAAAAATTCAGTATTTTACAGTATCAAATAAGATACGTTATACGTGATACATCCGGTAAGTCTCTTACAGTACTCTTTTCGATATTCATCTCATTCGTACTGTAATACTTGACTTAACGGTCTTACAGCCAGTTTCACAATCGGTGGTAAACTCTAAGGGTTAAGTAACCTTAACCGTGACCTTAACCGATAGAACTTGTTTCACAATCATCATTCAACTATACCTTGTTTTTAAACTAGGCGGAGCATTTTAGGAAACCTCAAACACACCACTAAAAGTAACTAGATTGGGAGAGTGTTCCGAAAGGGTCGTGTTCAGACTTTTTGAACTAATTGACAATTACGTGAAATATGTTTTGTACTGCTGGTAGTTGTCGTAGCCAATGAGGGATCAAGGCATGTCTAAATATCGAATATTCATTGGCCACAGGCCATGAAGAAAGTAGTGAGCAAATGACACATTATTGGGAAAAAATGTATGGTTATACTAGGTCATTTATGTAAAATTTGTTATAGTTCATATAACAGCCTTTTTGGTGTGCGTCATCGTCTGTGACGTATATCCGGGTTTTGGGTATGTCGATATTTAATTTGTTATTTTGACATATAGTTAACCTTCAATTTGATAAATAAAATCATCTGGATCGTATTCAGCCAAATTCGAAAAGGCTATGAAATTAATAATACTTGGGATATGAAAACACTGCAAAATAAAACAAATTGTATATTTAATTTACATATTAAAATAATTTAATATTGGTAAATATAGTCCTGCATTTGAATAAATAAAATGCTAACAATAAGATCAATATTCACTTTTCATAAATAATAATTTACCGTAAACAACAAAGTACAGACCTGACGAGAACTGTCAGTTGGACATTGGAAAAATACGTAAGACACGAAAGGAACGTCTGCATAGTATTTTGAACGATGTAATTTCGCCCGATTGATAGGTCGCGTTTGCGCGTAATCTAAACATCAACCAATCAAAATTTTGTAAGTCAAATATTAGGGTTAACGTTTGTACTACGTTTAAACGGTTCATTATTGTGATATTTTGATTAGGATTAATCACAGACCTGCCTTTTTTTCCATTTCTTCCAACGTAATGTGTTAGAAAGACATTAACAATCAATGACGCACACCAAGAAGGGTATTATATGAACTTTAATAATTTGAGGATAAATAAGTACGTAGAAAATGCAATTGTATGTTTCAATTATTCTTTATTTACGTTGGAAGCTTAGGTATAGCACAAACTAAAAGTAAACAGAGGTTTTGATATCGAAAAATGCGATAATATTGTACTGCAATGTATGTAAAACTTGATGTAAAAATATTTTGATTTTACTTGGAAACTTATATTATTAACAAGAAAGAACAAGCATGGATTTTGTTTATCAAACTGAATAAATAATAAAAATAGCACTTAACTTGGTTGAAATATAATACTTTGTTAAAAATAAAACAATCAACAACAAACGCCAAAAAGGGGTACAGTTAGATTGAACTAATGAATATTTTCATATAAATAAACACAAAACTGACAAATGTCATTGTCAGTTGCATCAAAAGAGCTGTGTGAAATGGGCTGAGATCTGACCAATCACTAGGCAGCAGAAATGCCAACTTAAATTCAAATCGCTCCTCTTAGTTTAAAAACAAGGTATAATGGTCAGATAGCTTATGAAATTGTATTAACTTCTGTTGCGTTGGTATGGAAGCCATCGATAATATGGTGTTCTATGTCAAATGAAAGGAAAAAGAAGATCTTTGGCGGTTATGTCTTACAGTTTTCAATTTTTTATACTGATGAAACTTCTCCACGCTTTTACTAGAAGACTCCACGAGCTTTTACTTCCAAAGTTATTTATCTATTATAAAAAATGAAAATGCCAACAACCAGGAGGTGTGTTAATTTCTCCAAAGAAGAAGAACACCTATTATTATCTTCAGTAGGAAAATACAAATATATTATGGAATCTAAAGAAACCAATGCGGTGGAATGGAAACAAAAAACAGAAAAATGGTTGGAAATTGAAAAATAATTCAATGCATGTAGCATTAATAGTAGATCAGTTAAGATACTGAAGGATAAATATATAAATTTAAAGAAAAAAACAAAAAGAAAGTTCTCTCAAAATAAGTTATTTTTAAGTCAAACTAGAGGAGGTCCACCTCACCAAGACAATATTACAGATGTGGATGCTGCTATTACAGATATTTTGGGGCAACGAATTACAGGACTTCAAAGTTGCTTTGACAGTGATAGAAGTAGGTCATCTTCTTTTGTCTTGTTTTCATATTTCACAAAATATGCAGGGAAGTTGGTATTATGAAAGTAATATTTTTTGTAAATTTTAGTTATGTACCTTAGTCAAAATGAGAACTTTCAACATAGCAAACCTGAGGATGTTGGTGAACAAAGTGAAGTAGAGACAATCGAGTTTATAATTGATGATAATCAAGAAAATGTAGCAGACATGGAAGGTAACAAAGTACCAATTAGTACAATTGGTACCTATAGAATATCAAAACTATAATGTACTGGAAGTTTAAACTTTTTTTCTTTAATACAGAAACCACTACAAATGAGGGTGATGGAGACTGGGAAAAATATTACCCAAAAGACAATTTGGCAATAGAACTACTAAAAAAAGAAAAGTGGTTAAAAGATAATCAGATGAATTTCCTTAATCAAAATTGTAGTTTTATAAAAACACCTGACCTCTGAATTGTTATTGATTTTATTTATAATTTAGTGATTTTTTCATACCATTTTGTCATTTTATGTAACAGTGAATAAATTCCATGAAGTAAGGGTCTCTTTAATTTAAAAAAATTGACTATTTATTTAAAACCTAAATCATACATAAGGATTTAAGAACATTAGAATATATTATAAACCAGAAAAATAATTAATAAGGTTATATCGTGTTCTATAATCAGGATTTAACCTGTTTTGCACTATTTCACCATCATTTGGAATATTTACATTATTAGTGAAGTTGATAGCTATTTCTTGTTCTTCATTAACTGGAGGCTCATTTTCGTTTGCATTACAAGCAATGTTGTGAAGAACAGCAGTAGCAATAATGATGGGCTCAATAGTTTGCAGCATCACTCTAAGACCCATAGCTAGAGCAGGAAACCTTCTTTTCCATACTCCATATTGACTCTCCACAACATTTCTTGTTCTGATTTGAGATTCATTGAATAGAGCCTCTGCCTTATTATTTACATTATAGAGGTTTCATCAAATAGTTATTAATGGCATAGCCAGTATCTCCCACTAAATAATTATTACCAAACTGACCATTTTCAAATCTTGCATAAAGTGTAGAATTGTGAAATATACGGAAATCGTGGCTGGAACCTGGCCACCTAGCAACTGTATCTCTAATTTTTGAATGTGGATCTGAAACTGTTTGAACATTAATAGAAAAGAATTTTTTTCTATTTCTAAAAGTCTACATTTCGTCCACCTGGAGACTGTATTCTTATGTGGGTACAGCCTATAGCCCCTATACTTCTTGGTAACCGTGCTATATTATAAAATAACTGTCTAGTTTCGTTTAACTGTTCTCCCCCAGGCATTTTAATATATTGGGGTAATAAATTTGCTAATGCCACACTCACTGTTCGGACACATCTGCTTGCTGAGGATTTACTAACGCCGCAAAAATCTTCTGTTTGTATCAAAAAAGAGTCACGTGCATAATAATTTAGTTCAAGCAATAACAGTTACCATGCAGAAAGAGCATCATTTCTGGAATCAGGGACAATTTCAATAAAAAAAATTATTTTTTTAACTCTTGATAAAACTTACCTTACTGTAGGATGAGAAATAGCTTCCTCAATTTCTTCCAACAGACTTTCTACTGTCCTATTTGACAAATGAAATCTGCAGAAAAAATCTTGATTGTCGAATTCTTCGAAATAATCAAGTCTTGGACGAATAATTTTTGGCCGTCTGGCTTCATCCTCGCTGCTATAGGCACTAACATCGTAACCGTACTCTGGGTTGCAGTTAAATATTTTATTAGTTAACCTACACTTATACCCTTGACCACATATTGTGAAACCCAAAATTTGTCGTAACCGATGGTTACTTCTTAACCATGAGGTAACCTAATATTGTGAAACTGGCTGTTATAACGTAAATTACTATTACGGGTGGGATAAAATTATACACATTACTATGGCTAATTACTATTAATTTATTTATAAAACACTCACACGTTGTATTAAACTTAATTTATATACATACATACATAATAGTTCTAATTTATTTTTATCACTTGAATATTACACTATTTACTTCAAAGTTAATAGTATTAAACTATCAACTTTGATGTCTATATTGATCACGCTTCACTAAAATATGATAATTTTTCACAGGTAACTGTAATTAAGTAAATAATTACACTATTTATCTTGAATAATTCACTATTTCATTCACTGTCTGATTACTAACTAACTTTCTGAGAACTGTCTGTGAACTAACTCTGTACTAACTGTTTAACTAACAGTCGTCGCAGGTATTGCCTTTATATATATCACAACACATTCCAGAAACTTCGGCTTCTCGAATTAATAAAAGCCGGTTCCCAACAACAAAACAGAACGACCTTCTTAGAGGCTTTAGAATAAGCATTCGCCAAAATTTATAGTTTCGTGACAGGGCCGGCTTTGAGTGGGTGACTTAGCAGCAATACTATATAGATATCCAATGGTGCGGCGGTGTTCTTGGGCGACTATCTATAACGAATCCAGACTGTAAAATATTGCATTAAAAAATTTCAATTGTAATTGCAACAAAAGTAATTGTCCAATGGTACCTGCTCTTCGCGCACATAAAGTGCATACACATGACTTGTTTTTTACGAAGTTTCAACACTATAACTCAAAAACCGACGGAGATATGAATTTTTGGAAAAATGACGAATTTTTAGGTTTTTCCGAATTTTCTTCGCTCCTAATTATCCAATTACTCATCTGAAAAATGCGTTGTATTTGTATTTTTATTATCTATGTACAATTCACCTCCTGATTACTTAATAAGCTTTCGTGTTATTAACAGAAAACTAAAAAAAGGACGTTGTTTTCGTTTCAAATGTTTATAACAATTTCGTGAACAACATTTGTGAGTCGAAAATATATCAGGTTCATAGTACGTAATGTCTTTCACATGATGGTACAGTCCGTTTTCTACTAGGATTTTTATCAAAAACTCACTATTTTGATGTTTTATTGCTTGGCCTATACCATTTATATAACTTGCAAAACTCGAAATTTCAAACCAACAATAATATCTTTTCATACCATCACGCAGTATAAAAAGGGAGTTTAATGCTTAAAAAAATTGTTCAAACTCAGTAACAGGAGGTATGTAAATGGTAATCAAATAAAAATATTTAAATGCTATTTTTATCTTAGTTATGACGATATCAATAAAATTAAATATGGGAAAGTTATGATTGCTTAAATCAATCTAAACTGAAAAAAAGTCGTTATGTACCCCAGTAAGGACTCCACCATCTTTTGTAGTATTGGTAAGCACAAAGTTACGGTCCATTCTGTATATATTGAAACAATTTGGAAACTATTCAATGTCATTAACTGATGAATCTCATAGTAAATGCAAAAATACGATAATTACTTTGGGCTACAGCATTCAAAACCTGTACAGTTTTAGTTTTTAAACCTCGAGTATTTTAATAATATAATGATAGTGAATGAGACTTACTTTTAATAGAACTTGATGTATATTTGGAAGTATTCAAATTTACAGGGGATACAAAGAAGTTGACGGTAAGTGCTATTTTTGAAGAAGCATTTTTGTTTGCAGTGTTTAGGTAACTTTAAGTATGTGTAATTATAATTACACTCCACTAACATGTGATGAATTTTGATAAATATCTTAATTCCTAGGACTAATCTAGAAAATACAGTCTAATAATGAAGTCCGTTTGTGATATGAATTTGATCGTTTTAAATTGAAAAAAAAATTGGCGGCGACGCCTCCGCATTCTCCAAATTTAAAGCTTTTTCAAGTTATACAATCATAAAATAATAAAAAATATATTTTCCAACTTTTTCTCTTGAAAAAGGTGGCTTGATTCTCACATTGACCTCCAGGAAGGGTTGAATCGTTGTTTACTACATTTTATTCCCTACAGTAAAAAGTTGTGCCTACTTGAAAATGTCTTAACAACTCATCGCTCCTTAGGGACGCAAACATCACATACAAATTCTCCAATGTTAAAATAAAAGGTGAGCTCAAGGATTACTT
Organism: Lochmaea crataegi; assembly: GCA_947563755.1. Taxonomy (NCBI): domain Eukaryota; kingdom Metazoa; phylum Arthropoda; class Insecta; order Coleoptera; family Chrysomelidae; genus Lochmaea; species Lochmaea crataegi. Next base: position 23,516,195 of record OX387433.1, on the reverse strand, counting down.
GCTGTTCACAATATACATACATCAACTACACAAAAATCTCAATATTCTCAAAATTTAAATGAGGGTTAGTAAGCAAGCTGGTAAGGTGAGGAAATCCTTGATCTATATTTTATTAAATATGTTCCACAATATTGTGAGTCCTATAAACTTTTGACGAATTTATTCCTCCGAAATATAGGGAAGTGTAGTTTTCACTGAACTATTTCCACCTATAACAGGGTGTTCAACTTGAAAAAAATACTAATTATTATGGAACATTATATAGATTTTGGAGGTTTTCAAAAAACACAAAGTAAAACCACAATACTATAGTAAAATTAATACCTATTTAGAGGTACCAGCCGTTTTAGTAACTTAACGTATGCGGCTTCTTGAACCATCTGAACCCGCATGAAAAAAATTAGGTTATGACCTTTGTCATGTCAAATGCTTGACATATTTCTTATTGCATTGGCGTAGTGACTTGAAATTTCATATTATCAGTGGCGGTTTGTAATAATACAAATTAATTTTATGAAATTCATAAAATTCTAAAGATGTTGACATAATAAAAGAATATAAAAGAAGCGCACTAATTTTAAAAACATTGTTTTATTAACTAGATACATAGTTTTCTTAAAAAAATATGGCAATTCAGAGTTCGATTAAGTACAAATTCTAGATTTAAAAAAAATGACAACGTGATCTTCAAGGCAAAGTTTAATTAGTTTCTAAATCAGAATAACTTTCGGAAAGTGATAGTTCATCATCGGATTCATTGGATACAGAGATCACCGTAGGTTCGATGTTTAGTAGGTCCAGTTTGTTTTCTACTTCCCATGCTTCAGAAATAATTTTCTCTGTATGATTTATGTAATTCTGCCAGTGTTGCTCCGGTACATTTTTTACAACGTCATCCCATACTTTTAAGACTTCAGTAGGTGACCTTGCAGTTTTCGTAATAGCTTGGTCATAATGCCTTTTAGTTTCTGACCATACCATTTCGATGGCATCAAAATGGCAATGATAGGGTGGTAGCCTGAGAACACAATGACCATGCTCGACAGCGTATTTGTCTAAATGATAATTTTTTTCTGGCAAAACTTGCTTTTCAATTATATTCCAAACAGCATCCTTTAAAATGTGATCTGGAAAAGGAATATTCTTTTTTTGAGCCATTCTAACATGCGTGTTTTACTCCAACTTTTTCTTGGGATTTCTTCATCCAGGCGACTATGATACGTTGCGTTATCCATTATAATTAACGATGGTTCTTCCAAGTTTACAATTAGTTGCTGTTTAAACCAATTTTCAAAATTTTCGGTGTTCATGTTATCATGGTAATCGCCTGTTTTTTTATTGCATTTAAAAATAAGCGATGCATTTGCCACAAAACCTTTTTTATTACCGGCATGAACAATTACATATCGTGTCCCACTTCCAGTTATTTTTAAATCACTGTGTTTAGTACCATCTTGCCACATTCTTCTGTCCCCGCTTTCACTAAAAACCCATGTCTCATCCAGAAAAACAGGTGTAAAGAGCTTTTCGCTTTTAGCAGCATGGTATTTGTTCAAAAATAATATTCTTTTTAATCTGACTGCAGGCATTTCCAATAAATGTTTTCTTCCATCCTGTTTTTTGAAATGAAAACCCATTTTTTTCATTCCCAAATATAACGAACCTTTGGAAATCTTAGTTTCTGGAGACTCTTCGATAAATTGCCGTAAAATAGTTTCTACTGTGATTTTATCCTTTCGCGCATACATTTTATAAATTACTTCCCTCAAACAATGCAGGGTATTTTTTGTAATTCGGGTTTTGCTCCGGGAAACGCTTGCAGATATATTTCTTCTAAATTCGAAATCTGTAGCTCTGTTTGGTTTTTCAAGATTATATAATGTGCTTTCTGGAACTTTTAGTGCTTCGGAAGCTTTTTGAATTGCCTTAAATCGAGATCCTAAATCGTTTTGAAAATAGTTTACTACATTAAGCATAAGTTTTTTGGATTCATCAGAATATCGCATTTTTATATCTTATTTTGCGTTATGACATTAACATGAAATCAAAATTTGACGTAACTTCAAAAACGTGACATCTAATAAATTAGTTACGACGTTCATTTTTGTTGGTAATTTTTTGTTTCAACCGATTTATTAATAATAAATAAGGATGGTCTTATTCTAAATGGGTATAAAATTTACTATACATTTATTACTTGTGTTTCTAATGAAATATTTTGAATCTGCACTACAGATATAGTCGTAAAAATAAACCTCTTTTATTTATGGAACGTCGTAAATTGAAATTATTTGACATTAAAACTTGAATTGTCAGAATAATCGTTAACTGTCTCAGTGATTCCGAATTCAATAGAACCCTCTCTGTAAAATTTACTGATATGAAAACTGGATGTAGGTACAACTCTTATTCTGAGTCATTTACGACGAGTGGTGCAAAAATGTACGGCGAATTGAACTATTCGCGAGTGAATCCGAGAAAGAAGAAATACCTGATGTACAATGCGGCAAAATAATCATTATCAACTAGATATATAAAATTGGTTTTGAGCTCAAACAAACTGATAATAGAAAATTTTTAATGGATCTTCTTGCGGTACTATCCAAGAAGTTACAGTTTCTTAGAAAATATTCTGAACAAAAAGGTACCATTTTTAGCAAAGACCAGTTGAGATAAACAGGGCAAGATTATTATTACATTAATTCAGTCTAAGAAAACAGGCGGGCGTCAAGATATACAGGCTGTTTCAGGATGAGCTTACACGACCTATATATTGAAGACTAATCACAAGATTTCTATAAAAATTGACATAGTTGGAGAACAAGTTATGGAGAACGACTTATTTCCATGAATGCCAATTTTTATAGAAATCTTGGGAAAAAAATCTAGTTTAGTGAACCAACGCGGATTTAGATGAAATATTTTTTTTTTCAATTAATTTGAGGTCGCTGAACACGAAAATGAAAGAAAAAATTGACACTATCTTACCAAAAACGAGTTATGAATTTTTAAAGATGTGTTCAGGTCAGTACTGCACTGGTTTTATTGTCATATTATTTCATAAACATCCATTATAACTGCTACACAATGTTAGATACACTATAATTGCATTTTACGATATTGCTCTCACAAACACATTAAAAAAACACCTATATTGATATGAATTTCTTGTAAATTCTTTCCACAATTCCACAATTATTATATCTTTTGACGTTTTCATGTAATATGACTGACATACAATTACCTCTGCTGACATATAAGTTTTGGTCTTAGTCGTAAAACTTGTACCTAATAGCATATTCAGCCATTAGATATTTAGCCACTTGAAATAGTTGCTGAATATTTTCGATATCATGATCGTGGCATAGAAGATATAAACAAGATCGACATCATGAATAAAAAACAGATAGCTGGCGCTGTATTACAGTTGAAACATTTTTTTTTCAAATTTTGACAGAAGATGATTTCAGAAAGATGGTTAGTTTTGAGATAAGTTTGGTTGATATTTATCATTTACATGGAGGATAATGAACCATTGAATTTGATCATTGAGGATGTTGAACAATTTTTTTCTCTGAATAGCACAAATTAACTAATTCTTTAAAAAGAACTACCTCCTCTGTTGTTCGGCCTCTATAAAAACTGCTGACAAATAAATTGATTGCCGCAGGTGTAATTCCAATTAAAATTTTGAACATACTGCTAATATTATAAGACTTTGGTTATCAGAAACTGATTCCCCCTTTTAGAAAATTTGAAATTTCTACCAATATCGCTTCCCGAATTAAGCATGGCTGGCAAGATCCGAAGAAGTGTGATCTTTTGAACTATTCACAACATGTTTTTTTGTTCTGTGGACTTTTTGAGCATAAAAATTCGTCATTTATGTCAAAACTTGATGTTTTTTGAAAATTGACTTCTAACTAACTTCATTGGACAGTCAGTGAAGTAAAAATGCAAACCGTGGAAATTTCAATACCTTGAGATTCCAAATTTCTGTGATCTTCATGAGAAGTACTTTATATTTTGCCTTTTTAAAAAGATTTCATACTGAAGACTTTCCAATATCCAAGCCTTCAGACAGTTCAAACAAATATCTATTTACCATTATCGATGAATTTTCCTGTTTCTCTTTTGCCTATCCATGTAAAGATATTTCTGCCTCAACCATCATTAAATGTTTGAGTGACCTTTTCCTGACTTTTAGAGCCCCTGCGCATGTACATTCAGATAGAGGATCGTCGTTTATGTCCCAAGAGGTAAAAGCGTTCATTCTTCGTCATGTGGTGGCATGTAGCAGGACGACCCCTTATAATCCTCAATGAAATGGTCAAGTGGAGCGACTAAATGAAACTTTATGGAAAACAATACAACTTTCATTGCGCTCCAGTAATATGGAGATATCTATTTGGGAACAAAATCTGCCTATAGCTCTAAACGCTATTCGATCTTTACTCTGTACCTCTACAAACTGTTCACCACATGAACGAATGTTTTCTCATCCTTAAAGAACTTCTAATGGGGTATCACTACCTTCTTGGCTATCTACCGGTCCCGTCCTAATGAAACTAAACAATAGAAATAATAAATATCAAACGTTGACCGAAGAAGTTGAACTACTTGAGGTAAATCCTTCCTATTCGCTTATTTAAAGTTACCCGATGGAAAGGAAATAACGGTTTCTAATAAACATTTAGCTCCATTCGGTACAAATTACGATTATATTATTGAAGAGAATCAGGAACAATTACAGGACTTACCAGATGTGAGGTCGGAAACAGTTTTGGAAAATGACGAACTAGAGGTAGAACGAATAGTCCCGGAGAACCTTTCGCAAAATCAAGAATTTGAACAACCATCCACTTCTATTGAGGTACCAGGACAACAGCAGATCACTGCTTAAAATTCCGTAAGATATTCGACACGACCTCGAAGGCGTCCGACTTATCTAAGAGATTTTCAAGACTAAGGAAATTAAAAAAAGGTGAGCGGTCGTCGGACCGCCGACAGAAGCTTGCTTCTCATGCACAATAGAATGACTATTTTTCGTGAATTTTTCACCATTTTTCAAAAATTTGGACAATTTTTGACAGTTTTTGACGAATTTTGACAATTATTGACCGTCTTTGACAATTATGGACCATTTTTGACAATTTTTCAAAAATTTTAACATATTTGGCAATTATTGACCATTTTTTCAAAATTTTGACAATTTTTTCAAATTGTAATAATTATTGACCATTTTTGACAATTATTGACCAATTTTGACAGTTTTGACCATTATTGATCATTTTTGACAATTTTTCGAAAATTTGGTCCATTTTAGACCATTTTTCCAAATTTTAACAATTATTGACCATTTTTGACAATTTTTGAGCAATATTGACAGGTCTTGACAAGTATTGACCATTTTCGACAATTTTTCAAAAATTTTGACTTTTTTTCAAAAAATTTGACAATTTTAAATAATTTTTGACCATTTTTGACAGTTTTTTATAATTATTGACCATTTTTTCAAAATTTTGACAATTTTTGACAATTTTCCGAAAAATTGCACCATTTTTCAAAAATTTTGACAATTTTTGACAATTATTGACCACTTTCCAAAAATTTTAACAATTATTGACCATTTTTGACAGTTTTTGACGAATTTTGACAATTATTGACCGTCTTTGACAATTATTGACCATTTTTCAAAAATTTCAACATATTTGGCAATTATTAACCATTTTTTCAAAATTTTGGACAATTATTGGCCATTTTTGACAATTTTCAACCATTTCTGACCATTTTTGACACGTTTTGAAAATTTTTGAAAATATTTGGCAATAATTAACCATTTTTTCAAAATTTTGACAGTTTTTGCTAATTCTTGTTCATTTTTCCAAATTTTTGACAATTTTTGACTATATTTAAAAATTTTCCACAATTTTCCAAAAATTTTAACATATTTGGCAAATATTAACCATTTTTTCAAAATTTTGACAATTTTTCACACCTATGGGTGTGCGAGCTCAGTGCGGCAAGAGAGATTACGCACAGTCGCTTGAATGAGTTATCGCGTGACGAACGCTTTTTCGTAAAATCACACGTTTCACGAGTTCACTAGCCTTCTCAAAAGTCCTATGTCGTGCAATAAGAAGCAAGCTTCAAAAAATATAGAGGGGGTGAACATACTTTTACTTTTACAAATTCTAATCTTGTTAGTTATAGAAAGCGTTTGTCATTATTATTGTCACGTCGTTATTAATAAGTGTCATTTTTAAAAGCTGAATAAAACAAATTTTCTAACTTGGTTTTGACTTATTTTGTATCACTAGTTTTCTGAATTTCCTTCCTATTCTGCTTACCGTAGATTAACATAAACTTCCACGATTTGGGTGCCTTTCATGCTATGAAGTGCAAACCTCTTGTTAAGCCCACACTTTATCATTATTACTTAACCAGTAATGTTTGTATGCATTAATTGATGGACATACTATATAATGTATCTTAAAGGCAAATAGAATATACAGGGTGTCCCAGACTAATTTATCAAGGCTATATCTCTTAAACGAATAGAGATTTTCGAATGGGACAAAAACTGATCTATTCCATTTCTAATACACTTTAATATGGCGTAGAAAAAATCATCCCCTAAATATTCATCCCTTAGTTACAGCCCCTAATTTTTTAATAGCACCCTGTACATTTTTTTATTATTTTGGACGTGGTTTTCCATCGTCTATTCAACAAATTTTTCAAAAATAAAATGGGTTTATAAGTAATCAAGAAAATATCAGTTTATTTTTTATTTTTGTTAAATTAATCAAGAAAGCCTTAAAACTTGAAGGAACAATAAAAATAAATGTAATAAAGATTACACGACTGTCACGGCCAATTGTCAATGTCATCCAACAAATAATTCCACTTTGTAAACAATGGACAGAAATAATAAAGGCTATATTAAGGATTATTTAAATAAATTTGAGCAATAGATAGTACCACAATACCCCCCTACCAACGTAAGCCCCCTGCCCAAAAGAAAGAATCAAGAGGTGACAAATCAGGTGAACGTGCCGCCCACATGATTTCTGGAGAGTTGTTTGCTATCCAGTGGTTATCGAAACGGTTTTGTAGGTGGTCGCTAACGATTCTCGCATTGTGTGGAGGAGCTCCATCTTGTTGCTTGCTTCTTGATTATTTACGAACCCATTTTATTTTTGAAAAATTTCTTGAATAGACGATGGAAGACCACATCCAAAATTATAAAAAATGTACAGGGTGCTATTAAAAAATTCAAAGTTAGGGGGGATTATTTAGGGGATGATTTTCTCTACGCCATATTAAAGTGTATTAGAAATGGAATAGATCAGTTTTTGTCCCATTCGAAAATCTCTATTAGTTTAAGATATATAGCCTGGATAAATTATTCTGGGACACCCTGTATAGAATGCTACTCCTGATCATGTCCTTGTCGCATTCAATTTGTACATGAAAAATTCTCCGCTCTGTATGGAAAATTTTGTTAAAAAGTGTTATCCGGTAACTAAACTTGATATTAATAATTCGCTATTTTCCCAGTATATTCCAAAATAATCTTTTTCAATCAATAACCACTACAAAATAACCGAAACGTCGACAATGACAACGCTCAACAACACTTCCGTAACATAGTGAATGGTTGAAGAGGCCACTTTGCTAGCGATGTTGTTTGTGATATTTCTTATGCATAGCGAATGATGTTTTAAAAATACTTCCTGAAAAAAGACTTACGAAGTAAGGTCAAGATATGCAGAAACTGCTAAATTTCCGATTGACAAAAGAGAACAAACAATACGTTTAGTTCAGAGAGTTAATTGATTCTTTTTATATATTTAAAGTGTTCGTTTTGAGAATGGAAGGAGGTGAAGGATTTTTTTCACAATAAAAATGGATAAGCTGAAACATATGTTCCAGGAGGTGCCCATAAAATGTGAAAATCTTGATCTAAGTCCAGAAATTCGAAGATAAAAAGGAGATAGAGTAAAGTATCCAATTATTGGAACCTTTAGCGATATATCAGAATGTTATGTCAATTTGGGCATCTTAAAGTAAGGCAAATTATAAACCGCCTTGGTTAGGACATTCTTAACAATTCTTCCTTAGTATGAACACAGAAAACTACATTTTCAGAGATATATTTTAATTAAAAAATAATATTTTCTAATTATGATCACTTTCCCAGTTATTGGCAGTAGACTCTAGTTATTGGCATAGCAAATTACCCAATTATTGGCAGTAGATAAGTAGTTATTGGCATGTTTTCTGAACCAGAGATTATCCTATTACCAAATCTGAAATTTTCTTCTTAAATATTTGATATCCAGATAATGAATAGTAACAAATTTTTACTTAAACATTAATACAAAATAAGTAAAAAACTACAACTACATCCACAGAAATGAAAGTAAAACTTGTGATTAAACTATAACAATACAATGTTAATAAACATAATAATATTAATTTATTCACCCCTAGAAGTACAAACTTTACATATTACTATACAAATTCTTTGTATATTCAATGATTTTTTAAGCACTTTGCGTGATATGCCCTTGAACATTTTTGACATTTAATACCATAATTTGATAAAGAAAAATTGTGTGTGCATATGAAACAAAGTCCTTTGTTGTATATCACATTATTAATGGGACGAGTCGAATTACTCATTAATGGTTCACTAGTATTAGTACTTGAAGGAGGCTCTATATCATAATTGATTAGGGTCTTCACCTGTGTTATATTTTCGTCTGTTTGAATATTTGTTTCAGAATTTATAGTCATGAAACATCAATTAAACTTAGGTTTTTTATGTGTTTTGGCCTCCGTTCGAATATTCACGTTTCCGATAATTTCAAAGGAATCTGCGGAAGCTATTTTTGTTCTTTTGTCGGGAGTTTGTTTTTCTTCAGTATTTTCAATAGAATTTAGGGTTTTCTCTTCCTTTGGTTTAGTATCCTTTTTTTCTTTTCGAATATTTTTATTTTCTCCCACAGCACTAGAGATTTTCAATTTCTTAGCCATCTTCTTTTCTTCTTTTTTGCGCAATCTTTCTTTTTTCTCTTCATTATTTTTTTCTTTTTGTTTGTCTTCATATATTTTTTTCCAGCCACTAGATGTGATTACAAAGGGCAACCTTTCCACCTGCCTTTTATTCCTTCTTTCCGGTGTTTTAGGCCACATTAGACAGACGCTAGGTTGGTAGGAAGGATACGTCGTACTATTGTCACTAACAGTTGGACTGAGATTTTCCGAACTCTTATTGGAAAGTTCAAATGCGGTGGTGTCTTGTTGAAGCTTGCTTCTTATTGCACGACATAGGACTTTTGAGAAGGCTAGTGAACTCGTGAAACGTGTGATGTTACGAAAAAGCGTTCGTCACGCGATAACTCATTCAAGCGACTGTGCGCAATCTCTCTTGCCGCTCTGAGCTCGCACAATATTTTTAAATATGGTCAAAAATTGCCAAAAATTTGGAAAAATGATCAAAAATTGTCAAAAACTGTCAAAATTTTGAAAAAATGGTTAATAATTGCCAAATATTTCCAAAAATTGTCAAAAATGGTCAAAAATGGTCAATAATTGTCAAACATTTTGAAAAATGGTTAAAATTTTTGAAAAATTGTCAAAGATGGTCAATAATTGTCAATAATTATAAAAATTTTTAAAAATGATCAAAAATTGTCAAAAACTGTCAAAATTTTGAAAAAATGGTTAATAATTGCCAAATATTTCCAAAAATTGTCAAAAATGGTCAATAATTGTCAAAAATTTTGAAAAATGGTTAAAATTTTTGAAAAATTGTCAAAGATGGTCAATAATTGTCAATAATTATAAAATTTTTTAAAAATGATCAAAAATTGTCAAAAACTGTCAAAATTTTGAAAAAATGGTTAATAATTGCCAAATATTTTCTAAAATTGTTAAAAATGGTCAATAAATGTCAAAAATTTTGAAAAATGAATAAAATTTTTGAAAAATTGTCAAAAATGGTCAATAACTGTCAATAATTATTAAAATTTTGAAAAATGGTCAAAAATTGTCAAAATTTTGAAAAAATGGTTGATAATTGCCAAATATGTTAAAATTTTTGAAAAATTGTGTCAAAAATGGCCAATAATTGTCAAAGACGGTCAATAATTGTCAAAACCAAACGAAATTCGTCAACAATTGTCAATAATGGTCAAAAATGATCAATAATTGTCAAAATTTTGAAAAAATGGTTAATAATTGCCTAATATTTCCAAAAATTGTCAATAATTGTCAAAATTTTTGAAAAATAGTTAAAATTTTTGAAAAATTGTCGAAAATGGTCAATAACTGTCAATAATTATTAAAATTTTGAAAAATGGTCAAAAATTGTCAAAATTTTGAAAAAATGGTTGATAATGTAAAATAAATATGTTAAAATTTTTGAAAAATTGTCAAAAATGGCCAATAATTGTCAAAGACGGTCAATAATTGTCAAAACCAAACAAAATTCGTGAAAAATTGTCAAAAATGGTCAAAAATGATCAATAATTGTTAAAATTTTGAAAAATGGTCAATAATTGCCAAATATGTTAAAATTTTTCAAAAATTGTCAAAAATGGTCAATAATTGTCAAAATTCGTCAAAAACTGTCAAAAATGGTAAAAAATTGTCAAAATTTTTGAAAAATAGTCAAATTTTCCGAAAAATTTTCAAAAATGGTCAATAATTGTCAAAATTATAAGAAAATAATAATCGATTTATATAAAAATCGATTACTTTTTAACATCCCTAACAGAGTATAATATTTTTGCCACTTTCAACCATGAAAACTATATACTTTGTTGCTATTTTGAGAATCAAAAACTGTATTTTATGCTAATTTGAATAATGCAAACAATTTTAAGCTATGAAAACAATATAAGCTACCATTTCAAGCTATCAAAACTGTATTTTATGCTATTTTTAATAATGAAAATTATATTATTGCTATTTTGAACTATTTAAGGTATATTTTTGGCTTAGAAAACCATATTTCATGCCATTTTTGGATAGTATTGCTATTTCAAATAGTGGAATTATTATTTTTCCACTTTGAACCATGAAAGCTATACCTTTTATTTCAAGCTCTGGAAACTTTTGCTATTTATTTGAATAATGAAAACTGTAAATAAAGCCAATTTAAACAATAAAAACCATTTTTATATCATCTAAAATATGTTTGTTATTTTGAATAATAAAATTTATATTTCTTTTTTACTACGAGTATTGGAAGATATTATTTTTGCTGTGTTCGAATCTAGAAGATAAATTTCTTTCCTAGCAGGAGATGAAGAAAAATTAGCTGCTCAGTAGGATGGAAATTTATATTTTCAATTAGAACCCGGAAAAACAGAACAATTGACAATAATGACATAAGAAATATGCAGAATGAACGAAATATGTTGAAGTGATAATCCTACGATTTTTAGAAATCAGAAATCCAAAAGACATTCCACAAGATGGTATGATGAAAAAGTATAAATTTTAAAAAAAATTGGAAACGGAAATACATAACAAGAAGGAATTGGATCCTATCACCATTACCTGAATTGAAAAGGATGCCGTTCAAGGGACTGGCATAGGAATGTACGGGCCAGGAACCAAACACTCTAAAAGCTTGGGAAAAACCCCAAGCTCAAGCGGAAATTCACGCCATAGAAAATTGTGCCCAGTTCAATATTGATCAAATATGTAGAAGGAAAAGGATTATCATCATGTGAGATAGTCAAGCAACCATCAAAGGTCTTGCGTGATAAGTTCTAAAATAGAATGGAAATGCCTAATAAAACTCAATGAACTAGGCGAAAACAACATATATTTGCTATTTTTAGTAGAGGAAACTGCATTATTGCTATTTTCACCTATGAGAATCCTATACATGCACACATTTGAAAATGTACCCTCTATTTATTTTAAGTTGTCCATTATTTTTTTCCAATACTCCTTTTTCCATTATTTTTACACAGAAAACTTTTTAAATTCAACATCAACTTCAAAGTAACTCCAAACAACATTTTAAATATACATTCCTACTATCTTGTAATACACTTAGTAATGTATGCATTACGTCCTACATCTTCCACACTATCAAATAAAAACAAACCAAAGTGCTACAATGTAATCTTTCTCTTTCCCTCTATATATACGTACTTTATCAAATAATGCATATTTATATAATGGGATTTCTCGACAATATCAAATAAAACTAACATAAAACAAGAAAACTTTTCAACTTGGGTTATAATCAAACCAAAAATATCTAATAGGTGGGTGTAATATCGACATGATGTAATTTTATAGGTTTATAGGACTAAAAATCAATTTAACATTTTTGTAATATTAGGTACGTCTGTTCTCTGTCACAGTGGTGTCGATTGACATGATAGATAAACATTTTATTCCAGGTCCGGTCTTAATAAAATTAATGAGTAAGTTTTGACACGACCCTGTGTATCAAAATGTTCATATTGTATTTAAGTACATATTTAGAAAGAGCAGATGAAATTAGTAAAAATATACGAGGGTTATCTCTTAAGAGTTTCAGATAACAGCCAATCTGCACTGAAGGCACTTGATTCCATAGAGGTCAATTCTAGCTAGTATGAGATTGCATAGACGCCTTAAACGCACTTGGAGACCATTGCAAGATCATGGTAGCCTGGGTACCAGGGCACGAGGGTCATAAGTGCAACGAATTGGCGGATGAAACGGCCAGGCAAAGCTCATCAATGCCATCTATTGGTCCGGAACCCTTCTGTGGCGCCTCAAAGTCTTCAATAAATATGGCCACAAGGAAGTGGGTGGCACAGAAATCTTTAGAATGGTGGGAAATCTCACCAGGACAAAGAGACAGGCGAAACAATTCACTAGAGGACATTCGCCAACTTTTACGGCAGACCTAATAAGCAAAGATAGGAAAACCGTTAAAGCCGTAGTAAGTATGTTAACGGGTTAATGGGGTTGACAGACGAAGCCATGTGCAGATTCTCTTATCTAGAAGAGAAAACTGCAGAGCACATCCTATGCCAGTGCGACTGCCTGGCGAATGTGCGGTTTTGTACTAGGCGATGAAAAGCCACCGGCAAGAAATTACATGAAAGATTCAGTATCGAGGGTGATTGGCTACTTAAAAAGAGTCGTATTGGAGAATGTAATCTAGATTCAGAGGACCACATTAGATCTGAAAAGGTCGCAGTGGAATAGGCCGATTAGCCACCTCATCAAATCTAATCTAAAGCAAGAAAACATCGAATTGCTTGACCATCCTTCATACAGTACCGACCTAAGTCCTAATGACTTTTTCACTTTTCCAAAAATTGAGAACTATATGGTCAAAGGTTCCAGTCCTCGGAAGATGCAGTCAACGCTTTCAAAAACTCTATTTAGTATATACCAGCATGCGAGTGGAATAGCTGCTTCCAGAATTTCCAAAAGATGCATTTCTCTTCGTAGAGATTAATAGTGTTTAAAAGCTATCTACTGTTTTTTTTATAGCTCTATATGCAAAATATAAAAGACCAATTTGGTGTTTCCGCATACAACGTTTTTTACGTAATCACTTCAGGCAAATCTTCTATATATTTAGATAATGAGGTGGCCCAAAATTAAAAAAATAAAATAAACCCCCCCACCCAAATGTTACTTTTCCAGCTTCATTCCATAAAATCATCAATTATTTCTTATTATCTTAATTTCTGGAACCCAACTTGACTTGGGTGGAAAATCCATGCTTGAATTCCGATTTTAAGTTGACAAACTTCTTTGTTTTGATTAGATGCTTGGATTTCTGCTTTAATGTAAAAAGTGTCTCTATGATGCGCCATGCACTTAGTTCTACTTGTAAAGCCCTTTCATTTGATATCCATTACCCAAATTAAGGGTATCGAAACAAATATGTAAAGCGAGTTTGTAAATTCATCAGCATTTTAGGGTCTGGAAATAGGTGCATTATGTCAGTGACGTCAATCGATGAACTTGGTGGATTATAGATTAGAAACCAACTAGTTATTTTGTTGACAGTTGGAATTAACTTGGTTGATGGTTAGGTTAAAATTTTCAAATCGCCTGCTACTGCTGCTGTTACTGCTTTAAGAATTCATTTTATTAATCAAAATTGCCTCCATCTCGACTTCACACTGCACAAATCACAAATGTTAAATCCATCGGAAACATCAGCTTTTAAGTTCGATGGAACTGATGACTAGTTTACACTGAAATTACGAAAGTATTAGCTGAATTTGTACGATGAACCATCGGCAATTTACGAAAGGTTTTATGGAATTGTACTTGCGCATTCTCAAACCCGTCGCGCGCACACGGGAAAAGCCTATTTTCTGGACTCGTAATGAAATATACTATTTTACACTTTCAAATTATCATAGTATCCAACTAATACACAATAATACACAAATTCACCAAACCCATCTAACTTTTGTTCTCGATTTATATTTAAATTAGTAGAGAATGCTGTTTCCATCCATCTTTCTGAAGGCAGACCGTAATCAGCTGACAGCATGGCGCGGGATGATGACGTCACTTGGAAACGCTCTATTACTTAATTTGACCCAAACAAACTAGGCAAGTTAAATAAAACCGTTTAATAAAGCAGTCTCTACGCCTTGTTCAATTCACTAAATAATACGCTTTAGGTTTAATATCCCAAATTGTTGTAATTACCAAAATGGCTGATGTCAGAGTACAATTTTCACGTTAGTTGAGTTTGTACTTGTGTTGTTGCATTATTTGTTGATAAAAGTTACCTTAAGATGACACACAAATTTGATAATAATGGATATGCTGATATGTTGTAGGTATATGGATTTTGTGATGGTAATGGAAAAGCTCAAAAATAAGATAGACGGCGATTGCCTAGTAACAGGAATTATTCAAATGTGTTTAGATACCTTAGTGAACACGGTAAATTTCTAACTGTAGCATAAAATGAAGGTGATGGAAAACGACATATCGATTTGGAGTAGGATCTAAACATTGTACTGGGTGTCTGATTAAGAGAGGTAACCCGCTGTATCTCAGAAACTATTTATCGTACAGCTTATAGAAAAAAATCTGTATTACAAACTCGCATACGAGAAATTTCTGGAAATTATTTTTCTACTCCACCGCTAGAGGGCGTAGTTCACAATAATAACACAAAAACATCATTTTTCAATAATAAATGTACCGTTATAGTACCACAAAATTTAAATATTCGTAATCATTAGATCATTTTACGTAAGATTGTTATAGTACTTTTTCCTGTATCTTGTGAAATAACTGGTAGGGGTTAGTGAGAAAGCTGACTCAATAAAACTGTCATAACTTTTGTTCCGCTTTACGAATTTTGACAAACTTAGTATCATTTGAAAGAGAATTCAATATTGAATGAAATATTGTATTATCGTTTCGTTCCAGTGGTTTTAACGGTCGCTAGTTGGCGGTGATTCAACAATTATTTTTCTTTTCAATATTTTTTGGGAATCTTCAAACGCGATGCCATATTTTTCAATCATTCACTTGAAAGAGGATGGAATCAAAAAAATGGTAAAAACTACATCTCAATATCTATTTTCCAAGCGAATGTATGAGAAAAAATTGGTATACTAGGGGATCGAGTTTTATACAGTAAATTGAAAATTCTACATAATGTAGTAGGCGTCCAGATATCCAAAATTCATTAGAGGAAAATCAGCCAAGCCACTAATGTTCCTCGGTCTACTGTTTGGCGAAGATTGAAAAAAATCTACAGATTGCGAAAATCCCTTTCTTACAATGCGACTTATACAAGTACGACAAGGAAAATATGAGCAAAACTACGTGAAAGAGAGAGAAGACTTGTTAGCCCAGCGATCAGTCCCCTCTACTAAAACAGTTGGGCGTGTATTCAGTCCCCTCCTATTTATTTTAACTGTTGTGTTGCCAAATGTACTTATCTGTAAAAATTATTCCTAATTTTTGTCTCGAAATTATTAACTATGTTCAAAATTGTTGTTCGTGAAGGAATTGGGCGATTTTCAAATGCCACAATAAACAAATTAACTATTGCATCAGCCGAATGACCTCCAAAATACCATTTTATAATTTGCACTTTTTCGCAGGTTTCGTATTTTAATGTGGGCATTGTAAAATGTTTTATTTTCAAATACAACGGCGTGCGCTACCAACGTGTGAAAGATTTGTAGCGAAGAGATCACATAAGTTTAAATGTGAGTTCTCTATATAAAGGACACTGTTGCCGAATGAAAGTGTTTAATTTTACCTAATAGTGCATGAGCTCGAAAAAAAGTTAACGATAACGAGACAAAAATATCATTTGTACAAATTAATCTGAGCTTCTGGCAACAGCGGTTGAAATAGTGGGGCGATGAACACACGCCCAACTGTTTTGGTAGAGGGGACTGATCACTGGGCTAACAAGTCTTCTCTCTCTTTCACGTAGTTTTGCTCATATTTTCCTTGTCGTACTTGTATAAGTCGCATTGTAAGAAAGGGATTTTCGCAATCTGTATATCCGTACCATTTCCATATATACAACAAGTTCAGAAGTTACAATGAGGAGTTGAAATTGTTCGATAGGCTTTTAATAGATTTGTATTACAAAATAAGCTCAAATTACTAAAGACAGTGTTAATAATTTAAAGGACTCTCATGTTTGGGCCGAATGGAATCCTTTCGCTATATAACGAACTAATTCACAATTCAGGTTCTCTTTTAATGTTTGGTGTGGCGTTATTAACCAACAATTAATTGGACCACATCTACTAACGGATGAGGTGTATTTGGAGTTCCTGTAAAATATGTTACCCATATTGCTAGATGATACAGGCGTTGATGTTGGAGGCAATGTGAGAGTTTTTAACTGACAACTTCCTAAATCATTGGATGGTCAGAGGAGGACCTCACAATTGGCCTGCATCGGCACCCGATTTTAATCCAGTCGATTACTATGTTCGAGGGTTTTTTTTAACATTTATTGCCATTTTACAATCTACTTCATCACAAGAGTATTTAGTAAAAGGGTTGTATGTTATCGAGCTTGGGAGTAAAATGTCCATTGGCATTTTCACTTATACAGCAATTATCACTATTAGTGTTGCTGAAGAAGATCTTCGGGCCAGTTTTTATTTAATCTTCGATTTGTTGGTCCATCATTGTACAAGTTTTCTATTTGGTCGTTTGGGTGGCCAGTCAGTATCGTTTGGTTATTGGTGGAAACTGTTCTAATTCTTCATGGAGAGTTTGATTGCTAATGTACCAGGGAGCATTAACAATTGATCACAGTGTTTTCGACTGGAATCTTTGGATTGTTTTTATTCTGGTAGGTTTTGCACAACCCCACATTTGCACACCATAGGTCCAAATAGGTTTTAGCGTTACTTTGTATAGCAGCAGCTTGTTTTTGGTTTGATAGTTTTGATTGTCGGCCCATTAGCCAGTACATTTGTTTGGATTTGATGTCTAGTTGCCTTCTTTTTGTTTGTACATGTTTCTCCCAGGTTAACCTCCGATCTACGTGCAGGCCCAGGTATTTCACATCACTTTTTACTGGTACTGGTGCACCGTGGTAACTGGTGGGCAATTGTTGCGGCACGTAGTGAAAGTCACCTGAGCCGATTTGGATTGGTTGATTTCAATTCTCCATTTTCTATACCAGGCATTCAATTGGTTCAGATGAGTTTGCATGGTTGTTGAAGAGGATTACTATCTACAGAGAGGATGGCAACATCGTCTGCAAAGGCGGCTATCGTTGTGTTGTATGTTTCAGGCAGGTCATTAGTGTACAGGAGGTAGAGGAGTGGTCCTAACACGCTTCCTTGGGGCACGCCAGATTTTATAGGATAGCTGTCTCATATTGAGTCATTGTGTTTGACTGAGAAATGTCTTTCAGTTAGTAGGACTTCAGCAGGGCGTACAAGCTGTTGTTAAGGGTATCTTTTACCTTATAGAGCAGACCTGCATGCCATACTTTATCAAAGGCCTGCGAGACGTGTAGGAATACTCAGTTGCAATACTCTTTTCTTTCTAGAGTTTGACCGATGATGTTGACTAATCTGTGAGCTTGATGGGTGGTAGACATCTTCTCTCGGAAACCAAACTGGTAGTTGGGTAGGATGTTTGCTAGGTCATATCCTTTTTGGATTCTTTTGAGCAAGAGTCTTCCAAATATTTTGTTAGGGATGGGTAATAGACTGCTCGGTCTGTATGAAAGTGTTTCTTGTGGGGGTTTGCCATTTTTGTGAATCATTTATGTGGGCGTATTTCCATATAACAAGAAAGTAGCATAGGCTCAGCATACGATTGTAGATTGTTGTAAGGAAGGCAACGGCTTTTCTAGGCATCTTCTTCAGAACTTGTGCGGTTATCAAGTCGTAGCCTGGTGCTTTCCTGTTGTTGAGTTTCCGCATTTCCATTTTGACTTCCTCTGGGCTAATGGATTTGATGGGTGGTGACATTTGGCACGACACGTCCAGGAATTCATCAATGTTGTTGTCGTAACCAGGTATTGCTTCTGGTGGCTCGAAAACATGCGAAAGATGGTCAGCAAAATTGTCAGCTTTTTCTTGATTCTTTGTTGCTTTCCATAAGCTGTGGTCGTCTTCAGTGAGGCTTTGGGTGAATGACTCGAACGCCGAGTTTTGGGCATCTCTGAGTGTTTTAGAGAGTTCACGTGATAGCCTTCAGTGTTGATTAAGATAATTGTTATTGCGTGATCTTTGCAACTTTCCTCTAGCTCGCCTTTTCTCAGTTATTAGTAGTCGGATATGCAGTGGAGTACTGGTACTTCTGATGGATTGTTGTTCATCCTGAGGAGTAGCGTACCACGCGGCTTGATGTATTGTGTTAGTGAAGTATTGTGCGACTTCGTCAATTTCTTCAGGGTTTTTTTATTCGTATATTCGTATTTAAGTTGTCAGTGATATGCGCTTGGAACAGATCCCACTTTGTTCATGCTGAGGTTAGTTTGGGATGTGCGTGCTTATTTAGGATTGTAGAGCATAAATTTACAATGACAGGCGTATGGTCCGATGTTAGTTCGTAGTGATATTCTATTGTACAGTTTTGTGATGAAATCAAAAGTTTATTCAACTGAAGTAAACAATAGAGAGGTCCTTCAAAGGAGAATTGAGAACGCATGCAACGAAATGAACAGGCTATGATTAGGAGGAAAATTACAAATCTCACTTCAAGAGAACGGAAGGAAAATGGAAACCACTTTGAACAACTCTTACAAGTTATGTTGTTAATAATGTTTTTTTGCCTTTTTTTAATTCCATTTAATATAACTTTTTGGAACGTTATTTTTGTTTAAAATAAAGTTTTGCTCTTTTCGGAATGGATATTTTCCCACATTTTTATAATTTTTTTTCGATCCAACGCTGTAATCATTTTGTTACGCATACAGGGTGTTAAAGTTATAGTCATTGATGATAATAATTTGTCCTAAATACTGTGATAAGTATCTTTCAATTTTTTCTTTAACCATAAACATCGGGTAAAAAATAAAAAGTTATATTGGATCAAAACATTTGAAAATATCCGTTTCTTTTGCACCTGAATATAGAAGGACTTTTCACAAATAAATTAACTTCTTAGAAAAGTTTTCACCATAAATGTGAGTTTTTGTAAAAAAATGAGCATTTTTAATAAATTATCGTACACCTATGGTGAGTAACCATTTTTACAAATAAGTCAGACTAAATGCATGGGTTCACTTCTGGCCTTTACTGTTATGATTTTGTAATTTGATACATAAAAATTTTCGAGGTTAGATGGAAATGAGTAAGAAAATGATAATTTTATCGTACGTCGATGATATAGGAATGTTAACAAATGAATCAATCCCTTATAAAAAATATATCGTTACCCATCCAAAAACAGTCCAACACGCGCGTGATACAGTCGAGGCGCAATACGTCACATTAGGATGTTGTTGACGATCGCGATCCCATAAGTTTTGCCTCTACTAGAAATCCCACAACGCGGCTAAAGAAACTTCAAAAATATCCCAATAAAATATTTATAATTCTTTATAGCGTTGATAATAAAAGGAAAGCCACTGTTTTGTATGAGCTGAAGTGAAGAAAATAGGGCAAATAATTCACTCCACTTCGTTACAGTTTTAATTAATCTCGTCAATAAGCATAAAATGAAGTGGATGAGCAAAAATAATAAAAAAATATATCAAACGAGAGAAAATATAAAAGTTTACCTTTTTATGAAAAAACAGGAAATAGGTAAGCGAAATTTGTGATGATTAAAAAAAAATGCTAACGTGATGAGTGAACTCTGTTAATGAGACACAGAATAATTAGGCGTTCTAATTATTCTTTTTTGAATTCTCCCTTGTTTCAAATTGTAATTAAAAAATATATAACCTTCAAAGTGTGGAATTAACTCGTGATAAATTGTTTTTACTTTGAATATTTTTTGATAGTAAAATAATAATTCTTTAGATTGAAACAACAAAAATCATCTCGTACTAATTAACTTTCACTAATAACCTAACCAAGCGGAAATTCATGCAATAGAAAAGTCTGATCAGTTCAATATTAATAAAATAATATATAGAAGGCGAAGGATTATAGTCATGTCGGATGACATGCATTGAATTCTTGTGTAAAAATTTCCAGAAAAACTTGATGAACTATAGAGGAATTCACATTCATATGACATTTAGCCAGTTTCCTCTGAATATTCAAAAATAATCCACCAGAGGCTGCACTAGTGGGAGGTGCATATGTTTTGATTTTCCATTTGACGGTAATGTTTAACGTTTTAAAACGATAGGTTGCATGCCGTGATTTACCTATTTCAGGTAATATAAACATACTTGTAGAAACGTTAGTTTTTATTGAATATTTCACTCATACATGTTGTATCAATGCAACGAATGCTAAATTATTAAATGGAAATTCAAAAATTACAGCGGAAATTCAAAAATTACAGCGGAAATTCCACGTTGCCATGACAACCCAGCGATAATTCCACGTTACCTTGACAACCGTTGACTAACAACATTAAAATAATAAACGAGAAACGTCAAAAAAGAGTTTCTTAGAGGTTATAAATCGATTCGGAGATATAACAGAACGGGAAATTGACAAAGATGTCATTAAAAGTGTACCCAAAAACACGGAAAAGAGTAAGAATATTGTATGGAGACAATTTATGTTGTTTTGCGACGAAAACAAGTACAAATTCGATCGAGAGACTCCAGTATCCATTATCTATCTGAACATAGTGGAGATATACAGTAATTTGTATTTTTATTCGAGAAATATTCTCCCTAAATACCGCTTGTGCTTAAAAATTAACCGGAAAATTTTTTGCTCTAGTAGATATCCAATGAAATCAGTTAATTTGAGGTCATTTGATTGAACACAACCAATCAGAACAACATTACACTGATAACAGACGATGTTGTTCTGATTGGTTGTGTTCAATCAAATGACCTCAAATTAACTGATTTCATTGGATATCAACTAGGATCTACGTTGCCATGGATACATTTTGATTTATTTCGATTTTGACGTTTCAAGATATATAATATTTCGAAATGTCACGATTTTGTCATAATACTGACGAGAATATTAATAAAATTATAGAAGCAAATATACTCTGTATTTTTTTCTATAATTAGCAAAAAATTTTCTATTCGAATAACCCTCGAACATTGATTAATGCTCAAAAATTTTATAACAACTTTCTTAAGCTTGTTGCTTATTGGCAACAGACCTCCGCCTGTGGCGTCGGTCTGTTTCCAAGCAACAAGCTTTCGAAATCTGTTATAAAATTTTTTCGAACAATTATTATCAATGACCTTGGGTTATTACTACTGATAATTTCCATTCAAGCTCGTTATCTAATTCCACTCGTTCTTCGAACTCGTGGAATTATTAACAACAAGCTTTCATGAAAATTATCGGTAATTTTTAAGCACTCGTGGTATTACCCCCGATAATACGTCTACTTTGTTGTAAAAGAATTAAATATTTTTTGTTATATTTAAGAAATTGAGGAATGTATTACAAATGATAAAAAATATCATTAATAACAAAATTCACAAAAAATATTAATCTTTAAATCTCCGACTATATATCTAACCATTTTACAAGTGTTTTTTTATTACCTTTAAATCTCCGACTATATATCTAACCATTTTACAAGTATTTTTTTATTACCTAAAATAGGTAAATAACGGCATGCAAGCTATCATTTTAAATCCCGAACAAGATGATTTTTAACTTGTGCAAATTTTAATTTCGCTCTAAGTACATCATCTTCTGTTAACACCATTTTTAATAGGTACGTTTATCGTTACTGTAAAATGGAAAATAAAAATGTATGTACTCACTAGAGCGGCCTCTGGTGGATTATTTTTGAATCTTCAGAGGAAACAGGTAAATATCATTACCATTGTAAGTTTTGCTATTTTTGTAAAAGGAGTATACTTTGTTTAACCAACCTTTGCCGTTACGTTATGTCATGATATTACCATTTTGATACGATTCATGACATTGTCAGTTATGTTACAAAGTTGTCAATAATTTTTAATTTTCTGTTAGTTGTTCTCTGTAGAATAAAGCCTTATTTTAAAGGTAATCCTTCGTAATTTACTACAATTTATTCTACAGAGAATTCTATAAAATGGATAAGCTACTTCGCCCCAATCGATTAGATATAGATGTTACACTTGGAAACGCAGGTCAACTTTGGAATCATTGGTACAGATCGTTCGTGAATTTTCTGGAAGTGGGAGATGCGAAAGACAATAAGAAGAAGCTGAATCTACTAATAAACTACGTGAGTCCAGTCGTTTTTGAGTCCATTAGTAAGAGTACAACGTATGAAGATGCCATAAAAATCCTTGAAAGCCTCTACGTAAAGCCCAAAAATGAAATATGTTCTCGACATTCTTTCTCATCAAGAAGACAGTTAGTAGGTGAGTCAATTGACCAATATTTACAATTTTTGAAGCAAATGAGCAAAGACTGCAACTTTAAAGCTGTTACGCCCGAACAGAATAGAGATGATTTCATTCGAGACTCGTTTATCAGTGGTTTAAGTTCACTACAAATTAGACAGCGGCTTCTAGAGCTCTCTTCTTTGAGCTTAATTCAAGCGTTTGATACTGCGAGAGCGTTAGAAATAGCCAAGCAACATGCTGAATCATATTCATCAACTTTTGATTCAAGTGTTGCCGTTTTACAAAACGCAGAACCGTCACAAGATTCTGAAAATTCAACAACAAGGCCGTTAGCAGCTGTTGCATCTTTTCAGAAATGTTTCTTTTGTGGCAGAGATAGACACCTGCGCGAACACTGTCCTGCTAAAAATGCAATTTGCCATTCCTGCAATAAAAGAGGTAATTTTTCAACTGTGTGTAGATCAAGTAACACCAGAAGAACTCAGAAAACATCTGCTACTATTCTGACTACGATTTCTGCTGTTTCTCCTAGTTGTTTATCCAAATCTATTATTCAAATTAAAATAAACAACATAATCACAGTTGCACTAGTCGATACAGGGAGTTCTGATAGCTATATTTCAAGTAAAATTGTTGCCAGTAGAAATATTTGTGTCATTCCATCAAGAATTAATGTTAAAATGGCTTCAACATCTCTCACGTCGCAAGTTCTTGGATATTGTATTGTACGCCTACAAATTTTGGATAACATTTATTCAAATGTAAAGCTTTTAGTGCTTGATGAACTCTGCACTGAAGCAATCATTGGTCATGATATTCTGAAGCAACATTCCTGACTCGAAATTCTCTTTCGAGGTGTCAAATCTACTCTATCAATATGCAATTTAGCAGTAGCAAATGTTGAACCATTCAGTTTATTTTCAAATTTAACGTTTAATTGCAAACCAATCGCAATAAAATCACGTCGATTTACAACTTCAGACCTCAACTTTATTGAACAAGAAATCAAACATCTTCTATGAGAAAAGATCATAGAACCCAGTATCTCCCCTGGCGAGCCCAACCTCTGGTAACTTCAAGTGAAAACCACAAGAAACGTATGTGTATTAACTATTCTCAAACCATAAATAAATATACATTATTGGATGCATACCCATTGCCACGGATAGAAGACATTGTAAACCAAATTTCGAAATATTCCGTTTTTAGTACAATTGATCTCCGTAGTGCCTATTACCAAATTCCAATTAAAGATGAAGAAAAGATCTACACTGCATTTGAAGCTTGTGGAAACTTGTACCAATTTACTCGAATTCCGTTTGGTGTTACCAATGGAGTCGCTTGTTTCCAACGAACCGTCGACAGCATCATCAAGAAAGAAAATCTTAAAAGCGTCTATACTTATCTGGATGACGTCACTGTTTGCGGTAACTCACAAGAAGAACATGATCAAAATTTACAAAAAATTTCAGATGTCATTAAGAAGTACCGTTTAACAATTAATGAAACAAAATCAAGATTTTCCCTCAAATCGATTTGTATTCTTGGGTATTTAATATGCAACAAAACTATGAAGCCGGACCCAGAACGACTTGAGCCTCTCCTGAATTTACCAGTACCTGATACTACAGCTTCTCTTCGAAGAATTCTAGGAATGTTTGCACACTACTCTAAATGGGTTCCTAAATTTTCCGAAAAAATTCAGCCGCTAGCACACAGCACAAGTTTTCCATTGTTTGAGAAAGCAATTTCGGCATTTAGACAGCTCAAACAAGACATAGCCAACTCTTCGATTTCTTCAATTGATGACGACGCTGTGTTAACTGTTGAAACCGATGCCTCGGAGTTTGCATTAGCTGCTCAATTATCCCAATCAGGGAGACCAGTCTCATTTTTCTCAAGAACCTTGTCCTCTCAGAAACAAAAGCATTCGTCAGTTGAAAAAGAAGCGTACGCAATAGTAGAAGCACTGAAAAAGTGGCGGCATTTTTTAATTGGCAGACATTTTCAGCTCATTACGGATCAGAAGTCAGTGGCATTTATGTTTAACAACAAGTCTTCGTCAAAAATCAAAAATGAAAAATTCAACGTTGGCGTTTGGAATTGTCATGCTACAAGTATTATATCGTTTACAGGCCAGGAAGTCAAAACACGGTAGCTGATGCATTTTCCCGTATTACTTCTGCAACTATGTCATCGGCTGATCAAAAGAAATTATTTGATTTACATTCTTCTTTGTGTCACCCTGGTATTACCCGGTTTTTCCATTGGATGCGCTGCCTTATTCTGTGGAAGACGTTCGTCAAATTACCTCCTCATGTCCTGTTTGTGCTGAAATTAAACCAAAATTTCACAAAAATTAAGGAACGTTAATCAAAGCCACATCACCATTTGAACGTCTTAATTTGGATTTTAAAGGTCCTTTGCCTTCATCTTCAAGAAATAAGTACTTACTAACCGTTTTGATGAATTTTACAGATTCCCATTCGCATTTCCATGTTCCGACATATCATCATCTACAGTTATCCAATGTTTGCGTCAAATATTTTCTATATTTGGCACTCCGGCATATGTTCATTCTGACCAAGGTACCTCTTTTATGTCTCGTGAACTTAAGTCATTTTTAGAGTCTCACGGTATTGCTTCAAGTCGCACGACTCCCTATAATTCTCAGGGTAATGGTCAGTGCGAACGATTTAATGGAATTATATGGCAAACCATCCAGTTGGCTTTAAAATCTCAAAATTTGAAAATCAACCAGTGGGAGCAGGTTCTAGTGGATTCTCTTCACTCTATTAGATCTCTTTTATGCACTGCTATCAACTCGACCCCACACGAACGCATGTTTAACTATGTGAGGCGCTCAACTTATGGATCATCGATTCCTACTTGGGTAGCTGCACCAGGACCAGTGCTATTAAAGAGATTCGTCCGTTTAAATAAATACGAACCTTTAGTTGATGAAGTCCAACTCCTAGAAGCCAACTAGGAATACGCCCATATCCGATTGGAAATGGAAGAAAAGACAGTTTCCACTAGGCATTTAGCTCATCGAGGAGACACATCATTAACTTATTGCGATGAAAATTCTGTCAGTCAAAATCAAGACCAAAGCATTCAAGAAAATCAAGACCATCTTATTCAAGACCACTCCATTCAAGACCAACACAATCAAGACGCAGTACTGAATATCGATAGGCCAGTTAGGACACAAAGGCGTCCTCAATATTTGGAAGACTTCCTCGAGAAATAAGAAGGCGGGAAGAATGTCATGATATTACCATTTTGATAGGATTCATGACATTGTCAGTTATGTTACAAAGTTGTCAATAATTTTATGTTAGTTGTTCTCTGTAGAATAAAGCCTTATTTTAAAGGTAATCCTTCGTAATTCACTACACGTTATAATCGGTGACGTATTCTGCTGTTTTATGTTTGTCTTATATTAGTTGAATGTTATTCTACACTGAACCTCAAAATTAGAATCAATGACATATGTTAAGAATTGTTTTCAATGATGCATTTTCTTCGCTCCTAATAATCCAATCATTTTGATGCAAAATTACCATCACGTTTACTTAATAAGCTTTACTGTTACTAACAAAGAACTGAAAAAAGGGCGTTTTTTTCGTTTTAAATGTTTATAACAATTTCGTGAGCAACATTTGCGAATCGAAAATATATCAGGTTCATACTATGGAATATCTTTTACATGATGGCACAGTCCGTTATCTACTAGGATTTTTGTCATACAAATTAACCAATTGCTTCGCTTATACCTTAAACAATTTCGAGCCTAAATACACAACTGCGTGGTCTACAGGGCTGCCTTGCATTTTGTAAATAGTTATAGCCCATGTCAAAATTAAGGGCTATAAGGGATAATATCCTTCTTTCAGCCGTCCCATAATGGAAATTTGCCGTATGGCTTCAGGGTGAATGAGGTGTGCACCGTCTGTTCCAAAGTCGATCCGAACTAACGGTACATCTGTTTGGCACTATGGGTTCGACGAAACTGATGGCAAACAATTTAAGTAGTGTAGCACAAATATAAAATCCACCATTTTATGGTGGTGATCATTTTAAATTTGGTTTGTCTATGAAGTACTGTATTCTACTAGTCCAACTACTTCCATATCATTGCGTGCTCTACCCCATAGAAATGGTTTGGAGCGCTATGTGGCGACGTTTAGAGCCAAATATGTGGAACATTTGTTAAGGGACGCTTTCACTGTAACGACTCCCTAGCACTAGCAACACTACTACCACCATAATATGGTTTTCGTGAAAGCCACCAATGGAAAGCTGTTTGATTAATGGAATAGAATACATCGCTCCCATTATCATAAACCTGCAGGAATCGACTGATGACTTAGATTTTGACAATTCTGATGAAGACAGCGATTAGCTATTTGCAGCTTTACTTGTTATAACTAATACTTGATTGTTTCAAGCCTTTGGGCTCCAGAATGGTCGGTTAAATCTTGTAGATCGCACCGACCCAGTTTGACTAAGAAGTGTAATTCAACGTCTGTCGGGGCATATAGCCCTGGTAGTAGTTGTTTCTTCTTAGTTGAACCGTCACTGTTTTTGAAAAATATTTTTCAAACTTTGTTGTAAAGCGTTAGAATAACATATTTATTCTTCGATATCTATAACTAATTCTTGGTTGCCCATATTATTAGTTGCGATTCTGTATTATAGATTTTATAAAACAGTTCAATTACCTGCTTGTGTTCCTTTACAAAGCTTTCTTTTATTGTTGATATCTGAATTGAAAACAGAAAACAGCATTAGAAACAATAAACTATTGAAAATACTGTCAATTTAGATACTTACTAGCAGGACCTAGCGATACAACCGGAAACGTCGTTGTCCATAAGAGCCCATACTTCACAGTAAGTATAAGACACAGTATAGTAGTTTATATCTCCAATGGATTAGTGCTTCAGATTCGAAGATTATGTGTGATGTTGTTTCCTCCTCTTCCATGCACAACCGACAAATAGGTTCATTCCTGTATATGCCAATTGTACGCATGAGTTTCCTTGGCGTACAGTAACCGGTGACCATTTAAGGTTTGTATCGAAATTAATTGAAAATTATAGTTACGGTTTTCTCTTAGACCAGATATTTCGGTGTTCTTAGTAAAGATGGTACTACTTCTTTCACAAAAATATCAAAACTTACAATCCTAGTAGTATTGGCAAGATCATTATAATCTTTCGTTTCAATAGGCCTTTTCATCATAAGACGAGCGCAAGCGTAGCAGCCATATTGAAATGGCGGTAATTCAAAACATTCGTACTGTTTTAATAAACAATGGCTGAGCAAGGAATATAATCTCCACAAACAAATAAATTACTGGAACAAACTATCGATGGTGCTTCACTTATTTATGATTCAGTTGAAGCTCATAATTGTGAGCAATTGAAAAGGTGGCTAAAATGTCATGGGCGCCGCAAAAAGGGAAAAAAAAGTGAGCTGATTGAGAGGTTAGGCATCAACAATTGTTTACTATCTAAAAACATATAAAAAGATATTAGTATTTACAATTTTATTCTTATTAATAATGTCAATTCATTTGCAATAATTGGAAATATATTTTAGTTAACAAGAGTATGACTTATGAAAGCTAGTAATAAATAAATTAAGTCATTAATATTTTCAGGCTGTACATAACATTATTAATTAGAAATGTAAATACTGAATTGAATATGTTTAGTAATTTTTATTAGAAATTTAATATTAAATACAACAGAATATATATAAAATTTATGTAATTTACAGAGTCAAAAATGCAGTAGACAAAGGAAAATGGCTAAACATTTTAATTACACCCAATCAAGGTCCAAACGTCTTACAGAGCAACAAAATAAATTATCCTAACACTTGGCAGCCATTTCCCTCTGACAAAGTTCCTAAAAACTTCACTTATGGATCTGTGTACCATTATCTAGTGACTTCATGCATAGATGACGACAATGATGACAGTGATATTGAAAATCATGATACTAATAATCAAAGTTCAAAAGCTGATTACAGAAGGTACATTAAAATCGTTGATACGAGGCAAATTGTACGTGGAGAGTGGCCACGTATTTGACATTCTTGAAGGCGTAACATCCGATCAAATCTTTTGCATGAAATGTAAAGTTCAAGCTTCGTATAAAGAAGTTCATCAAGTTTTAGTAATGATTAATCCGTCAACTGCCCGAGTGATTCATGGTACTTGTGATTGCAAAGCGTCTAGTATGGGTCGCTGTTCTCATGCTGCTGCTCTTCTATATGTGTTATTAAATTATTTGGATGCTTGTGATGCAGATAATGTTCCGTGCACAAGTAAACTATGTAGTTGGAACCAAGGTAGAAAGAGGAAAGAACCTCACAAAGCAGATGAACAGAAGTATAAAAATAAAAATGACATGAGTAAACGCAGGTCATATGATCCTGGTCGAAGTTTTACAAGACCAATAGACAAACCAAAAATTAATACTTTATTATCAGATTTACAGTTAATAAATTCTAGTCGAAAAGCTCCTTCTATGTGGCAATTGCTACTACAGCCGCAATACGATGATTATCTATTAGAAAAACCAAGAAAAAGTCATTTGAAGACATTAGTTTATCGTCTAACTACTAATGTATGCAATAATAAAACTGGGCCTGTAGATATAACTGTAGGAGCCCAAAGTAGTGATGAAAAATGGTGGCAATACCGTAAAATCTTGATAACAGCTTCTAAAATTAAATCATTTAAGACTGATAAAACAAATGATCAAATTTTCAATTCTCAATTGTGGGTTCAGCAAAAAATAACGACTGAAGCAATGCAATATGGCCGAGCGGATGAAGACATTGCGCGACAAAAATATATAGATTTTACTTCTAAAAAATTTTCTTATGAAGTTAAAAGTAGTGGCTTGTGGGTAAATTCCAAGTATCCAGGATTAGGCGCATCACCAGACGGCTTAATTTTGGATCGATTGAAAAATACATCCGGAGTGTTAGAAATAGAATGCCCAAAAATTTTGAAAAAGTTCAATCCAACTGATTTACATCTTCTTACACCTCAGCTCATTTTGTTGTAATCTCATTAGTCGAACTTCTATGAAGTTGAAACTAAGTCACCCATATTACTACCAAATACAAACTCAAATGGTAATAACTGAGAGACTGTGGTGTGACTTTGTCATTTGGACTCCCAAGGGTTTCCATGATGAGAAGATTTATTATGATGCCAAGTTCATAGAACCTATACTGAAGCATGTTAGTGGATTTCATCAAAATATTTTGGCTCCGGAGTATTTTGAAATGATAATTCCCCGTCGTTTAATACCCTTTGACTTATCTAAGTGAAATATATTTCATAAACAATTTTCAAATCTGCAATTTGCAACATGGTTTATTTTTTAAAATTTAATTTCATAATTTATCACAAAAATTATTCATAAGAAAAGAAAAGAAAATTAATATATTTTCACAATTAGAAAAAGAAATTACAAAAGTCAATGTATATACAGTAGAACAAATTGACCTTTACCCTGACGTCACTAACAATGAACAGTAGTAAACACAAACTTTTTGTATGCCTCATCTTTTTCTCCTGTCAAGATAAACAAACAGTGAAAATACAACGCACACGACAAAGTAACAGTAGCCATTTTTGACTCATTGATTTATTTTGCGAGGTTTGTAGGTTAAACCGTCAGGGTAAAGGTCAATTTATTCTAGTGTACATATGTGATGTTTCATATAAAATAGATAAATATAGTTTATATATGTATATTGTTACATTACAAATGTTATGTGTTTTAAAATTTAAATATATATTACAATTATTTTGACTTTCAGTTTTTTTATTTCCTACAACACACTGGTCTTAATTTAATTCGTCGAAAACTATAGGTGTTTGAAAGTTGACCAAGCATGCACAGACAAATATAATTTGTGACATATGATAGTACGCATATTTAAAGGTAGAACTGTGGAAAGAAGCCTGAATTTTTTTATGCGCCCAATAAAATGTTCAACATATATTCGTTGTTTTGCTATTTTCTTCGCCAAAATCTCCTATTGAGCAGTTAAACGATCTCTTCCGTTTAAAAACGGAGGAATATTTAAATATGCTCGCTTAGCTTCAACTACATCATGAACCGTAAAACCTCGATCTGCTAGTACTACATCTCCAGGTTGTAGTAAATCTGCTATTTTTGATCGCTTAAAAATTTCAGGATTAGATATTGAACCCTCAAATGCATCAGACACAAAACTAATACACCCATTTGGAGTACATCCTATCAAAACTTTAAAAGTGGTATGAGCTTTATAACTTGAATATAAATTACCTTGGTGTTCAAAATTTGACGGTGATTGACACAAAAATTCAGCACAATCTACAATTACTCTTACGTTTTTTATGGATCGAAATATGTTTGGTAATGTTTCAGCTATTGTTTTCCTAGGTGGAAACATAAATGGCTTCAACTGAGTGGTAAATTCATTATACAAAAAATAAATCCAAGTTGTGCATATTTTTGAAACAAACCCCGTAGAAATATCGAACTTGGAAGCTAAATCTTCTATTAAATATCCCATGCGTAATCTTAGTAATACTAAAATTAACTGCTGCAATGATGCTAATTTGTATTTACTATTATTTTCGGAACTTTCATGCTTTGGCTCTCGCAAGCTGGGCTCAAAAATCTATGTAAGGCTTGGATTTGCTCAAAATGCAAACTTTTTTTCATCACTACGAATAGAATTAATGAATTTTTCCATGGCTGAATTTTTTTGCAATTTAACCTGAATAATTTTATTACGCATCTTTATCGAATCCGTCTGAATTTCTATTGTTCTTGTATGTTCCTTAGCTCCTTCACTGTTTATATCTCTGTCGATTATACTCATTTCCGATGTTTGACCTGGTAATATTTGTTCAACAAAACAAGCATTATCATCAAGTATGTTGTGGACCTGTTCATGAGCCGCTGATGTCTATAACAAAAGGATAAACTTTTTATTACGATTACTACATTTTTATAATTTTATATTATTCACACTGTAGGTACCTGCGCATCTGTTGAAATATTATCCATTTTTGTACATTCAGATCCATTTGCTTTTTCCATATCTACTTTTCCATATTTTTCAGATAAGCTGGTTCTTGCTCTGATCACCTATAAACAAGTTTGAGGTTATAACTCCGAAAATCAGATTTCTGTATAATTTATTTTATACCCTACCTTATTGATTGATTTATCAATATGTTGAAATTCTTGATAGCTTAAAGGATCAGGGTTTTGTTCAGTTGGTCCACTTTCTCCGAGAAAATGTAGTAAGCAAATATAAGTATCCTTGGTAACATCATCAACAGATTTAAAGCCTCGGTCACTTCTGCCACATTTTTTCACCCATAATTCACATTTCGCACATGATTTAATATGTAATTTGCTTGATGATTTGATTATTTTTTTGCGATATACGAGACAAGGCTTTGGAAAATTTATAAAATAGTATGTATTGGTTTTAAATGATTTGTATCGAGTATCACTTTTACATACTCCATAACAACACCGTTTTGTTATTCCTTTTCGTACAGACAACATAATTATAATGAACTATAAAAAATTTTTTCTGGTTATTTTGACTTACTTCTTTTTTTTCACTTTTTTTACAATTAATTAACTTAAATTTATATTTTAATTTTTGATACACAGGTTGCGGGCACTTTAGCATGGTTGTTTACTAAAAACAGTACGAAAAAGATGGCTGATACTGACGCATGCGCACAAAGAAATTTTGTGATGAAAAGGCCTATAAAACTGACTTGACGTTGACAACATTGCTAGTAATTTTCACATATAAAAATCAGTGCCATCTGAATGTAAACTCTACTATAGGCAAGAACAACATCCTGAAATATGCTAGAATAGTAATTGTGTGTTCAAAGTCCAAATTTTCCATCGATTAAACGATGTGGGAAGCCACATAAAACTTGCCAATTTGATGGATCGAAATAATTCATTAGATTAAACAATCACTAATTGACTATGAACATAATAATATTGACACAGAAATTACCAACGTTAACAATTACGTGAAAACATTCCATTTATATAATTCGACTGAATTGTTTAATATGAAACGTAAACCCGGAAATATCTCTCGACGCAATTGTCCTTGTCACGCCAATGAATAAAGCTAAAGTTAAACTCATCAATTATCTATGAAGGTCGCTTTTTGAGTAACGATTAAAAGGTGATCAATGGAGGCACGCTCAATAACTAGAATGCGAAGCATTTTTAAAATAATTAATAGTTAAATATTCCACAAAACGTATCCTTGAAAACGATTATAAGGGTCTTACGTAGATAAAAAAGCAGTCTCGAAAATGTTTGAACAAGGTAATGGGAATAAGACAACCAAAGAACCATCGCCAAAATTCACACAGTACGTACTAAGCCAAAATAGGAGAACAACCAGTATATTACCTGGGATCCTGAAAGTACTCTGTAGACTCAACAAACACATAAACAACAATGTTCGAGAAGGACACACTGATTCAACTGGGACAATACTAGATGAACCTATATTTCACATGAGTTTTGATAGCATGACACCGGAGAATATATTCACTGAGCGAGTGAACATCATCCCAAACAACCAGTAAAAATTTTTTATTCGAATATCTTCGAGATTTTACAAGATATTGGACTTTATCGCACTAATGAATCACTCTGCAGAAGATACTAAGCTTCCGGAATGGAAGTAGGTAACATGGGAAATGGTACAAACATTCAGTTCAACTACCTGTGCTGTTCAGCATTACTTAACCGAATGAATGAATGACATAAACAGCATCGGATTGACAGACACATCCATGTACAGGTTTCACCAAAAAGGCAAGGAAGTCTCAGCATAGATAGGGAGGGAAGACCCCAACCTTCCCAATATATGGATGAATTGACGTCTGGCCTATGGAATGTAGTAATAAAGAAGGGTCTAGACTAGGAACTCTAGCATAACATGAGGGCATACACAATAGATCCGTAAAGGTCGTAATGGAGAGGCTTCTAGAAGCATATTATAAACCCCTTATTAATCTTAATCTGTCTGGAAAGGTACATTGCAAAAATGTCGGTTTCATATTACAAAGAGGCTATTTCACAAATGTACGCCTGTTTCGGATTATATTTAACTGGGCATGGTTAGATTAGGTTCTATGTGAGTGGGGCCTTCTCGCCACCTCCAGTGCGACCCCCGTTGGGTCTATTGTGGCTCACCCCTAGGGATTACAATTCACCCCACAATCCTGTGCTTCTGACGAAGTCCATGGTTGTATTTGGTGATACTTTTTCGAAGTCGATCGGCTCCTAGGTACTAAAACCGAATATGTTATACCTTACTCTGCCCAAAGCTGGGCATGAGCATAGTATGTGCTCAGCAGTTTCATTCTCCAAATTACAGAACCGACAATCCGAAGTCTGAACCAGACTCATCTTCTTTAGGTGGTAATTTAGTCGACAATGTCCTGTAAGCAGTCCCGGCAGAATGCGTAGGTTTGTTCTACTCCATTCCAAGATCTGCTTATTTTTTGTTCTCGGAGGGTTGTATATGAACGCCTTCGAGTGAGAGAGCCTCGGTATGTCTGCCCAGTACGCAAAGGTTTTCCTCTCCGCCCAGGTAGCTATGGCTGATCTAGCAGTGCTTTCCGCAATGCCAAAAAATGGTTCAGGTCCGATAAATAGAGACTCTGATCCCTTTTTTGCCAGAGTGTCGGCCTTCTCGTTGCCTTCCACTCCTCTATGCCCCGGCACCCTGGTCAAAGTGACTCTGTTTTCCCCGCCTAGTATATCAAGGGATTGTAGACAGTTATGTACTAGCTTAGATTATATCATGTACGAGCTCATTGCTTTAAGAGCAGCCTGGCTATCTGACAGGATGTGTATGTTCTTTTTTACAACAGGTTGATTCATCAGCTCTTTTGCAGCCAGTTCAATGGCGTAGAGCTTAGCCTGAAAAACGGTAGCGTACTTACCCAGGTTGGCTGTGATTTCAACTCTGGGTTTCCTGCTAAAGACCGACGCTCCAGCCCCGTTTCCGGTTTTGGATCCGTCATTGTAAATCTCGTAGTCCGTTTCTAGGAAGGAGATTTCTCCGCTATCCCATTGGTCTCTCGTGGGAATGAGGACCTTAAAGCGCTTGTCCACGTGAAGTTTTGTGACAGAGAGATCCGAGGGCATCCCAAGAATTTGGTGATTTTGTATTTCCCTCAGCATTTCTGAGTGATCCCTCAGAGTCTCTCCAATTATTTGCCTCTCCACTGATAGCATTCTATGAGCTGCTCTCCTGGCTTCCTTCTCCAAATAAATGTGGAGGAGAGTCAGTTGCAGGAGGGCTTGGTGTGGATGACATTGCTCTGGTAAATAGCCAGGCATGCTTTTCGCTGGAAGCATTGCAGCTTTGCTCTAGCTGTCTTTTGCCGATTTTTGGTCCACCAGACAGCGGAGCCATACGTGACCATTGGCTTGACCATTGTTTGGTAAATCCAGTAAATCTGTTTGGGGTTCATACCCCAAGATTTTCCACATACCCTTCTGAGGTTCCAGAGGGATAGTCTGGCTTTGTTTATCACTCTTTCCAAGTGGATGTTCCAGGTGAGTTGTTTATCTAATATTATCCTTAGATATTTCACCTCCGTCGCAAATGGAATGGCCACGTCGCCTAAAATTGGCTGGCGGAGTCGCTGTAATTTTTTCCTCCTTGTGAATGGACCAATTACGGTTTTGAGGGGGTTCACAGACATCTGTTCCCTCTCGCACCATCTATGCACTATGTTTAGGCCCGTATGAAGGATGTTAGAAATTATCTCTTCAAATTGGCCTCTAATAATTATTACTGGGCATACTTATAACCACATTTAGAAAGTGAATAATTCGTCCATTACTTTATTCAATAGAAATTCCAAATCTCTTCTTAATAATAATTTTGTTTAGTGTAAATGATGATAATCCAACTTCACCAACTGATTTGTAGAAAAGTATCTTGAGGATGAGATTGTAGTGAGTATATTAATATCGGTTAGCACTGATTGTGATTCTAACCAGAATTATTATCGTTAGCTAAGAGGGATTAACGAAAAAAACTGTACTTAGTAGATTGAATTTTACTCAGTTATGGATATAGTGTGCTAAGACTTTCTCATTTGTATTGCAATTCAATTCTGTAGAATATATTTTTTGGGGAATATGCATAACATATTACGATAACCACATTGGTGGTAACGGTTACAGTGACCAGGATGTTTTTGAAATCTGACAACGAGCACTGAATACTGTTACCCCTCAAATTGGTGCAAAAAGTGAAACAAGACGCGAACATTCGCTAGATGAATCTTGAGTTCATGGAAACTGAATTGTAGAAATTAATCCAATTATAATTCACAATCCAAGTGAGGAAAGCAGCAGTGATTCTGACCCCGACTGTGAATCTTATGATTGAAAATAATGTAAGTACAACACAATTAATAGCTATGGATCTGGGATCTATCACGATAATCCTCAATTGAATGAAAGACAATTATCACGATGGAGTGAAGCTGGTTGCACAGCTCCAAAGCAGGTGAATAGCACACGATCAACAAAGGAAGTTATAGCATCCTTTTGGCATACAAAGGGTATTTTGTTGATTACTAATTTTGAAAAATATGTTACAATTAACTGAATATTATTGCAATCAACTGCATATCGAAATTCCAAGTTTAACAAAGGAAAAATACTTGTTCCATCAAGACAAGGCACTTTTTCATGAAAATGTGTGCAGTGTACTCGCCTTGATTTATGTTGCGACCAAAACATTATATAGGCAATAATGTGTGAAAGATGGTGTACGTCATTGTGTGTAACGCGAATTTTGACGTTTTTCGTTATTTGAACTGTCAATAACACTGTATGGGTTTTTTACTTTGAAAAGAAATGCTGCAATATGGAAAGGAAACTACAGAGTTAATTAGAAAAGGACTGGAAAATTTAACTCCATCAAATACTAGGTTTCAGATGATAGCTGTCATGTACCGGGAAATTTCTACCAAAGCAACAAGGTCGAAATAAAACATCTGATTGCTATAACAATGAATGGTATAAAATTTTCACAAGAGCTTAAATCATTTCCGGAAATTTTTTGAGGACACGAATATTTTGAAAATAATTTTCCTAAAATATTTGTGCGTGGTATTCGGTAAGAAAACTTCACACCATAATTTGGAAAAAAATTATCAATCCAACCTGACATTTTAAATTAATCTAATTTAATTTACCTTTTCAACTGTCAAAAAATTTCCACTTATATATCGTGTGTGTGTGCGTGTGTGTGCGTGTGTGTGTGCGTGTGTGTGCGTGTGCGTGATCGAAGTGGATGACTGCGGGAAGCTTATGCTTACCCATTCGCCAAACCGCAACCAAATTGTGTGTGAAATGATTAAAATTTATTTTTCGATTTCCAGCAACGTCACAAAGTTTCTACTAATTATAGTAGCTCAAAAGTGCCATTTTAGGACCTAAAACATTATATTTTCTCAAAATCAAATGTATGGAAACAGTTTGTTGAATTTTTTGACGAAAATTTTGTAAAATTCTTATAGAAATATCTATATTATATCTACATTATTTAATGGTTATAGATCATATGTTTACCTTTTCAACTGTCAAAAAATTTCCACTTAAATATCGTGGCACCTTTCCCGGAAATTTTTTTAGTTGCCATGGTAACTAGTCAAAATTAAGGCATCTTATTGGTTAAAAAGTAGAGGTGTGGAATTTTCTATAAAATTCTACAGAAATCCCTTTTCACCATCACTCCTCAATAGTATCCTCTCAAAAAAAATGATAATAAGTATCTCCAAAATACAACGGACAATATGCCTTGATAAAGCACCCAGTCCATTCTCTTTTACATCTTAACAATAATTTTTATCAAATTTTAATAGTTTTTTCATAAATACTTTTACTTCATTTTCGTATTTTATAAAAAAAATCTCGAGCTTAATATTTCATTGAAGCCTCCATACCGACGCGTCGTACATAAAATATGAAGATTCCATTTATAGAACCTTTCACTAAACCCGGATTAATTTTCAAGGTTTTATTCATATTTTTCCCGACCCCGACTCGTAGAGAATCTTGAAAGATTAATTACCCGTTTTCTAACCACAACTTTTATGTGTGTGTGCTTCTATTTCCGAAGTAAGTTGACACGAAAGCATGTTTTTCCAAGTATTATGTCTCGTCACCATTCATATTATTTACCGAGTCGAGGGTATTTTCCGGCTGGGTCTGATCTAATTCTGGCGTTCATGAAAAATTTAAAGTTTTCGGTAGAAATAATTCATAAAGGATATTTACAATTGGGTTAATAGGACGTTGGCAGAAATCTGGACAGTTCCGTAATTGTTTATTGATTATTTATTATCAAGGATTTGTTCTCCTTTTAGAATTGATCAGATTTGCTGAGGTGGCTACTGGCTGTTATATATAGCTACTATAAGTCTTTCATTGTAGATTTACAGTTTATACATATAGTTACAAAGTTAACAAAATTGTCACTCTACTTTTTCACCTTGTCTAATAGTAGGAAATATAGAAAATATAATATTAGCAATATATTATAGATACAACAGGATGATATACTACATTATTGGATTGGTGTAGAAGGGAACAGGGTGAGGAGACACAAAGACCAAATTGCCAGAACCTAAGCTACATTAACTGGTATGCAAAGATAAATCGCCTCAAAATGCTAATGAAGAAGTACCAGAGAGAACCATGGTGACAATAGGTTCACCACAAGTACGTGAATGTACAAGATCATGCGGAACAGCACCGATAATCAGGAAAGAAATAATGAAGAGAAGGGAATATCAAATTCAAATAATGAAGCCAGATAAAAATAAAATGAAAACAAGACAAATATAGAGTTAAGGAGAAGTACCAGAGTAAAGAAACCAGTTGACAGACATAACTTCAAGTGAAGTGTTCCATTGTAGATGATCTCGCAAAGGAAGGAGCTTGTACTTATTTTTTATAACTCGAACCATTTTGTGATACCTAAAAAACCGCATCGTTGAAGAAGTGGAGCTTAGTAGTGCAGCCTACTGGAAAAATACTCCAGGCCAAAGACAGGCAAAAAAAGGTTGATTCGACCTTCCGCTCACTACGCTAAATTGCTCTTGGAACTTCAGAAATCTGAACTCAGAGTAATCACAAGAATTATCACTGGACACTGCTCACTCAGATACCATATCTGCAAGATGGGCAAAGTGGGCAGTGAAACATGAAAATTCTGCGATGATGCATGTGACGGAGGAGCACATTATTTGCAACTGAAAGGTAATTGTCCGTCAAAGTTTTAAATACCTGAACCAGGTCTATTTAGTAAAGGGACAACATTTTGAGCATCTACTGTAATCGCCTTTACTATATGTTTTCTAAAATTCCTAATTTTTCTACTACTTAAATGTGGACACACCTCTAACATGGCAACTGCGCAAATTTCAATTTTGACGGGTTGTGACTAGCTTCATTTTCATTAACATAACCTAGCAAAGTTCTTGTGTATTTTGTGCAGTTTGTTAATTGGTAAAATGAGAGATCCAAACCAGATAAACGTTAACGAGGAATTAGTTGAGATGCAAGCACCTGAAATGGTGATACCTATATCGGAATTCAAAAGTTTATTTGAAACGACAAAATCATTAGGAGAATTTCTTATGCAATTTATTAAAGAGCAGATAGTGTTGTAAATAGTTGAAAGATGGATGTGACAAAAATATATTGAGTAGTCAGTTCACAAGAAAAGTATAAATACCCTTATTTCATTATAAGCAGTAATGGTTGGTTTAAAATATTATCTGAAGTTATATTAGGAAAGAAGAATTGCAAATACATTCATATGTGTTATCTTACTATAAAAGATCCCCGATTTATGAATCTAAACTAAAATGTTTAATAAATAAAATTAATCAGTTGAAACTAAAACTGTTTCATTTTATCGTATAAGTTAATTGATTGTTTTCATATATAATACATAATACAAAGCTGTATATCAATCAAGTAGAGAAATGCAAAACAATTTTAGCATACAAAAAAATAAATTTTTCCGATAATTTTGGTCTTTTTACCACAGGGCTATTGTTTCAACAAGAGGTAGTTGTTGTAGAAAATAGTCTTAATTCGGTAGCTTCGGGGCTGGTAATTTTTTCTTGCGTTAGCTATGCCTTTTCCTATCTTCTCCAGCTTCATTCACCCTGTAAAAAATTTCCGTCGTTTTTTGAGCTAATTCCATTCCATTTCTGCTTTTCCAGATTTATTGTGGTACTCTGAGCTTAGAATAGATTCTTTAGCCCGTGGCATTTCTCCACTTAGTACAAGAATCCCACATTCTTCGGACAGTCGTACTTGCATAGAAAGTGTTCTGCAGTTTATATTTTTAGCTGACAAAATCTACACATTGATTTTGCTCCATTAACAGACTTACTTTGCTTATTAGGTCTGCCGCAAACTCCCATCTATCATGAATGCTCAAATTTTCCACTATTTCAGAGACTTCTGTATTACCCAATGTGCTGTGGCCGCAGAAGGGTTCTGGTCCAATGAATGGCATTTATTTACCTTAATAGGCCTTATAGCCGTCGTGCCCTGATACCCAAGTTACCGTGACATTGGAACGGTTTCCAATTTTGCTTAGGGTACGTACACAATCCCATGCTAGCTTAAAATAGACCTCTATGAAATCGAGCTACTGCTTGGCTGTTTTGAAGATGGCAACTGAACGGTATGTTATTTCTTGCTTTTTAATTTCTCCAACGCAGTGGTGAATGGCCGTAACTTCCACTTGGGAAGTTGTGATGTCCTTGGATAAGCTTATTGGAATAGCCTTCTTTTGTTTTAGCACAATCCCGGTTCCTACGTCTACCTCTGCCTTGGACTCATCCGTGTAGCAGGTCGCTTCAGCCTTTCTATCTTCCAGGCTTTCCCTACCTGACATTTCTTCCGTAATCTGACTCAGTTTAATTTTCCTCTGATATTATCAACAAGAGATTGAAAAATTCTGTATTTCCCTTGTTCGAGTACCCTTTAAATTCCCTGCTAAGATAGATCAGAAGACCCGACGAAGAGATACTCTTCCAATTATGTAGCGATATTTATTATTCACTTTTCGTACGAGTATTACCATGGAAGGGCGTTGAACTCTTAGGACAAAAGAGGTTTTCTAATATTACCGTGTATGTAAACTGAACCCTATTTATCAGAGTCTCCAACAGAGTATTTTATTAAAAATATGTTCTCAAGCATCACACAAAATAAAGCGAATGTGATAAGCGCGCATCAATTACAAAATATTGATGAGATTTAAAGGTTGCATGTTTCAAAGAGTTTTATCCACTTTGCATAACGATACTAAATAAACATCAAATTCATCACGAAGTATCTATCGATAGCGGAATATCGGGTATACAAACAAAATAGAAATTCGGAATATTACAGCTGATTATATTGTAGCGAAAAACGTGGACATTATTATTGAATTTACGGATCGTAAGTTTTTCGAATGTAAACGCGATCCACATTATACCATGCAGTTTAGTTTTAACAAATTTAATTTTATTCTGGTGATTATTTCTTAATTTTAATTCCGTGTAGAAAACAATAGTTTTCGATAATATAAATGAAAATCGTTTTATCTGATAATCGATGGATGAAATTAGTAACTGAACACAATTTACACTACCACTACACCAATACTTATACTTACACTATCTTCTTTAGTACAATATCTTCTTTCGAGACTGAAGAAGAAGATAACTATACATTTTCATACAGGGCGGAGCCAGATCTGTAACGCACAGATCATCGCAAAATCAACAACACATAAGCCAAACGCACAGTGCTGACTATCGAGGAGCTAAGAGCGAATGACTTAATGAGGCAGCTCACTGACGCAAAGCTTTATTATAACAACTATACCTGGTAGGGTAGACGCAACCTGGTATACGGACGGCTCCAAGTCAGAGAGGTAGGTGTATGAGCCGGAATTGTAGGGCTAAAACAAAGGATAACTATTCCAATAAGCCTATCACAACTTTTCCAAATTTGCACTGAAGACATTCGATTCCATAAAGGTCAACTCCCAAGCTAGGTGCATAGGTGCTTTTAACTCTCTTGGATGCCATTGTAAGGTCATGGTAGCCTGGGTACCAGGGCATGAGGATCATGAAGGCAACAAAAAGGCGGATGAATTGGCCAGACATTGGCCATTCATTGGACTGGAACCCCTACGGAGTCAACAATAAATATGGCCACAAGGAAGTGTGTGGAGCAGACATCTCAAGAATGGTGGGTAAAACTCACTAGGACTAAGACAGGCGAAACAAATCATTAGAGGACATTCGCCAACATTTACGGCAGATCTAATAAGCAAAGATAGAAAAACTCTCAAAGTCGTATTAGGTTTGTTAACAGGACACTGTGAGCTTAAAAGGCACGCAAAGCTAATGGGATTGATAGTCGAAGCCATGTGCAGATTGTCGCCTGAAGGGCATCTGATGCCAGTGCGATTGCCTGACGAATGTACGGTTTCTTGTACTAGGCGATGAGAAGCCTCCGGCTAGAAATTACATGAAAGGTCCAGTCTCGAGGCTACGAAACGAGTCGAGCACAATATATCTGAAAAGGTACCAGTGCAATTAATAGTCCGATTTGCCACCTCAACAAATCTAATCTAGCTACGGTGGACAAACACTCCAAAAACAAGCACATATCAAGTGACTTATAGAAGACATTATAGTAGGAATGGTCTGAAGATTATTATAGTATGGTTATGGTTATAGTAGGGTGGAAGTGCTCCTGGCGAATGGACGGTTCCTAGAAATGCTAATATTGATCGAGGATGTCTACTAGACTTCGGCTGTGGTAGGTAATTGATTAACGATAGTCGGAGAAGAAGATGAAACCAATGTTTTATTTCGAGAGATAACGGCATAATAAAGCATAGGAGTGCGGTTTTTATTTTTGAATTTTCTGTGATTATAGAAAGAATTCACAGTTCTGTAGATGACATGGATAATTTATAAACTAAAATATGACATAAAAAGGAAGAAAAATTATACATTGAAGTCGCTGACATATGTGAGGTATCAAATTGTACTGTATCTATATTTATATTTTCGTGAAAACGATATGTAAATACTTTCAAATTTTATTTAAATTTCATGGCTATTCTTTTTCACGGGACAGTAAACTTTTGACCTTTTTTCCTATACAGAAATGTAAAATATCGGTTGTTTCTGGCAGAACCGCGCCTGATACATTCAAATCGAGTTTTCTCATGTTACACGCGACTTTCCGGGACTTTTACAGAAACAATATCTTATAATAATATTCTAGTAAAACGTCAAATTGCTTTGGCATTTATATGCACAGTTGACTGTGAAATAATGCTTATTGGTTTTGGTGACTTATTTTTAACTTATTCATTTCACAAAAATGTAAAATAGTACCAAATGAAATTTACATAAAATGATGCAAAAATTGACGTCTTCTTTTGGGAAATTTCAAATAATGCACAAGACTTTGTTATGTAGGGTGTACCAGGAGATCTTACCAAAAACTGGAGAGATGATAAAAGGGGTATACTCTTTCTAAAGCTAATGTGAAGAGAGATATTTTCAATTCCATTAATGGTTAACGCCGCCCAATGGCGTGCATATATCTTTTATAAACTATTAGATACTCGTGTATATAAATTAAAAACTTACTGGTCGTTCAGCAAATAGTTATAATAACAACAAACCTAGTTGAAATAAAATACTGCTCTACACAGCTAAACACAAAACAAGTTACGGTGCCACTGGCGGGTTGTAATGTTGTAAATTATTTCAACCACACAGTGGACTGCATAAATAACCAACCAACTTAGTTGGTATAAATGCAAAATTCTGTATTTGGGTCACTTCAGTTCTTCTTTTGTTTTAGCAACCACGCTGGCATGTTAACGGCTCTTAAAAATTTTCTTGAGCATAGTAATATACATAAAGTTGTTTTAATTATTTATTATTTTATTTTTTCCATCAAT
This sequence comes from Lochmaea crataegi, assembly GCA_947563755.1. NCBI lineage: Eukaryota > Metazoa > Arthropoda > Insecta > Coleoptera > Chrysomelidae > Lochmaea > Lochmaea crataegi. Next base: position 23,472,109 of record OX387433.1, on the reverse strand, counting down.
TTTATTTTACACCCTTTGTTACATAAATAAATATTTTGTACGTTAGATAATTTATTCATTTATTTTGATGAAGCTTGACAGGCACCTAGTATCGATTATCAAGGAGGACATACGCTACTCTTTAAAGTAAGACTTTCATTACATCGCCTCAAAATTTTTTGTCCATGTCGCGTTACAGCCGACCGCGGAGTAGGGGTAAAGGGACAAGCACTTTCATGTAGCGCTGATAAAGTCTTGCTGAAAAACGGTCGTTAAAACACACGTGTTTGGTATATACATGGATTGCGCGAATTACTACCCCCATAGATGTTTGATTTATAGATGTAGTTTTTGGAACGGGGGCTAATAAAAATGTACGTTGTTAGAAAATCATTTCAAAAAACGATGTTGATTTGCTATGTGCGGTACGTTCTAGAATTTAATTGGGAAATAAACTAGAATCATTGATTAGAATAGCTTCTACTTCATTATAAAAATAAAATATTTGTAATTCGTCAAAAATGTACAAATAGGTATATATAAAAAAGTTTCAATTCTCATCGTGGTTGATTAAAACCACACATAATGATTTTTCTGAATTTACATCACCAAATCGATTGAAATCCATGTTAATTAACAAAAATGTGACGTTAATGTGACAACATTAAAAATTGGCTGTGGCAGGTGGGTCGGGGTATATTCACTTATGTCAAAAAATATTCAGTATAATTTGATTCTGATTGGTCGCAAAATGGCATTTGATTGGTTAGAAACGGATGGAGGTATATAATCGGGGGTAATACCACGAGTGCTTAAACATTACCGATAATTTCCATGAAAGCTTAATGTTAATAATTCCACGAGTTCGAAGAACGAGTGGAATTAGACAACAAATTATTTATTTATTGAAACAGTAAGGTAATAAATACATTTTTGTCAATTTCCCGTTCTGTTATATCTCCGAATCGATTCATGACCTCTAAGAAACTCTTCTTTGACGTTTCACGTTTATTATTTTAACGTTGTCTGACAATGGTTGTCATGGCAACGTGTAATTGTCGGAAATTTTTGAATTTCCATTTAATAATTTAGCATTCGTTGCATTGATACAACATGTATGAGTGAAATATTCGCTGTAATTTTGCGATATTTGCAATCCATTCACATAGGATTTTTGACAGGAGAGAAATATTCTGTAAAGGTAGTTAGACCATCCCTTGTAAATAACTGTCTCCCAAATCATTTTTACAACAGTGATCTCACATCCCATGTAACCTTCTAAAAAAGTTTAAAGTTAGTTTACTCAACTAAGTGATCCTCTGAAGTCTTCCAAAATAAAAAAATACGGTACGGCACAATACATTTACTCTCAGAAGTCGAATTTGTGAAGTTAATAATTTGTTGGGAATGTTTTTTACTCTCTGGAAATATAATGAAAAAGTCGGGATTTTATCGAAGACATTTTCTTCGTTACACTTTTTCTTTTCACTGAAAACTGAAGTATAAATTCACTTAGTAAATTAAGAAACAAAGAGAGGAGCCTGGGCCAGGTTTTTATTTACCAATAATTATTTATAAAGGATATTTCTATACAACTTCAAATAAATTGATCGGGGGGTATCAAATTAATAATAATTGAAACAGCGTTTTAGGCCTCACAGGCACAGAGCTTCTACTTTTTTAGTTATATTTCTCCATTTTATTCGATATCTTGCAATCCTATTCCGGTACTCTATTCCTGTTTCAAGCCTTCTTTAACAGCATCCATCCATTTCTTCCTAGGTTGTCTGAGTTTTCTCTTACCTTCTTCACCTCCAAGAAGAATCTTCTTCACACACATTTCATCATACATCCTAACTAACCATCGAAGCCGTATATATGACTTGGATTTCTTCTCCACTTCCCCGCATCTTCAATTTCTTCGTAAATTTTTCTTGAAATCTTTCGTTCCCACTTCTCCAGTTTACTTTTATTCTTATTTTCTTATTTAATATCCAAGTTTCACTTCCGTATAACGGTAGATTGTATGATTGTTCCTCCCCCCCCATATTGTAAACAACGCATTTTGACACTATTTTGAAGGACGTAAGTAACAATTACCAAAAGGTTATCGATTGCCCTTGACGACGGGCTGTAAGTCAAACCACCCTTGGGTGGTAATAATTTATGTCATATAAAACGTGTATCTTATTTATTTATATGAAATTAATAGTAGAATTATTACAATTATGAAAACTATTTACAAAATTTGTATGAAATGTTCTGACTCCATATTTTCTCCGTCTCTAACCAAGTTTTCTGTTACTCTTGAAGTACTGCAGGAGACTTCTGGCTTCGTTATATTGTATAAAATTTTATTTGCAACTTCCTTTTAATTGTTGACGCTCTTCGCTACATAACTTTTCGCAATAGTTGCAGATTTCCATCCGCCATGTTGCTTGAGAGCTAAGACATCAACTCCAGTATTGGCTAATTTTGATGTAAATTTTTCCGAACACATTAAATCATTGGTAATAGATAAAAATGCCTATAATTTTATAATGCAGTTTAAAAAATTCCTCGAATTAGCATCAATGATGTGGCCGCGAACGGTACACTGGTACACAGCTGGGCTATTTACTACTCTTCTACGTCACTGGCGCACTATGGAGGTGGTTTGAAATGACTCTAAATAGCACGGAACTTTAAACCATGTTTTCCAAGTTGATATTATTAAAAAAAAAACTTGAGGATTAGGATTTTTAGACGCCATTTAATGATATCATTGAATAAGAACATTGGAAAGTATTTGATCTAATGGTAACTACAAAAAGCTGAATAGTGGCATTTTTCACAAACAAAAAATGTTAGTCTTATATTTTAAATTTTAAACAGTAGATAAAACCCACTTTTTTCATGCTACCTAATTTATATGAATACACAAGTAGTAATTTTCTGACGTTAGACTGAAACAAAACAGCAGAATTATTCTGGAAAACTTTGTCCAAAATTACAAATTGCGGTTTCGTTTCTGTTTGCACCCCCCTGGGTAGTAACTCGGCCCCAGAGTGAAATTTCCCTTTATTGATGTATAAAGGGTTAAGGGGATTATTTCAGACCACAGGCAAAATTTCCATAATAGTACGTTATTATATTTATATTTGGTATCGGCAGAGGGAGAAAATGTTTCATAACCGCCATTCGATACACGACAAAAATTCAGATTGAAATAAAAATACGTGGAGAATGTTTACAGTAGGGTGCTGACAAAAAGAAGTTTTTTGGAATTTTTCGTTTGGATTTTCAAGAATACGGCAATAATACAGAAACATTGTTCGATTATATTATTGTTTGTATGAATAAGTTCAACTTTTACAAAAAGTGGTAAACTTGTTGAGAATAAATTTAAAAAGTGTTTTCCACGGAGGGAAGGTCGAATTATAAAATCATACCTCAGAGGCAAACAGTGCAAAAAACACTGTTTTGGAAAAATTAGCTTTGAAAATATTTTTTGCAGCAGATGAAACAATACGAGTTGTAGATATGTAGAATTAAAAACAAAAAGTTGTCGGCTGTGCCTTAAACAGTAACAGCCTTATTCAGTCACAGCGTTAGTAGCTATTAAATACTCTATTAACATGTAGCCACTAACATGTTATTAAATGTGTCATTTTCATAGTCCGTGATTTAATAGCTACTATATAGTTAATATTATGTTATATAGCAGAAAAATATGCATGGCAACAGCGCAAATTTTAGTTTTGACGTGTTGTGACTAACTTCATTTATATTATCATAACCTAGCAAATGTCATGTTTATTTGGTTCTTGTGTATTTTGTGCAGTTTGTTAATTGGTAAAATGAGAGATAAACGTTAACGAAGGTGTTTAAACAGCAGAAATGGCGAAATATCGGAATCCAAAAGTGTATTTGAAACGACAGAATCGTTTAGAGAATGTATTATACAATTTATTGAAGAGCAGATGTAGCAAATGTGAATAATTGAAGCCTTCCTTCACCTGCTGCCACGCAAGTCTTGAAAATATTATTAACAACGTAATAAAAGTTTTATTAGGAAACTAGCTTTAGCCCGCGACTTCGTCCGCGTAGAAGTCTAAAATGTTTTTTATAGGATTTTTAATTAGTTTTTTACGTTAATATTTTTGTCATAACATATAAATTATGATGTTAAGATATTAAGTTAAGTTTTCCATTCAAATATCCAAGAAAAAATAAATTTGAAATTTCGAATTATAATCCGATTTAAATATTCTTTTATATTTGACATTCCAATTTTGAAGAGTATTGCATTGCACCAAGCTTTTAAGTGAATTCAACGTTTTTTGAATAAAATCGTATTAAGTTTTCAAACGTGTCAAAATAAAATGTAGGTAATTTAAATCAAAAGCATTAAAGAGCATTGTTATCAACTTCGATGCAAATCACCCCAAAAAAAACTTTCTACAAAATAAAATGCGAAGCACTCCTTCCATCAATTCTGTTAAAGAATCTTGATGCAAAATTTGAAGTAGATCACGTTGTCCCATACAAACTTTGCCCCCGTTTTTCACCACCTTAGGGGTAAAATTTCGGAAAAACCTTTCTTATCGGATGCTTACGTCATACAAAGAACACCCCCCCCAAGTTTCAGGTCTCTACGATCAGCGGTTTATGCTGTGCGTTGGTCCGTCAGTTAGTCATTCAGGACAAAGCATTTTATATGTATAGAAAATTATCAACACAACAACAAAGAGAAACCCAACTAAAAATATGAATCTTTTTATGTGGTACCTTCAAAAATTTGTAAAAGAACAAAAAATTATACGTGTTCGAATTATATTTTGGCTAAGTTACGTTTAATTCCACACAAGACGTAAAAGGCGTTTTTGAGTTTCTAGCTTTACCAATATACCTACCTATTAGGATTGCTATGTATGTATCACAACTATCTAACCAACTAACCTAACTGTATCGAAAAAAACTTGTAATTAACAGAAATACCTACTCAACAACAAACAACAGCAAATCTGATATAAAGTAAACTCAATTAATAACAAAATTCGTCAACGACGTCTGCCCTAAAGCGTCTGCCGCGTTCCGGTTGAATACTCTGTCTATAGATATCTAAAAAAAACCTAAACTTTGTAACCATTCATGTGAGTAAGTTGTTTGTACCTAATCACGAGTACAACATTACTTTTCTTTACACCCAGTAGGTATAATACAAATTTTTTTTTTTTGAATTTTGAAAAATTCTTCCTTAGTGGATGCCTGCGCCATAAGAGGAATACGTGTGCGAAATTTTAAGTCTTTAGCCCTAAGGGTTTGGCCTGTGCGTTGATACCTATGTCAATAACTTTTGCCTTTTATATAGTATATAGATAATAAGTTATTATAAAATTTTACAATGCCAGTGCCTGTTGAATATAAATGTATAAAATGAGGGAAAGTACTGAATGCAATGTGCATAAATTGTGGGTTAGAAAAAGTCTACAAGGAGAATGGAGATGACAAAAATATATCGCTTTTGTTAGATTAAACTAACTGTTTTGATTTATTTCCACTATTTGATGAAAAAACTAATGGAACTTTTAAAATATTGATAATTATTTCGATATTTGCATATCATCGTCAGAATGACAGAAGTTAGATTTGATGTGATGCTTACCTGATGTTTAACATTTTGGTTAGACCAAATATTGACCTATCTTGTGTTTAACTTGATATATATGAATAGAAAAAAGAAAAAAAAAGAAGATATGATATAACAAATATTAAAGCTTATTTAAACTATATGTGATGATCTTTAAAATTGTTACTTGAGAAGACAATTTAATAGTGGAGAGCTCCCTAGATTTATCTGTTCATTGACAACTTCATATTATGTGTCTCTTGAGTGTCTTCTAATTTATAATTCTCCAAGGAAATCTAATTCTTGTTTCTTATTAGAAATATGCAGTGCTTCTAGTTCGGCAATACTGTTATAGCGTTAGCACGTTGTTTAATACTTCTATGAATAGGTGATTCGTGATTGTTCAACTAGTAGAGCATTGGTAGCTACTAACTTTGATTATTAATAAGGCTGTAAGTTATAAGCATTCTCTATTTCTTTCCAAAATTAACTTAAGAAACACTGACTGTCCAAAATATGCGACAAACAAAAATTTGACACATTTTCAAAAGTGGTTATCTCTTGAACTGCTTATTTAATTTAATTTTTTTTTTGTAAACTGTAGGTCAATTTTTCTGTAGCTTGTGCTTGAAATTTTGATGTAGAATCAAATTTGAAAATATACGGGCTGCATAAATGTGAACTTCATTCAAATATTTGGTTTGTGCTCATCAGCCCAGGCACTTGAACTGGAACTTTGTACCATTTCCCATGTTATCTACTTCCATTCCAGAAGCTTCGTGTCTTCTATAAAGGCCACTAGTTTGACTGGAGGGATTTTCAGTAGTTGTGATGGTTGTATTAATTCCTCTCCAAAGTGCTTCCGCCTAAGCTCTTGTAAGTTCTCGCAGAAGCAGAGTATGTGAGTAGGTGTTTCATCAACAAGTTCACATTTTCTGTCCATATGTTCACTAACTTTGCCCATATTGTACAGATGTTTCCTCAAGGTGCAGTGTCCAGTCACCAGGTCGGTAACTATCTTCAAATGTCTCTTACCCAGTTTCAGTAGTCTGGTTGAGAGTTCCTTTTCTACCTTGCTCAGTAAACTCTTTGTATGAAGATGCCCTTGTGTCAACCCTCCATTTGAATTGGTGTTCCCTATCTAGCCAGTTCCCGATTTTCCCTCTTATGTAATCTTTTGTGCTTCCACAAAACGGTTCCGGACCTATGAAGTCTCCTTTAGAGCCTTCTTTAGTTAACTGGTCCACCATTTCAGTACCTGCAATCCCCTCTTGTGCCGGCATCTGATAAGATGGGGCCTGAATATCTTATTCGTGAGTTCCCAGTCCTCTTTGGCTGCCTTTGTTTTGGCAACCGGCCTGTTGTCATAGCTTGACTCTATCTTTACCGAACCTGGAAAGTGCACAGTGAGGATACGCTGTAGAGCCTCTGCCTCAGTATTTGAAAACTTTCCGCTCGGCAACTGAATAGAACCAAGTTTGTTAGAAGTATCCCTTTTGAGAATCCTGTTGATTCTGACGCTGCCAGGGACACCTTGCAGGTCCTCACAGAATTATCTCCAGGACTTCTCCTTGGATTCTTTTATTTTTGTATTATATGTGCCTAGTTTAGCTTTATACGCTTCCCAGTTACCCGTTTTTTTCGCTTTGTTGAAAAAGCGTCTTGTTTTTTTCCTTAGCGATGTCAGCTCTTTATTCCACTAGATGGCTTGTCTAGAAGAGCAACTCTCCTTTATCGGACAGTTGTTACGATAAGAGGTCAGTGTACACTGTTGCATCCATGCGGCTACTCCCTCTAAATCCTCAGCAGTTTTTGGACTGCCTAGATGTGAACGAATTTTAGAAAGCAGGATCAGGAACAAAAAAACGTTTATAAAAGCTCCATAGCTGTGATACTTTCATAATAATTCGTAAGTATAAAACCATTCTCAATGAGCCATCCATTATTTGTTATGTCTTCTGATTTGATTACTGGATTGATCGCTTGGTTCTACTCATTAATTTGCCAAATTGCTCTTAATATATGCTGCTGTAAAGCGGGCTGTGACGGAGGTAGCTTATTTATCGAAACGGTTTTTGCGATTGCAGCATGGTATCTCAAAGAATTATTTGAATTCCGTATTACTTTCAATGTTTTTGATGGATCATACAACATAGCTAACAACTTCTTAGGTGGACTTAAGATCAAGTGTTGTCAAATTTTCCAAAGAATGTAATTCTTCATCTGTCATTTTGCTTAATGCAGCGTAAACAGTTTTTCTTCCAATATAATATAACGCCAACGTAGTTTCGCAGCCAGTCAATGCATGAATAGCGTCACAAAATAAGAAAAAAATTAACTTTTAAATTTGAATAATTCGTGAAAAAAAATATCAAAGGGGTCCGCGCGCCTAATGCGCGAGCCGCGTGGCGAGACCACCTACCTTAAGCTCGCTCTATATTTTTTTCTACTGCTTATTAATAGCTCAAACTTTCCTTAAAACTTCTTCGGCTTCTAAATTTCAATACTGCGTATTCACAAATACACAATTAAAAACTTCCTCACTCAACTTTTTTCATCGTACTTACATTCGTAAAAAGTAATAAATTCGAAAAAAAAATTCTTCAGTTTATTGCTCGAGCGTAAAATGCTTGGGGGTTTCGGACTTGTTTCATTGTCTCTAGAATTGGTTGGAAAATACGTTATTAAATTTTCGTGAAAATCGTAAAATAATTTTTTCGCATTTTCGGTTTAAAAGTCAATTTTGACCATGTTCCCCCAATTTTAGAAAGAAATAAATATCATATTCGTGCTCAGCACCCTCGAAAATATAAAGATATACTGTTTTTAGCGACTAGAACGAGCTTGTTCGGTATTTAAAAAAAAATGGGGGTGTTCCTCTTCTCTAATTGCGAGTGCTTGAAAAATGACAAAATTTCCATCTTTATTTAAATTTGAGAAAAAAAACTCGGTTCCACTCAGCACATTTTAAGAGTAAAATCTTGGAGGCAATGTTGCCATAGGAAAAACCCATCATAATATCTAACCTCCTGAATTATTTAGCATGAATTTAGTAACACCCTGTATGTAAGCAGCTTTTTTACTGTGTGCATTCGCCTGAATCTGTTGAAAACAACCTATTCCAATACAGCATGGACCCTTCTTTTGAAGTTAGAGAATTAATGCTGGAAAGAAGGACGCTTTCCATAAATGCTGATTTCTTAAAAGGTTTTGTTTTTTTCTTTTCCGAATTATGTCAACTTTGACGCATAATAAATACCTTTACGCAACCTAATGTTCTTATCAAATAATTTTTTCCGGGAATTTGAAGAAAAATAAATGGGAAAATTGAATTAATATACTCAAAAGCTTTTAAAATTTTTCTCGGTGGCATATTAAAGTTCATGCAAATTCGGGAAAAATATAAATAGAATTTTATAATAAACATCAAATGGAAATTTAATGTGGTTTCTGCTTTTGTTTTATTTTCCTCGTTAGAAATTTGTATGCATAACACCAAAATTACTTTATTCGATTTCGTTTAAAATTCCATTGGACTGTTAACGAAGACGAAAGAGCAAATGATCAAATAAAACAAAAAATTACGACCTTGTCAGTACACGCGATCAAACTATTATGAAAATTAGATTTTCCCATAACTAAAGGAAAATAAGTTCATAGTGATGTCGAGCCTAATACCATAAGTTGACAATGAAAATTTTTTTAGTGGGGTTTTATACAAGAGGGTTTTTTTCATTTGATCTTTTTTTGTCACATTATCGGCTCAAACTTAATTAGGTCCGTATTTGAAGAAAATAAGCTGAGCGGGTGGCACTGTGAAGACGAAGCGTTGTACTGGGTGGGCAAATCAGAACTGCCGTCAGCCATATTGTAATGTTTTTGTTATTTATTTAAATAGTTTTTACCGGTGGGATAAAATTATACACACTACTATGACTAATTACTATTTATTTATTTGAAGAAACACGCTCTGGATTAAACTTAATTTATATACACACTTTACTTAATGTCTACTAATTTATTTACACTCGGCATAATAGTTCTAATTTATTTTTTACCACTTGAATATTACACTATTTATCTTCACTGTCCGATTACTAGAACTTCTGTAAACTGTCTGTGAACTAACTCTTTGTCTTCGTTTCACTAATTGTCTACTCACCCAAAAACCCGCTTATATATAGTATTTATCAACTCTCGAAAATTCTAGTAGCTTCTGCGCTCGTCCTATGCGTGAGCAAAAAGATTTTTCTGGAATTTTCTCGAACAGGGGCGCATTCGCCAAAATTTATAGTCGAGAGACAGGGCCGGCTTTGAGTTGGTGACCTTGCAACAATATATTAGGATCGGATTGTAGTACAGCATTGGGAAAAAATTTTATTTACAGACTTGTAGGTCAACCACTAGAGCGCGTAATTAAATTTTTAAAAATTACAAAGCCAAATTTTGCAAAATCTACCTAATTATCTAAGGAAAATGACAAAAAAAGTCATCGTAAAAAATAAGTGTCACCGATTCGTTTTAATGTCTTATGGTTTTAGTAATCCCTACATTGATCAAGTGTACCAATGGTTGGCAAACATACACTTTTTCTATTTGTTGTATTATGTTTGCTTCAATTTTATGTTCTCACCTTATTTATATCTTCATTTCCTATTTTCATATGAATATCAACTGAATTCATATTTTCCTGTACAAAGAGCAAATCAGTAATTTTTACAGTAGTTTTACAGCTTATTCCTTATCAACTGTCTCTGGTTTTTCTTCAAATCATTGTTCACCTTTTTGCTTCCAGTTTTCTACCAACCACTATTGCAATAAGTTTCAACAACGTATGCCTGACCATTTTTAATTTTTAACAATTTCAATATTTCTAGTTCTTACTTTGAGTTTTTGTAATAAGTAATGTTACTGTTTTAAAATGGTACAGGAGTACCAGTGGCGACGTCTCGGTGAAAAAACTGCTTAGATAGACGATTTTGAGGACAGCTTTTGTAAATTTTCCCGTATGAATTTGTTCTCTTTACCTATTCTCCATGCCTAGGATCATGAAAGTCTCCATGCAATCTGCAAGTGTGTGGATGGAGGTTTCTTCTTCAATTATACATAATCTATATTCTTCTTGCTGCACTCTTTTGAGCTTTTTAAGGTGCTATTCAGGTGACAGTGTCCTGTCAGAACACTGGTTCAAACCAAAGTAGTCAAAGCCGTAGTAGGTATGTTAACAGGCAGCTTTAAGCTTAACAGGCACTCAAAGCTATTGGAGTTGACAAACGAAGCCATGTGTAGATTCTGTCACCTAGAAGGGGAAACTGCAGAGCACATCCTATGCCCGTTCGACTGCCTGGCAAAAAATAACATGAAATATTCAGTCTCGAGGCTGATTGGCCACTTAAAACGAGTCAGGGTGGAGAATGTAATCTAGATTTAGAGGACCACAATGGATATGAATAGGCCGATTAGCCGCCTCATCAAATCTAATCTAGTGCATTTTTACTCTGGCAGGAGTATCTTTGATTTTCCAAGCCCTACTAGATCTTCCCAATGGTCAGATATTTTCCTTTTTACGGCGTTGTCTACTTCTTTCAATACTACTTTTGAGCTGATACCGCCAAAGGGTTCCGGCCCCAAAAATTTTGAGTCAGAAATCATTTTTTATAATTTTTATGCAAGTGACATTTAAATATTTTAATTTATTTTGACATAATAATGCGAAGCCTACTATAATTATAACTGTTACTGACTCATATACGAAGCAAATTTTCCCAGGTAATTATATATTATATTACGTAACACTTTTGACTCTTATTTTGTAACAATTGTTGTAATAATCAATTTAATATACATTGACGTAGATTACTATTTACTATGTTAGGAGTAGATAAAATAAAATGCGGCTCTGTTCAATGTATCTGCCATATTATGCTTGTGTTTACATTAGGCGTAAAAAATCCAAACGCACAAAAAGACGGAAGGCTTAGATGCCTCTGACTATAACTAAAAACTAGTATTTAAATTGATAAATTTTTTCTCTAATTTTGAAAAAGTCTTTAATATTCCAAAACTGCCACATTCACTTTAACCCGATAAAATTTCGGGATTAAAATTGTCTGGAAGGTAGGAAATAACGGCAAAATCGATTTTATTAATCCGGATGAAATTACTAATTCATCCGTAAAATCCCTAACGCAGTACACCCATTAAATCAACATTCCTCTTTCTGATTTCAGCTGAAAAAGTTCAATAGGTTAAAAGGCCTTATTTATCGGACTTCTCCAAAGTTCAGGATATTCCTATAGATAAAGTTACGGTTGAGAACCGGAGACCTGAGGGTCTATCTCTCCTTGACATTTCTATTATTTACCCATTTAATCCTAACTTCCATCGATTCTCACGACAGGATATATTTTCATTCAACGTTAAACTTCTTTTTTTCTTCTTCTTCTTCTGAAACGCGACTAAGAAGGAACAAACTGTAACGTTGCCAGCAACAGTTGATCTCATTCTGTCACGTTAAAGTGTGATTATTTTAAAAAGGACACCGATTTTACCTTGTGAAGTATTTTTAATACTATTTATTAGCACGTCAAGATGGCGGTATAAATTAGAAGAAGTAGTAGAACCAGTTTCCCCAAGTAGGGACATGTTTTTTGAGAACAAAAACAAACAATAAAGCAATCCCAAAACACAAACACAGTAATTATACATGAAACCATATTATTTTTACTTACCGAAGATCTATTTTCAAGAATTGTTTATCAACAAAACTTTATATCAACAAACTGTCAGCCACGTACATATAACCTGATTACTGAAACTACTGTCAAATTTTGGAATTTATTGATACGATTTTTTTACCTGAGATGGCTCTACCTGTTCCGATACGTATACTTCCTGGTTACGTACAAAAACAGATAGTGGCGTAGAATCTCGTAAGACAGCATTACATGTATTAGAAAACTGTGTCTCTCCCAAAGGACAAATCTAGTGAAAGGGATATTCGTAATCATTAGATCATTCTACGTAAGTTTGCTCCAGTACTTTTTCCTGTATCTTGTAAATTAACTGGTAGGGGTGAGTGAGGAAACTGACTCAACAAATCTGTTATAACTTCTGTTCCGCTCCATGGATTTTGACAAACTCAGTATCATTTGAATGAGAATTCAATGCCTGATAAGAGACAATACAGAAATAGATGAAATAAATGATTTAGGATACATTGCTGCAGATTCACAAGTTAGTGTAAGAAAAACAGCTTGCGAATTAGGAATTTCTAGGTATTCACTAGGTTCTAGGTTCACTATTTAAAAAAAATCGTTTTCATCCGAATCGTGTATTTATTCATCAAGGATTAACAGCTTCAGATTACGATAAAAGACTGGATCATTGTAATATGCTAAATGAAAATCCGAATTTTTTATCAAATATAATGTGGTCCGATGAAGCTACATTTTCCAGTAATGGATCTGTGAATAGACAGAATACACACTATTGGACTGATCACAATCCACACTAGATGCAACAAGATTTTTACCCATGTCGGTGGTCAGTTAACGTATTGTGTGGGATTTTAGATTGTGAAATTATAGGCTCTTTTGTTTTTGATGAACATTTAAATAGCAAGCGTTACTTAAGATATAGATGTCTATATTATTAGAAGATGTTCCTTTAGCAGTATGGCAAAATATGTGGATACAACAAGATGGCTGCCCATCCCACTTTATAAATGCATGATGCATTTTTTAAACCAACAATATGAGCACCTATAGGTGGATAGGAAGAGGTAGCATATTCCAGTGGCCGCCAAGATCTCCCGACCTTTCTGTACCAGAATTTTATCTATGGGGTCGAATTGAAGATTTAGTATTTCAGACAAGATCTGCAAATAGAGCAGACCTTTTCCAACTCAAACGAATACAAAACGCAATTGGCGGCATTCCCAGAGCTGAAATAGAAGCGCTGTCTTTTCTACCATGCAGAGATTTAATATCTGCATCGAAAAAGATGGAAAGCATTTCGAGCAGTAGGTTACTTTACCAGGTCAATGTAGTTTATTTTTGCTGTTTTCGTTAGGTAATTAATTGTTGGATATTGTTACAATGATACTGAGTTTGTCAAAATCCTATTTTCATGAAAACTGAAAACCTAATAGGCAATAATTAGATGTTCAAAATGCTCACCACGAACATATTGGCAACATAATCTTAAATTAAAATGTCTTATAGCTTTATTCAACAGGGGAGGCGGTGTACTGGGAGAACATGGTGGAGATAATGTTGAGGGGAGAGGAGGAATGGATGGAGGTGAGTGGAGTAGTAGAGAGCATGGTTAGGGGGAGAGAAGGACTCGATATGGCATGAGAGGTAGGAGTGATAGGAGGGAGAAGATGACGGTGTGAGAGGTGTGCGAGGGACCGCCGCCCGACTCGAAGTATGCTAGGGTAGTGATTCCGAGGCGGGGGTAACGACGAGTTTGAGGTGGGTTTGGTTGGAAGGGATGAGTCCAACACTGTTTGGGTCCTGGACCCATTCGAACACGAGTTTCCCATCTCGGCCCGAAAAAAAAGTATTGCACCAAGAAAATCCGGAAAAAATCTAGTTTAGTGAACCAACGCGGATTTTGATGAAATATTTTTTTTTAATTAATTCGAGGTCGCTGAACACGAAAATGAAAAAAGAAATCGGCGCTCTCTTACCAAAAACGAGTTATGAATTTTTGAAGATGAGTTCAGATCAGCACTGCACTGGTTTTATTGTCATATAACAACTGATTTAAATGATGCATTATAAAGTCTACACAATGTTAATTACACTATAATTACTTTTTACGATATTCCTCTCACACACACATTTAAAAAACACTGATATTGATATTCATTTCTTGCAAATTCGTTTTTTAATTCCACAATTATTATATCTTTTGACATTTTCATGTAACATGACTGACATATAAGTTTTGGTCTGTTTCCGCTCAGTCGCACAACTTGTACCTAATAGCAAATCCAGCCATTAGATATTTAGCCACTTGAATTAGTTGCTGAGTATATTCGTTTTCATGATCGTGACCATATCGTGACATAGAAGATATAAACAAGATGAACATCATGAACATACACCTATTTTTCCGATAGCTAGCGCCGTATTACAGCTGAAACATTTTTTTTCAAATTTTGAGAGATGTTGATTTTAGGAAGATGGTTAGTTTTGAGATAAGTTTGGTTGATATTTATCATTTATTTGAAGGATAATGAACCACTCAATTTGATCATTGAGGATGTTGAACAATTTTTTTCTCTGAATTGCACACATCAATTAATTATTTCAAAAAATTACCTCCTCAGTTGTTCGGCCTATATAAGCACTGCTGACCTGACAACGAAAATAGTTGCTGCAGGTGTAATAATTCCAAATAAAATTTTGAACATACTGCTAATATTATAAGACTTTGGTTATCAAAAACTGTTTCCCCTTTTTAGAAAATGTGAAAATTCTACTAATATCGCTTCCCGACCAACTAACACAGATCAAAGTGAAATCGCAATCGCTTCTTATCAGCTTGATACATTTCCCCTTTTGCCCCTTCTTTTATATTTTCCCTATATTTTCCTAACCTAATCCAACTCTTTTTTTTTTTGATGGGTGGAAACCTGCACTCAGGCCCTGGGTACTAGTTCTGCCATTCCCCTGGAGTGTGGGATTCTCTCCCACAGGGGCCCAATCCCACTCGAAACACCCTGCATGCAGAGTCCTCGAGGAACATTGGGGGTATCCCAGGTAGAGCCGACCTCACTAAAACCACCCCATAGTCTACTAGTTCTGGGATCGTCTGTAATCAACTAATTGAAATCAAAATCCCAGTCCACGTCTTCCTCCTCATTGTCCTCAGTGACTTCAATTGGCAAATAATGATCCTCATCAGAACTGTTATACATATCACTGGCTAACATCAAAAAAACAACCAATGGATCCTGATTGATCGCATTGACTTTTTTTAAAAAAATATATCTTGCCAAATAGCCTCCCAAAAAGTCTTTTTGGCGATTGGCATTTGTCGCCTTAAACAAAAAAATATATATAGAAATCATATTAATAATTAAAATATAGAATATTACCATGAACTCTCAATTGAATTTGTATGGACACCAGTTTCCGGATCTTTAAAACTTATGGAATGGTTGACAGTGAAATGATGATATTGTTCCAGATCTTTCAAACCATCATATGCTTTCCAACAATCTGAATAAATAGTTGTCCCATCCTCAATATATTCTTCTATTATTTTTAATAGAGTATCTGCTGTGCGATTCTCCACAACAACCATAAATATCGCCCCAGAACCTCTCTCATATCCTCCAAATACCCAAGCACCATCAACTTGATGACCTCGATGATATTTCCTTTTGCCAAATTTGGATTCATCTATCTCGACACTGCAATATTCAAATTAAAATTAGACCATACATAAAAAAAATAGTTTATGCATTCTACTTACATCTTTCCCGGACCTCCAATTTTAGAGAATTTTAAAACAAATGCATCAAACACTACTTCTCTGCAGAAGCTAGCCCAATCAACAAGAGTTTGTTGAGCCAATCTTAACTCATTCCTCATTCTCCTTAGAGGATCTTTATTCACCCACATGTGAACAAATGCCAAAATTTTCCACAAAGGCAAGTGGGAACTTGAAAAAAAGGATTTGTATCGAACTGATGCCCTAAAAATATAATGTAAAAATCTGTATCCTAGGGTGGTATTTTTTACAGAAACTCAAAGTACGCGCGCGAATTACTTTTCACAGAATGTTCATAGCTGTTTATTCTATTTTTCCATAACTGATTTCAGTTAAACGAAAGTTGAGCCAAATTTTCTAATTCAGAGATCTAGATAAGATTGGATTTCCGTTTGAAATAATGAAGTAGATTGATTATCGCGAGCGCGCCGGATCGACGTTTCGCAATTCGCGCGCGTTTTTGGTAAGAGAGCGCCGATTTCTTTTTTCATTTTCGTGTTCAGCGACCTCGAATTAGTTTAAAAAAATATATTTCATCAAAATCCGCGTTGGTTCACTAAACTAGATTTTTTCCGCAAATTGTTTTGTATTTATAGCTGCATGACTGTAGTTGTAATTGTCGTTCAAATTATGTAAACTGCAATTCAAAAAAATGGTTTGATTAACTTTCGATCATTGAACAAACTACTAAGTAACTCGCTATACTGACAACACAGATTCCAACAACAGTGCAGTGCTGTGTGAGGTATGGATTGAATTGACTTAATAATCATATTAAAAGTTTCGAGTAATAAAGGAATAGAAGAGAATTTGAAAGGTTATTACAATTTTTCATGGGGATATGTAAAGATTATTGTGTTTAAAACTAAAAACCTCAATTTAAATGACTTGAGAGGACGAATAACGCTTGCGACTAGGTCAGTTTACGCCCGATATGTTGAATAAAGCTATAAGACATTTTAATTTAAGATTATGTTGCCAATATGTTCGTGGTGAGCATTTTGAACATCTAATTATTGCCTATTAGGTTTTCAGTTTTCATGAAAATAGGATTTTGACAAACTCAGTATCATTGTAACAATATCCAACAATTAATTACCTAACGAAAACAGCAAAAATAAACTACATTGACCTGGTAAAGTAACCTACTGCTCGAAATGCTTTCCATCTTTTTCGATGCAGATATTAAATCTCTGCATGGTAGAAAAGACAGCGCTTCTATTTCAGCTCTGGGAATGCTGCCAATTGCGTTTTGTATTCGTTGAAGTTGAAAAAGGTCTGCTCTATTTGCAGGTCTTGTCTGAAATACTAAATCTTCAATTCGACCCCATAGATAAAAATCTGGCACAGAAAGGTCGGGAGATCTTGGCGGCCACTGGAATATGCTACCTCTTCCTATCCACCTATAGGTGCTCATATTGTTGGTTTAAAAAATGCATCATGCATTTATAAAGTGGGATGGGCAGCCATCTTGTTGTATCCACATATTTTGCCATACTGCCAAAGGAACATCTTCTAATAATATAGACATCTATATCTTAAGTAACGCTTGCTATTTAAATGTTCATCAAAAACAAAAGAGCCTATAATTTCACAATCTAAAATCCCACACCATACGTTAACTGACCACCGACATGGGTAAAAATCTTGTTGCATCTAGTGTGGATTGTGATCAGTCCAATAGTGTGTATTCTGTCTATTCACAGATCCATTACTGGAAAATGTAGCTTTGTGTAGAAATGTAGAAAATTCGGATTTTCATTTAGCATATTACAATGATCCAGTCTTTTATCGTAATCTGAAGCTGTTAATCCTTGATGAATAAATACACGATTCGGATGAAAACGATTTTTTTTAAATAGTGAACCTAGAACCTAGTGAATACCTAGAAATTCCTAATTCGCAAGCTGTTTTTCTTACACTAACTTGTGAATCTGCAGCAATGTATCCTAAATCATTTATTTCATCTATTTCTGTATTGTCTCTTATCAGGCATTGAATTCTCATTCAAATGATACTGAGTTTGTCAAAATCCATGGAGCGGAACAGAAGTTATAACAGATTTGTTGAGTCAGTTTCCTCACTCACCCCTACCAGTTATTTTACAAGATACAGGAAAAAGTACTGGAGCAAACTTACGTAGAATGATCTAATGATTACGAATATCCCTTTCACTAGATTTGTCCTTTGGGAGAGACACAGTTTTCTAATACATGTAATGCTGTCCTACGAGATTCTACGCCACTATCTGTTTTTGTACGTAACCAGGAAGTATACGTAGCGGAACAGGTAGAGCCATCTCAGGTAAAAAAATCGTATCAATAAATTCCAAAATTTCGCGCGCGCGAATTGCGAAACGTCGATCCGGCGCGCCTTTTTTACAGAATGTTGATAGCTATTCACTCAATTGATTGATTGATTGATTGCAGTTAAACGAAACTTGAGCCAAATTTTCTAATTCAGAGATCTAGATAAGATTGGATTCCCGTTTGAAATAATAAAAAGGATTGATTATCGCGAGCGAAGCGAGCGCGCCGGATCGACGTCGCGCGCGCGAATTGCGAAACGTCGATCCGGCGCGCCTTTTTCAGTATGTTGATAGCTGTTCATTCAATTTTTCCATAACTGAATTGGAAAATTTGGCTCAACTTTCGTTTAGCTGAAATCGACCCAGCGCGCATTTTCACAGTATGTTCCATATCTGATTTCAGCTAAACGAAAGTTGAGCCAAATTTTCCAATTCAGTTATGGAAAAATTGAATGGACAGCTATCAACATATTGTAACGTTTATTCTAATTTATATTTACAATTAATTTATATTTACAGATTTATATGTAATTCACTAAACACACTAATTATAATTTATATGAGAGTCACTTAATAAGCACTTTATCGATGCGCGATTACTTTCCTTCGGTATCAACACTGACTGATTGACTAATTTTCTGCGGCGATGCTTGTGGCCTATTTATACTCACGCGCCGTAATTCTAGAAATCTTTCGGCGTTCTGGCGGGTTCACTGGATATTCTCGATGTTTCGTATTCTGGATGCTTCTCGAAAATTGGGCGGAGGAGCCATAGTCGTCTCATACGGGGATTTCACTGGGGGCACTAAGTGAGAATATTATTGCAGTAGCTCGCGTAACAATATTGTGAAAAATGCGCGCCGGGTCGACGATTCGCAATTCGCGTGTGTGATTGCGAAACGTCGTCCCGGCGTCGATCCAGCGAAATTTTTGTTCTAATCTGCTTTATTTAAGGTAACTATCAGACAAATTGAAAATTAACATAACATTCCGATGGTCGCGAAGTGCACTAGAACCCTACCGTCTTCTAAAGTTGCATAAAATGTGACATGTCCTATATCTCCGAAATACATAAATTACAAACAATTTAATATTTACGAAAAAAATATACCTCTTTGTACATTTCACTCGCTTCCTCTTTACTTTATTGACATATCCATTACAACGCCAACGAACACCATCAATTACGTTGCAATCCAGGACTTCAACAAAATACCCATTACAATTTGAAATGGGGCACTTAATTTCCCCATCTTTTGCAATCCCCCCCAAATGACGAATTTGAGATAAAATCTCGTTATTATTTCGCCATGTCAATATTTCGTCTAGATTAATCTGATTCATTATTCGCAAACACAAAATAAAATAACAAACGTCTGACTAGTACAAACAAAATCAAATGTTTCAAATTATGTCACTCTAGACTCTACTTTCAGTCACCTTGTATGGTCTTCACAATTACAGATATTCAGCAACTTTTTTCAAATAACTACCTAATGATGGCTGAATATGCTAGTAGGTACAAGTTTTACGACTAAGAGGAAACAGACGAAACTTATATGTCAGTCATGTTACATGGAAACGTCAAAAGATATAATAATTGTGGAATTAAAAAAAGAATGTACAAGAAATGAATATCAGCATCAGTGTTTTTTAAATGTGTGTGTGAGAGGAATATCGTAAAAAGCAATTATAGTGTATCTAACATTGTATAGCAGTTATAATGGATGTTTATAGACCAGTTGTAATATGACAATAAAACCAGTGCAGTGCTGATCTGAACTCATCTTTAAAAATTCATAACTCGTTTTTGGTAAGAGAGCGCCGATTCATTTTTTCATTTTCGTGTTCAGCGACCTCGAATTGATTTAAAAAAAATATTTCATCAAAATCCGCGTTGGTTCACTAAACTAGACTTTTACCCAATTTGCTAAAGGTACAGTAGCAGCGATTAGGTACGTCGGCGAATTTTGTTAATATCCGTCAACGAATTTTATATTGACAGTTACCTATAATAAAAATATTGTATTTCGGTATAATTAGATATCTGATTTACAAGCTGTTTATCATCTACTACCACTGAATGCGAGTCTTCGATCATGCATATGCTAAAAACATGGAGAAAAAGTGTACGTCAAAAGGTGTTAAATTGGTGGCGCTAGTATAGCTATCAGGTCAAAAGTTTTCATAGTAGGGATGACGTGGTAAAATATTTTAGGTTGTGTAAATGGGGAGGGTTTGTTTATTTGCATTAGGTTACCTTTTATGCTTGGTTTTAGCAGATTTCAAGGAAAAAGTATTTCGTTTGGCTGGTGTTATGTTTGGTTAGAGGTAAATTTCTTCAATAATTATATAATTGCACTGCAAAATAATAAAACAATAAAAAATTTTTACACCTCTACTTAATCTGTGAATAATTGCTCAAATATGTTCCCATAGGTCACTGATTATTTATGTTGTTACAGACAATGCCCCGAAAAAGGTGATGAGTAAGAATTAAATCCGCAGAGAATTCAGAAGTGGTTTGTGTCACAATATGGTTAGCCTTTTCGCCCAAATTTTAGAAAACATAGAAAGTAACTGAGTTTTCTCAATGCTACAAGTTAATGATTAAATCAAATTTTGATGCTAGAGACTGTTTTTTAGGCATTACACCGACTTGTGTCACTATAACTCATAAAAAATTGTTGAAAAATAATCATTTATGGAGTTATAACTCAAAATGTGTCACTGTTCTCTCTAAATAATTATTAGATAAACACTTACCGACAAGATACTTTTTGTGATGTGTCACTATTTTTTAAACAAAACTTAACCTTCCCCCTTGTCACGGGTAATATAATAGAGATACTTATGCTACCTACCGCTCATTTACTAAAGTACGCTGTTCAACAATATTCTTTAATATATCACCTAATCAACTAAATACCACAAAACGGAGATAGTTTGAGTTGTGTCACTATTGCTTCGAATGAGCGTTAGGTAGGATACATTTTACTCAAGACATTAATCTCATAATAAAGAGTTTCAATAGTATTATTTTGGATTCAGCTGCTGCCTCGATTAAAAAAACCTTGCTGTAGAAAGCAGCCTGTACCGTGGTGGAATACAGAAATATCTAAAGCAATAAAAGAGTGTAAACAGTCCTACAATAAACTTAAAAAACACAACACATCTGTAAATCTGTTTAACTTTAAGCGTTTAAGAGCAAGAAAAATGTACCTAATTAAACATCAAACACCGAATCTTGGATGGAATATGCTTCCTCCATAAACCAACTTACACCAGTATCGATAATTTGGAAAATAATAAGAGTAATACACGTTGCTCCTGTCACACGAACACGTCACTATAACGTGGTTTGCTCCACGGCCCCTTGAGCCTTAGCGTCAAGAGTTCCAGATAGCCTTGAATGGAGGTTACGGAGAATTCCAGGGGTCTAGTTGAATTCACTTTATTTACCTAATTACACCACGGACGAGCCAAATATGGATCCTCAATTTATTAGTTAAGGGTTAATGAAGGAAACAGGGATTCAGCCGAGTTGTATACTACCTAGCGGTTTACTGTATACGATCACACAATAAGTCGGTATACCACAAAATAATCAAAAATGACCTTTAGTCTATTAATACTCTGTGGTCTATTTTACGGATAATTCTATAGCGACAAGCAAAATAACAGGGAAAAGAAAATAATGTATCTACGCCATATACTTGGTACTTTGACGGACGTAACGGTAACGTTATCAAATACGGTTCCAATCTACCAGGTTTAACGGGGTCCCTAATGCACGATTTAGATCTGCCGGGTAATTAAACAAATTATGGCTAAGCCTCTTCCCAGTCTGATTAACCCTTGAATCTAAATTAAACCGGCAACTATTTTTCCGACCGAAAAAAAATTAAAATAATTATTCCACGACACTGGGAATGAACGATTTAAATCTACCGGGTAACCAAACAAGTTATGGCTAAGCCTCTTCCAAGTTTGAGAAACCCTTTGGATTCACAAAAAACACGAGGAACTATTATTTAGACAATAAAAAAATATTTTGGTCCTCGAGACGGTGAGAGAACGGTTTAAATCTGCCGGGTTAGGTCTAAGCATCTTCCAAGTTTGAGAAACCCTTTGGATTCACAGGAAACACGAGAAAACTACGATGAACTACTATTTCCAAAATAAATTAGTTAAACGGTACCTAGTTATCGAAGCACAGAGTAAAAATATAAGGACTAGAATAAAATTGAAATATTATAATTCACATGAGTATCAATTAAATATAAAAACTGCTGAAAACCAAAAGTTTAAACTCACCTAGAATCAACTAATAATCTATATCAGTTAATTAATATACTCCACGCGGTGATAAAATTCTAAAGCAAATTACAGTTCACAAATCTTTATTGCTATGCAAAAGAAACAAATAGAAAAAATCAACTCAACAACAAAAGAAAAAGCCGGTCGGAAAATTTTTCAAAAGTTTACAGTTTATTTGAAAAATAATTTACCTTTTCAACACCGGTATACACAAATTTTTATCACTAACTTCTTTTTTCACAATTGCGGCAGAAAGTCGAGAGCAGATTGACGAACCTCTGCCCTATCAATTGTTCACCAATTTATATCCAAATTCCTACCTACACTTTTCGGCCTTAGTCGTGGTAAGGGATTAAACGCAAAGTTTATTAACTTACAACAAAATTTTTTAAATATACTGGACGGCTTCGGTTTGAATTAAAATAGTGTATATACCGGGCGTTCTTTCAGCTGCAAAATTTAAATATCGGAAATGTATAAATCGTACATGGTAGAATTATGATTTGCGTACCTCGGATTTATACTAAAATAACGGTAATAACGGAAAAAAAATCAATGCGGTAATAGAAAGGGTCGGAAAGTAAGTAACTATTTATATAAAACCTAGTGGTAAAATTAAATACATTACGGAGAAAAATACAAATGAACTTGCCAAACAAAATAACTCGTTTCAATATCTTGCCGAAGTAATGATAGTATCAACAAATCAACTATTAATAATAAAAATATCTCCAAAAAACTCCGTAATTAGTGAAGTTCTCGCAATAGTTCATAAAGAATGTAGTACAAATAATAAAAACTCAATAGAGAATCCACTAATATATCAAGTAACTGTGGTAACTATGTCCCAATATCATTGGATGAACTATTAGAAGCCAAAAAGTTTTCGAAAAATTCTACTGAGGATATTCCTTTAATATTTCCTTCAAACCTCCTAGCTCGTGCCGGAATAAATATTCTTTTTCTATACAATAGAATATTTTCATCAAATTAATTTCCATATTCTTGGAGGAAAGCAATAATAATTGCTATGCTTAAACCTTTTAAACCCAAAAATGACCCATAATCTCATAGACCTATTTCTGTGACATCTAACAGCTGTAAGCTACTTGAAAAAATCGTTAACGAAAGACTTTTGTGGTATCTTGAAAAACATAACCCGTTAACTGAAAAACAAAGCGAATTTCGTCCTAACCCTTCATCCGTAGGTAATAAAAGATGCCTTTGCCAACAAAAAAAAATAGTGGCCATCTTTTCCGACATTAGCAAAGATTATGATCACACCTCGCTTCTTATTTCCTGAATACCTTAGTTAAATGGGGTATCCAGGGAAGTATTTTCAACTTTTTTCAAAACTTTCCAACCAGGAGATCTTTTCAAGTGAAAACGAACGGCGAGTTATCCAAAGAAAAACACTTGGACGATGGGCTACCGCAAGTTTCAGTTCTAAGCGTTACTTTATTCCTGATCGCAATTAACGAAATAACTCAAAATATTACTCTACCAACTCTACTCCTTCCCTACCGACTTCAAGAGCTGAACAAATAAAAGCTACCCGACTGAGGATTGGACACACAATCCTAACGCACCAATTCCTAATTAGTAAAGAAGACCCACCTCAATGTGCTCAATTTAATAAAAATTATACTTGAGTGTTACCAGTTTGAGAACCAGCCAAGACACCATTGGATCCCCAACAGCTCACAGTTAGTCCTCGGAGACCAAATAAATGATTCCTTGAGTATCTTGAAAGACATAAACAATAAACATGTACAGCTTTTATTCATTATCTTTGTAATAATTGGACTGCCAATAACCATAGTGGTTGACGAAGTATATTTTGGATAAAAAAAACTACTTAACCTAAAATGAATCACCACGCATCAGAAAATATGCAGGGAAGTAAGAGCTGCACTGGAACATATTGTCACGGCGGACCTCTACTGAGGATATTTAGAGGTCCATAAAGAAAAAGAAGAAGACATACATCTGGAATCATCTAGAACTGTCATCGAAAAGTCTGGAACATGTGAAAAATGTAAAAAGCGGGACAATTAATATTAGTTGGTTTAGTTTTGAGTTATTAGACATAGACATTAAATGTAACAGCGTTAATACATGTTTTCTTCTTTTTTCCCCACTTTTTACTTAAATGCAAGGTCCGTTATGAAAGTAAATATGTCTAACCCTCTTCCAAAAAAAAGAATTTTTAAATTTTCACTTACAAGCTACTAATATTAAAACGACATTCTAATTATTGTCGACGTCGTCGTGTGCCAGAAATGTAATTAACTTAATCAAGTCCAAATTAACTAAACAAAACGCCGTTAACGCTAAAAACTAAACGATTCAGTCACATATTACCAAGAAGTAGGCAACAACTTCAACTCTCGGGCTTATCTTAACATGCACGGCGGTTTGATAAAATCGGCTAGTGACATACAGAGCTTGATTAATTCAATGACGTTCATTTCGTGTTTGTAGCTAGGGCGAGGGTTGAACTTCCTCGTAATGTATGGACAAGGCCATGGTCTATGGATTTATTCGAAAAAAAACGTGTATATTTTCCGCCACTGTATGTGAATAGGCTGGTAGTAGATTCTAAAAATGTGGGTTTAAATTTAACTGGGTAAATTTGGGTTGTTTAACAAGTAACCCACCGAAGGTGAAGCGTTTTTAAGTTGACACTTTTTCAATTTTATCCGTCATCAGTGCAATGTAATTCGGCAAGACAATTTAATGAATTAAAAAATTAGAAATATATTGTTACGTGAACTGAAACTTCCAGCCTTTTCCCATCCTCAAACAATTATCATACCTTCTCTATACTAAGACCATTATTTACTCTCACTATACCATTTCCATCGATATTCTCTGAAATATTATACCCCTTCTAATACTCACGAATCCGCATATGTTTCCTAAACTGGCGAGAACCAATTGCATGGAGAGGAGATCGAACTCCATGTATTCCAATTTCTGGTCATTATAGAGGGCACCACATAAGTTGCGATACCAAAAAATCTGACGGCAGCCAATCATAAAACTCGAGTTCATGATGTTTTATTGGTTGCTAGCTTCTTTGACAGTTCGCTGTTCACGTGTGAGGTAAGTGAGGTTAGGCCACAGAAATGGAAAATATTGTGAATAAGAAATCCGTATTTTGTTCTCGTTTTCAAAAATATCGAAAATTGTAATCGTTTGGTGGTAAAATAATCAGTTCCACTCTGTGCTGCTGAATTTATTTATGTTTTTAGGTGATACAAAATATGAATATCTACTATCATGTCTTCTCTTCAGTATGGAATTTTAGAACACTCTTAAAGGTCCAGCACAGTTAGAATGAGTATGTCTTTAAAAGAGAAATTTGAAGAATAAAGAAAACACTCTAGGTGCAAGTAAGTATATGCTAGAACCAAGTTCACAAGTTGGATTGCCTAATGATAAAAAATAAATTGAAGATGAATAAAGAGATATGTTTACAATATGTATAAAGTTTTTCAGAATCTGCATTCCTGAATAGTAAAAAAATATTAGCTACACAAAAATATAAAAAAACGGAGGAAAAAAAGGAAAAATCACTTGTAATGCTTGGAGAAAATGTGCCACTTCAAATGTACTATATTAAATGGCCTTCGAATAATTGAGAATTGCAACTAGAAGAAATGCAATTTGAAAACATAGAAAGTATGTATAGATAAATAGCCAGTAGTCATAAGCTCTAATAACACACAAATTTGGTCCTATTAATAAGAAATAATAAAACAATTACAGAATTAATAATATCTAATATTTTAGGTCATTTTCCATGAAATGAAGGAAAAGATTATTGCTTCTGAACTGGTCAAGCCTTTACAAGAAGAAATTATGAAAATATTGAATATACAGAGAGTTGCACGAGAAGTAATTTACTACACACTATGTAACTTCTTTTACCTGAATATAAAGTTGAATAGATGAGGCTTTTACTTGATGAAGATCCATACTACTGATGAAATAAAACAAATTGATTTGTTTAAATCTTCATTATTTATTTTGAACTGACGTTCAAATTAAAATTAGTGACGCGTTTCGCTACACAGTAGCTTTTTCAAACTAGTGAAGCTACAATGAAAAACTTTTAATTTATATAGTGTCTTAATACGGAATTCTAAGATATTGACAAAAGTATTAAAAATGGGGATAAGTACAAAAAGTGCCTAAATACGGAATTCTAAGATATTGACAAAAGTATTATAATATATTTAAATAGGTATAAGTACAAAAAGTGTCTAAATACGGGATTCTAAGAAAGTTACAAAGGTATTGAAAAAAGGTACCTGGGAAATTGATCAACAACTATCACATTTTCTAGGTAAAAAGGTTTAATAAGGGAGAATGATTGATATCTATTTGGTCGTTAAGCAGATTACCGGAATATTTGTTTTTGTTAATCTCGAGGGCTTCTAAAAGATTTAATTTAAAGGATTTGGGTTCTACATGCAAAATTTCAAAATTTGAGTCGAAAGTGTGTTGGTTTGTTAATAGATGATTTGAATAGTTGGAATCTAATTTGTTATTGTCATAGCTGCGTTTGTGTTCTGAAATTCTAGTTTTAAAGTTCCTAAAAGTTCTACCGATATACATTTTGTCACAGTTGTCGTTACCACATTTTAATTTATAAACACCTGACTTGTTTAATTTTGAGGATTTAGATTTGTTATTTTTAATGAATTTAGATAAATTGTAGTCAGTTTTAAAGCAAATATTCATATTTAAAGATTCTAAAAATGATTTGATTTTTAAGGATGGTGTTCCAAAGTATGTTAAGCTTTTAAATTGATTATTTTTATTTTTATCTGAAGGATATACTTGTTCTAAAGTGCGTTTCTTTATCTTTTTATTTATGATATTGTCAATTAAGTTTGGATCGTAATTATTATTAACTGCTATTTGTTTAATGATATTTAGTTCTTTGTTGAAATTATTATTGTTTAATGGGACTGTTAAAAGTCTGTGAATCATACTATTGAAAGCTGCTAATTTATGACTAAATGGGTGGACAGAACTATTATGAATTGTAATGTCTGTATGTGATGGTTTGCGAAAAATAGAAAAATCATGTTTATTGTTTATATTTGAAATTGTAAGGTCTAAAAAGTTTATAGACTTATTTTCTTCATGTTCTACGGTAAATTTTATATTGCTGTGTAGCGAAACGCGTCACTAATTTTAATTTGAACGTCAGTTCAAAATAAATAATGAAGATTTAAACAAATCAATTTGAATATAAAGTGTACAATCCTTCGATCATTAAACATTGTTCAAAGATACAATCAGTATTTTGTCTCTAACTTGATACCTACCTATCCTATTGCCTATTATACTTATCCAGCTTAGGTATTATGAGTAATAAGTTAGAATAAGGTAATTAGAATACTTCATATTTACTGCTCAATTTACCAATAGGCTTTATAGGATTACGAGTACTCTTGCAAAAAAATTTAACTGAAGGATGCCAGAAAATACATCTATATCTTGATACCAGATGCTCAACTATGCACACTATTGAACCTGACATCAAATATACAAACCTCTAGTCTATGATGAAAACATAGTGCTGATATTTTTCTAGGCATTACTGAAGCGTTTGATGGTG
Organism: Lochmaea crataegi; assembly: GCA_947563755.1. NCBI lineage: Eukaryota > Metazoa > Arthropoda > Insecta > Coleoptera > Chrysomelidae > Lochmaea > Lochmaea crataegi. The sequence continues at coordinate 23,443,744 of OX387433.1, read as the reverse complement.
TTTGGAACTGTGGTATATTCTACAAACTATATGAAATTATGTGTTCTAAATACTTGCTTTTAATCTTGAAAACTACCTTAGTGATAGAACACCACAAGTAAAAGTAAATTACAGTTTTATTCAAAACATTTAAGGACTTCTCCGGTGTTCCTCACTGTCCTATTTGCTCTACAATCTATCTATCTTGTTACAACTATGATTTAGCAACAGAACATTTAAATTTGCATACATATTGCAGTATATAGATGACATCGCTTTGATCAGTCATAATAATCTCAAAATAACAGTAAATAAGCTACAAAAACTTATAACAGAATACTGAAATGGTTTAACATGTGTAGGATGAAGCCCAAAGTCTTAAAACTCAATGCATAATCTTCAATCTATTCAATAACAATGAAAAATACAATATATTTTCAATCAATGTGTGCATGACATTAGTTCATGCACAGATTTTCAATATAAAATATATTTAAATAATTCCGTATCATACATGAAAATAATTTTTTTAAGTACTTTATTTTAAAAATACAAAAATTACAATTTACAAAAGTTTATTTCCTAATGAAGCAAACACAGTGGAAAGTCGTCACAATTAGTAGGTAACATACATAAGTACGTACACAAAATATATAACTGTGGACGTTCTGTAACTGAACTTGCACAAAACATTCACTACACTATTTTGAATCCTCTGTGTTTTTATCTATGAATGTTTTCCCACAAGTCTGCCACACTGGAATTAGGTAGCTGAAGATTGGCAAGAAATAAGTGTCACAGATTAGTTTCAATGTCTTATGGTTTTAGTAATCCCTACATTGGTAAAGTTCACCAATAATTGGCAAACATAAATTTTATTCTATTTGATGTATATATTTGCTTCAATGTATGTTCTCACCTTATTTATATTTTCATTTCCTGTTATTATCTGAATATCTACTGAATTCATATTTTTTTGTATAAAGAACATGCCAGTAATATTTTCAAATTAGTATTACAGCTTAATCCTTATCAACCATCTCTGGTTTTTCTTCAAATCTTTGTTAACCTTTTTTCTTCCAGTTCTCTTAAATTGTACTTGTATAGAACATAATAATGTCATCAGCAAAAGTAAAGTATTTTGTGTGCAATTGTACTTTTTCTAGACTTCTCACAAGTAAGGTATATAATTTAAGTCTATCATAATAAATATTTCCTTTCCTACTTTATTTTTATCTTTGAATATTTCTTATTATTTTTGGTAACTGAAAAAACTCTGGTTTACTTAAATTAAATTCAATTCACGTCTTCTTTTTAAATAATCTGCATTACCAACCACTATTGCAATAAATTTCAACAACATTATCAATTTTTAACAATTTTAATTTTCTAGTTTTTATAATTCACAAGTAATGTTTACTATTTGCCTACTGTCAAATTGGTAAAATATAAAAAGTAATGTTATTGTCGTGACAGTTTTAATATGGTATCTTAGGTACAATGCGCGACGCCGCGGTGAAAAAACAAACTGCTTAGATCGACGATTTTGAGGACAGGTTTTGTCAATTTTCCCGTATGAGTTCGATCTCCTTGTATAGCCTCCATGACCAATTGTTTCTGGAGCCGTCGATACAGTCGAGAACAATCGACGCGGGGATCCAGATTGCGCATAGAGAGTCTCCACATATTTGCGAATGTACAGACAGTTATGAATAGTGGAATGAAATAAAGAGTTAATGTCCGTTTGTACTGTTTACTTTAAGATCATGGAGCCTAGATATAAGGAGGACATACTCTGTATATAAAAAGTGTCCGTCGAACGAGGAAAATTGGTGGCGCTACTATAGTAGTGGAAGTTATGATAATTTATTGTAGGTTATGTTTATGCTCGGTTGTAAGAAATTTCAAGGAAAAAAAAAACGAATTTCGCGTATTTGGTGAAATGTTTGGTTAGAAGTAAGTCTTACACTGGTACCTACCTACATTTGTCTATAATTGCAATAGACTGAAGTGAGTCTAACAAAACTGTGCCTGCTTTGAAGCTGATTAGCCAGCTTCATTCCACTTTAATCGCTCTTGCTCAAATTTTTGATCAGTATGGTAAGCCCAATCGACCTACTTGTAATCTACATCCAATCTGCTTTCATTGACTATCAAACCCAAACCAAATAACATTTTTTGATAGATGACAATTGACAGAAGCAGTGTTGCATTTGAAGTTATAGCGCGAGAAATTCACAAAGTCACTGACATATCAAACTGCTCTCGTATTTCTTAAATAAACTTTACCTCAATGTTTAAAATGCAAAAATTATTATCTCCAGTGACTTGTCGATGTTAATTGGGTAGTTTCAGTATGGAAATGCTTTCCGCCTTGTTGGAAAAACTACAAAAGTTTTTCCGCCACTCCGCTATTTTGAAAAGCTGAGTAATCTCCCCGAAAACATCAGGCGATCGTTACTTACACTTGGCATAATGCAAGTCGTTATACTCACTAACTTTGTTGAACGTGTTAATACCTTTTATTAACATAATTGGAATTTATGTTGAAGGAAAGTTCAAATAGTTTATGCCTTAAGGACACTTGTGTACCGTTTTAATCGTCTTTACTTGGAAGTTTACCACTGTATCAGATAGAATAGACCGTTTTAACGAAAGTCATCTTGTGGTAGCGGCGACCGTTGTCCACCTATAGATTTATATAGTAATTAATAGAAGCTAACTGTAATTTTAAAAGGAAACTTGTTACAGGTCAGAAGTTATATACAAACACTTACTCAGTATGCCAAATGTTACCAACAAATTATAGTAAAAATAAATAAATATTAGGACTTACTCTTCATATTTGTGTTTATCTTGGATTCTAATTATACTATTTTTACTTAGCATTACATATACTACATCTTCAAAAGTTCATCTTCCAGACTTTCATATCCACTTCAATTCCCTAAAAATATATGTACAAATAGAAATTGATTCTTAAGTAGTGATTGCGAGCAATATCAGTTTCAGAATATAAGGTATTTAGTTTTAAAAATAAAATATATTTCTCAAAGGTTCAAATGTTTACATTTGGATGATCTAGGTTAAATTGACATCTGTCAGACCAAGAAAATAAAATAAAATTAATTGATTGATAATCAGATATGACTGATAAAATCAATCACTGATTAACAACGTGGAAGTTGTACAAATTCATTACATTCTTTATCCTATTCCATCTTTGTAAATTCACATAAGCATATCTTTTGAACTCTTAGAAGCTACTGGTAAAGGAAAAGAACCAACCATTCAAGACAGGTTGTGAACAAGGGAAAGGAGAGATTGTCTCATTTTGCTTTTGGATGCTAGCTAAGAGCACCTCACGTTAATTTTAACGGATTTTTTGTAAGTTACAAAAAGCTTTAAAAGGAAAGTTTCCAAGGTTCCTCAGAACTGGAAACTCAACCAGTGGGTTGGATTTATTCTTTAAACAAATTGTAATTTACCTCAACTTGTCTTGTTTTACTTAAAGGCCACCCACCATCAACGGTAAGTTTGTCGACCATTCACTTCGATGAGATTATATTCTGAATACTGGCTCAATATCATTTACTTACGTATATTTCTATTTCAGGCCTTCATTTTCATCTCAATCTTCAGTTTCATCTTCAACTTTCATGTTCATTTTCAATTTTATTTTCATCGATTACCTTCTATTTCAATTTCACTTTCAACTTTCAACTTTAACTCTACGGACTTGAGTTCTATTGTGGGATTCGACTGGTTCTCACCTCGTTGACGACCCCTGGATCATCGTAGGACAGCTGTTGCCCCGAACTCCACGTGCGAGGACTACACTTATGGTATTCAACCACTACACGTCCTAATCTTTGGCAAGTGGTTATTCCAGGTAACATGGGTTTAAGTAAATCCCTAGGACTTCTTATTCTAGCAAGAATAAATTTACCAGGATTTTAATTTATACCTTTTTTAATACTTACCTTCCGTAATCTTTGTATATACGAGATATTAATTATAACTAAATCATAAACACTGTGAGTCCTAGGTATGCATACTTCGGGTTGATTTCTATAATTTCATGTATATTTTAATTATTATATCCATCTAACCTTCTCTCAAATTTGCACGTGGTTATCATTTTCGACATAAGTCAACGTTCAATTGTGATATTTGAAGTTTAGGTATATCGGTGGTTTTCACCATAGAGAAACCACGTTTTTCAGTAACTTCATTTCAGAATCCCTTTTTGTGAGTACCTACCTTTACGCACTTGTAATCTGTATGGCCTACCCCCTGTTAGGTCAATCAATAGACTTTATAAACCACATATCTACATAACGCGATAGTTTTATTTGTCCCCCTTAAGAACCCCTTCCTTAACCCTGAGATATTCAGAGGGTGTTTAATATCTTTATTTCTACCCTTCTATTTCCTTTAACATCCTTTATAACCAGTGTTATAAACTGTACCCACAGAACTGGTAGATTAACAAGATTTCGTTAAAAGTGTCACTGTTTACTCGTTCTCTCGTCGAGTCCCTAAAAAAAGCGAAGAAATATACCGTTGCCGTGATCTTAGATACATCTGTCCAAGATCTAAGTTACAGTCTCCTTTTAGAATTACAGTTAGCTTCTATTAATTACTATATAAATCTATAGGTGGACAACGGTCGTCGCTACCACAAGATGTCTTTCGTTAAAACGGTCTATTATTTCTACATCGATACAGAGTTGTAATTTTTTGTAGTAATAACCCAAGAACCTTGATAATTGTTCGCAACAATTTTGTAACAGATTTTTAAAGCTTTTTGCCTATGGATTTGATGAGGTGCGATCATTTCAGATCTATTGTGGTTCTCTGAATCTAGATGACATTCTCCAGCCAGACTCTCATTAAGTAGCCAATCAGCCTTGAGACCGAATCTTTCACGTAATTTCTTACCTGTTGCTTCTCATCGCCTAGTACAAGAAACCGCACATTCGCCAAGCAGTCGCACTGGCAAAGTATGTGCTCTGCATTTTCCTCTTCTAGGTGACAGAATCTGCACATGGCTTCGTCTGTCAACCCCATTGTCTTTGCATGCATGTTAATTTTATACTGCCCTGTTTACATACCTATTGCGGCATTGACAGTTTTCTTATCATTGCTTATTAGGTCTGCCGTGAAAGTTGGCAAATGTCCTCTAATGAACTGTTTCTCCTATCTCTGTCCTGGTGAGATTACCCACCACTTTAGAGATTTCTGTGCCACCTACATCCTTGTGGCCATATTTATTGTCGACTTTGTTCCGGTCCAGTAAATGGCATTGATGAGCCTTGTCTGGTCGTTTCATCCACCAATTCGTTTCCCTTATGACCTTCGTGCCCTGGTACCTAGGCTGCCATGAGCTTACAATGGTCTCCAAGTCCGTTTAAGGCACCTATGCCATCCCATACTAGCTTAGAATTGACCTCTATGGAATCGAGTGTCTTCAGTGCAGCTTGGCTGTCGGTGAAGATGGCAACTGCTCGGTATGTCCTTTCCTGCCTTTTAAATTTTTTCAACGCAGTGGTTTATCGCCATCACTTCCGTTTGGGAAGTTATGACGTCCTTAGATAGGCTTATTGGAATAGCTATCCTTTGTTTTAGCCCTACAATTCCGGCTCCTACACCTACTTCTGTCTTGGAGCCGTCCGTATAACAGGTTACCTCAGCCTGTCTGAGTACGCCTTTTTTCATGTCTTTCCTACCTGGTATAGTTATTTGGAACTTATTCTTATTCTTGCCTTTAAGTCTCCGTCAGTTCTTCGAAAATATTCAAGTAGAGTTTTATTGAGTTGGCCTAGATATGATTTTTAAGAGCTCTTGCTCTTGTACACCACTTTTGGCCAATCGAGTGACCGCGGTCGATCTATTGGAGTGATTAGTAGCTCTGGCAGACGATTTTGTCCAATTTGAAATAAAATTTCTTCCAATTGGCATAATTATACCAGTGATCATCTTCGGCCTTCAGCGACGATATTTGTTTTGTGGAATAATATGTTGGTTTTAGTATTTGGACCCCCTTTGACATCAATTTTTTGAATAATATGACAGTCGTTTTTTTACAAACAATTTGCTTTCTGCTAACATTCTTGAACCACCTTGGCAAGTTTTACTTAATAAGGGTTACCTTCCACTCGATTTGTTACATAACCATCGTTTTTTGCTTCGATAAGAAAAAAGTCAGCCAAGCAAGCAGCAGCTTCCCCACGTCGCCAAGCTAATTCTCCCGCGGCTATGTGATAGAATTCCCGTTGCAACCCTTCAGGGATGTTTTAATCATTTAATCCAACCACAAATTTATCATTCTGGTCATTTCTACTGATCTTAATGCTGCTGAACTTTGTTTCCTTCAACAGGTATCTGATTGCAGTCTTCGTCGTATAGAATCGCGGGCAGCTCGCGCTTGTTGAGATACATTGGAATGGGTCAATAATAAATTTAATTTATTTATCATATTTTTCTGGTGAAAGCTTACTTGTTAGGTTCCACATGGTTTTTACCGTAGCTTCCTTAAACTCTGTACCATCTTTTCTTCTCATGTTCACAACCCAATCCTTTAAAATCGACGCAAATTCTTCCACCGTCCGATTTTCATCTAATTGATACTTCCTAACATTGCACAAGTACATAAATGCTTTCCATACAATTTTTTCACTGTAAACAGTAATATTTGGTATATTCCTTATTTCATTGGATTCCTATTTGAGGATAACATTTTTGAAACAATAATATCGTGTGTTTTTTATTGGAAAAAATACTGTTGAAGTCGAACAATGCTATGAAGACTGCACCAAGAAGATCAACTATTATTGACTGGTATACTGAATTTAGACGAGGTTGTACATGTACACACACGCCCAAAATCTCAAACTACTCCGGAAAACCTGCAAAAATCAACAAAATACTTTTAAAGGTCCCTGAAGTGGAGTGGCCTGATCTGGCTGATACCTTAAAAATACCGAAAGATAGTGTATTTATATTGTACGGTGCAAAAACCGGTCAACTCCATTTTTCTAAATTTGTGGCAAATAAAAAAAAACATCATATATTTTTAAATTGCTTGTTTTTTTATACATTTATTGGTAATTTAGAACAGGTATTAAAAAATAGTTCAAAATAAGAAAAATGTATATATATTTTTTACAAACCGAAAAAAAAATTAGAAACTCTTGGATTTGACCGTTTCTTGCACCGAACTTTTCAAAAATAAAAACTAAACCAGAATATTTTTTTCATTATATTTATTTATTATCAAAACAACGAAAACTATCTCTTTTGAACACCAGAGAATGTTTAATGCATTGACACAAAAAATAAAAATACTGTAATACCACATTAACCCACACACACACAAAAACATTACAAGAAAATGTTTCGACAAATAAATATAATACCTATATAGTATTATTAATTTTCAGTTTCAACTTCATCTCTGTCACTGTCATTGGCTTCCTCTTGCTGTTCGTTATTATTAGCGACACGCACTTGCTCGTAGCACCACATAATATGTATTGGTGGTACATATTTTTCTGCTAAAGACATGACATTTTCTTTTTTTTTTTTTGGTTTATACTAAGCGGAAAAGTACGATACAGTTTTGTATTGGGCAGTGCCAAAACAACGTTTGGTTTTCTAATATTAAAATATGCATAATCCGTAAGGCGTTACTACATTGAATAATGTTATTTTTTTCATATTTTATTAGACGATACTTAGATATAGTGAACTTTTGTTTTTGTTGGTTTCTGATAATTTTTTTTAAAACGAGGCTGAAAGGTGCCAGAAAAATCAAGAAATAAGTTCTGAGAAACGTCTGCAACACGAATTTTTTTTAACGTTTTTTTACTAAGTTTATCCATTCACGAGGTAGAGATCTCTTTTTTCTTTTTTTCTTTTTCGATAATCCCAAAACAACGGTCGCACGGCAAAAAGCTGTGACCAGGTTCAGGAAACTTGTGTACAATGAGTTGAATGTTTATGTTTGAGGTTTTTATATACAGTGTGGAAACCACTTATGGAATAAAATTCTTTATGTCATTATTTTATGAAATTATAAAAAATGCCGAGACACATCAACTTTTGAATTGAGTTGTGCGTTATGTAAACATAAATTTAAATGTACAGGGTGATTCACGCAAGTATGCCATAGTCGGTGTTGTTTTTTTTAATGGAACACCCTGTATATTTGCATATTTTTGAAGTCCCCTTAATGAACCGATTTCAAGAAACTAAATAATGTATGGTCAATTATGAATTATACAGGGTGAAATTTTTATTTTTACAATTATTAAACACATACATAAAATACCTGATGTATTTGATTTTAATACATTAAAATAAATGCTCAAAATGTTCTCCACCTAGTTGTTGGCAATAGCACAGTCTCCTATAGAACTCCTCCTTAACTTTGTTTAAAGTTTGAGGTGAAATATTCCGTATTTCTGTAGTCATCCTGTCTTTGAGGTCTACAATGCTAGTTGGTTGTGTTGCATATACTTTGTTCTTGAGATAACCCCACAGAAAAAAATCTAACGGCGTAAGGTCTGGCGATCTAGCTGGCCACTCAATAGTACCTCTTCGTCCAATCCATTTATTGGGGAAGATTTCATCTAAATAAGTTCTTACCATTAAAGCAAAATGGGGTGTTGCCCCGTCTTGCTGGAACCAAACATTTTCATTCGGTAAGCTAGGATCTATTGCGTTGGGATATAAGTTTGCCAACGCAGGAATAACTTCATTTCTAAGCATATTTAAATATTTTTCAGCTGTCAAATTTCCCTCTATAAATATAGGACCAATAATATGGTCGCCTATGATACCGGCCCAAACGTTCACCTTTTGAGGGTACTGAGTATGTGTCTTACGCATCCAATTAGGATTCTCTGCTGACCAATATCTCCAGTTCTGTCGGTTTACCTCTCCATTCAATGTGAATGTTGATTCGTCAGAAAAAAGAATGGTACCAAGAGCTATCTCATTTCTGTTCAGCTTATTCATCAATCTTTCGCAGAAATCCATTCTACGATCTGGATCGTCTTCTGTTAACTCCTGCACAAAAGTTAATTTGTAGGAATAAAGTTTTTCTTTATGAAGACATCTTAGAACAGTTGTATGACTAACATTATTTTCACGGGCAATTTGACGTGTACTTGAAGTTGGATTCTCTTCGACACTTAACAAAATATCCACTTTCACATCATCTTCAACGAAGTGTGGTTTTCTTTTCAATGGTTTGACATGTCCAAGTTCTCTGAATTGTGCATGAATTTTAGACACAGTACTTTGTGAAATATTAGGCAATTCGGGATACCTGTGATTAAATAAGTTTGCCACTTCAACTTGACTTCTGCAGTTATCCCCGTACCCGATCATCATTAAAATCTCAATTCGGTGAGTCTCAGTTAAATATTTCATTGTTATGTCGACAAGGAAAGAGTGTTTGATAAAGATTTTACTTTTTCAGTATAAACTGTCAACACATCAACAACTGACAGAATAGAAAACAATCCACATTATTTACCGATTTTGTCTAATTATTGGCGTTTTTAGGCAATTTTTAGGTATTTATGATAAAATTCATGGGCGTAGCAGGTTTTGTTTAATAATACAAATACGTCTAATAATTAGTTAGTTTAGATTTTTGATAAATCCATTTTTAGCTAATTTAAAAAAGTACCAATATTTCAAGTGTAATAAATTATCAATTTTAAAATTTCACCCTGTATAATTCATAATTAACCATACATTATTCGGTTTGTTGGAATCGGTTCATTAAGAGGATTTCAAAAATATGCAAATATACAGGGTGTTTCATTAAAAAAAAACAACACCGACTATGGCATACTTGCGTGAATCACCCTGTACATTTAAATTTATGTTTACATAACGCACAACTCAATTCAAAAGTTGACGTGTCTCGGCATTTTTTATAATTTTATAAAATAATGACAAAGAATTTTATTCCATAAGTGGTTTCCACACTGTATATGTGAAAGTACTGAACTAATGTTTGGTTTTTATTTTGTGCAAAACAGTTATCGGAAGATAAATAGAGGCTTTTAACTGTTTTCGGAAGAAAGTTAATCAAATAATGATACAAAAGACTTACAACTTCGTTGCATCCTTTTTTCCCGGTTAGCTCATCATACATATAAAATGTGCCTTGTTTTGTCTTGGCCGAATATACACAAAAGTTGCGTAGCCATAATTGGCGCTTATAGAACACATTGCCCGATGGAATGTGCGGCAATGGTATGTTTTGTTGATAATCGAAGCATAAAACTTCCACTGATTCGTCCTCTTTAGCAATATTTGTATATTCTCCTAATTCAGAATAGAAAATGTCAGCCTTTCGCAAATGTAATCGTTTTTCAGTTTCTAAGAGTATTTTATTATCTGGATTTTCCTCGGCGGCTATTACAATGTTCAGGCGGTCACATTTTTGACAGGTATCTGATCTCGGATATCCAAAACTCAGGTTGTGATTTGAATTAAATTGGCGGGTGTAGAAGTCAAACGTTACTTGTGGTTTGATTTTCTTGGAATCTTATAGAAGTGCATACTGTTCTAGCTCAAATTTTTCTAGGTAGAGGCTATACATTTTTGCGATATTCAACTTAGGTGATAAAAAATACCTTTTTTGATTATCCTCTCTGTTGTAATGGGATTTTCATCTAGGAAAGCTCCGAATATGCTCATCTATTTGCGCCAGTATTCCCTCATTGATCCTGTTGGGTCTATTCGAGTGTCGCCCACGATTATCACAAGGCGGCATAAGATGACCTTGAGCCAGATTTTGTGCAATGCTGGAAACTCGATGTTTGGTTACCCCTTGCAAATAATAAAATGACTTCTTACATAATGCGGGTTCCTCACTTCCTATACGTATCTGAAAAATATACGAAAAAGTAGTATGTTGAACTTTTCAACAAAAAAGAAAAATATTACCTTATAATGAAAAGTAGCATTTTTCTGTTTTCCCTGTCCAGTAGTTGGTCGCTTACGTTTCACATTCGTCACACTTATTAAACCTCCCATATAAATATCTTGTTTATTTTTATCTCCGATATCATAAAAGTGTCGAATTATATTTTGATCTTGTACGTCATTCATTTTATTAAAACACTGCTTCTGGCAGTTGCAGTTTGGGCCAGTTGTTTTCTTTAAATTTTTTTTCTTTTTGAATTTATATATTCTACACCTCTAGCCTTCTTTTTTATCCTAACGTTCCGTTTCCAGTTTCGAACCCAGTTTCATTTTTTGGTGACTCCGTATTATTATCCATAAAACCAATTTGTTGACTTCCATTGTACACTCGCCTTCTACTGGGCCCAGGATCAGGATCAGATGGTATATATTCACTTCCGGAATCTACGTAGGGATCTTCCTCACTTGACGAAGTACTAATAAGTCATAACTTAACGAATTTACTAAACGATTTCTGTTCATACACTAAGCACAAGCATCGTACTCACAAGCTCAACGTTAATAACTAACTAACAATCATCCCACTGCCAAACGAGTGCAGACAAGTGCCCCGGTGCTGCCACACTTACTAGGAGCAATAAACAGCCAACTCCAGGAGTTGACTGAGTTTTGCACCCAAATGTTCTCCAGTCAACTCCATTACAGTATTCGCTAGCTAACTTGATGTCCTAAATGCTTTCTAGGGAGCTATTGACGCAGCCCATCCGATAACTGTAAACAGTGCCGTGCAAGTTCTGAGGATACGCTTTCTGTTACTAATTAACACAACTTGTACAATTAATAAAGTAAAGTCCGTCCGGAAATATATGATCCTAACTTAATAAATAATATTTAATTCTTTGTTATAATTATTGGTATATCGATTTTGATAGAAACGGATCTGCTTTATACCTGAATTCTTAGTACATAAATAATATTTTAACAATAAGGTACCCATTACAATAACATGTTATTTATCTAATTGAAGATTATAAAGTTAGGATCTTATATTTCCGGACAGACTATAATTAAAATTTGTTAGAAACTAAATAATTCCTTCCAGGTAGTGATGAGAATAAAAGAAACACAAGATAATGGGAAATTATTCAAGCTAGGTATATTGAATAGGTATAAACAGTTTTTATCTTTACGAAAAATCTGACTCACTGCCGCTACTGGAATCACTTTCATCTAGAGTAATCACAAGAGGGTTGACGTCATAAAACATATCTGTTTGAAGTTCTCTATCAAAATATGTGACGCTACGCTACTGAAAATCTTAACACCTGATAAGGTTCGATGCAATTGGCGTTTGTCAAAATTTTACCACCAATAGCAGCCGAGTAGGCAGGGCACTATTACTCTGTCTCTCTCTTAGTTGGTAATTTCTGTGACATCAAGTTAGCTGGCGAATACTGTATCTATTTATCTTTCGTTATATATTATGGATTTGGCTGATTCTTGCACTAAACGATGCGTAATATACTGTTTTATATGATGCATAAATAAACGATTTCTGCATACAAAGTGGAGCTGACTTCTATTACACGGAATTTAAAAAATTTATAAATGGCTTTCGAAGTGAGTGCTGCGTTTGCTAGAACTGGACAAAAAACAACAATTTAAAGATACGTTTGGAGCGATATAAAAAGGTTCGCCTGCTCTTTGGATCCGCCACTACACACTTTGAGTAGACAGCAACAAATGAAAGTTGTCCAGAACTTATCTTGGACGTGCATTGTATTTTGTTCATCCTCTAGCTTGAGAAATGTGAAACTATCAATGGAGAATGTTACAAGATATCATTAGTGTAGAAATCAAGGAAAATTAGTCTCATATGCAAAAGATAAAGTGCTTTTCCAATAAGAAAAATTGTGTTGGAAAGTAAACGGGTTTTGCGGCGTGTTCACACAATTCCATTTGTCTAAAAACATCATTTTATTGAACTGGAAAAGGTTGGAGATACATTTTAAGTATTTTGTTTCATCTTTGTAAATATTTTGACCTTTTATCCCTTTCAGTCTCTACAGTGCGACATCTTAGTGACTCAATTGTAAGTTTGGTAAACCCTAAATATATATGAAAGTGTTATGAAAATCATTGAATCTTAAATTTGAAACTTTAGAAACTTATAATTCTGCAAATAAAAAGTATTATGCCGAACTGAGATTATATCGATATCATCTACTTGTTCTAATGTTTCTCCTTTAATCTACTTATTAGAATGCTTCTCATATATTTATCAACAAAGCTACGATATGAACAATTTAATTTACGCACCTTTAAAAAAAAGGTGAGCGGTCGTCGGACCGCCGACAGTAGCTCGCTTCTTATGCACAATAGAATGCGAAATTGGGAATTACATTAGGCCCAGTACATTCTACTAAGTTTTATTTTTTATTTTATTGACCATTTTTTCAAAATGTTGACAATTTTTGATAATAATTGACCGTTTTTTCAATATTTGCGACAATTTTTGACCATTTTTTCGAAGTTTTGACAATTTTTGACAATTATTGACCATTTTTATCAAATTTCTGACAATTTTTGACCATTTTTTCAAATTTTAACAATTATTGACCAATTTTGACAGTTTTGACAATGACTGATCATTTTTGACAATTTTTCAAAAATGTTCAACCATTTTAGACCATTTTTCCAAATTTTTACTATTATTGACCATTTTTGAGCATTTTTGACAGGTTCTGACAATTATTGACCATTATTGACAATTTTTCAAAAAATTTGACTATTTTTAACAATTGTTGACCATATTTGACAGTTTTTTTATAATTACCGACCATTTTACAAAAAATTTGACAATTTTCAACCATTTTTGATAATTTTTCGAAAATTTTAACAATTTTTTACAATTATTGACCATTTTTGACAATTATTGAGCATTTTTTCAAAATTTTTTATAATTTTTGACAATTTTTTCAAATTTTAACAATTATTGACCATTTTTGACAATTATCAACCAATTTTAACAGTTTTGACAATTACTGATCATTTTTTACAATTTTTCAGCTTTTTGATAGGTTCTGACAATTATTGACCATTTTGGACAATTTTTCAAAAGTTTTGTCCAGTTTTCAAGAATTTTGACAATTTTTAACAATTATTGACCGTTTTTGACAGTTTTTTATAATTATTGACAGTTTTTTATAATTATTGACCATTTTTTCAAAATTTTGACAATTTTTGACCATTTTTCAAAATTTTCACAATTATTGACCATTTTTGACAGTTTCTGACAATTATTGACAATTTTTAAAAAATTTCGACAATTTTAAACAATTATTGACCATTTTTGACAGTCTTTTATAATTATTGACTATTTTTTCAAAATTTTAACAATTTTTCACCATTTTTCAAAATTTTAACAATTTTTGACTATTTTTCAAAATTTTAACAATTTTCGACAGTTTTTGACAATTTTTGACAATTATTGACCGCCTTTGACAATTATTGACCATTTTTGATAATTTTCCAAAAATATTAACCATTTTTCAAAATTTTTGACAATTATTGACCATTTTTTCAAAAAATTTACAAATATTGACCATTTTGACAGTTTTTGACAATTTTTGACAATTTTCGACCATTTTTCCAAATTTTTGACAATTTTTGAAAATATTTGGCAATTATTAACCATTTTTTCAATATTTTGACAATTTTTGACCAGCCTTCTCAAAAGTCCTATGTCGTGCAATAAGGAGCAAGCTGCAAAAACGCATAAGTCCCTGTGGCAAAAGTTACCTGCAACTTTTACCGCGACAAATACACTATTGGTTTTTTTCTTATTCACACATTTTCCAATCAATGATCGGGGTGTCAGTTGTAACCTTACGGGGCGCCTATTTGTAACCATACCCGTCAGTTGTTCGGGACTTAGGCGCCATAGTGGCCACTCGAGACAGATGCCGGCATGAGACTCGTTTCAAGGGTGGTTCTACTCCATGTTAGTGCTGCACTAGGTATGTCAGAGGTTGTCAGAGTATAAGAAGCTTTAGGGCGCCACTACCTTTTAGACGTCGACGAAAGAACAAAATGAATTTAAGCAATAAAACTAAGGTGAAAAGGGTAGAAACACCTTGTAGAAATTAAATGAATATATTTACTGAAAAGATTAAAACTCACTTTAACCCGGACCCGATCCCCTACAGCTCTTATAGCCGGGTGAATAAGGAAAAAAAAGGAAATTAAAACATTAATTTTATTGAAGTCAAAAAATAATAGTTCAATACTATTATACGCTTTACAAAATTAGAAAAATTAATTTCCAAAGAGCAGACAGTCCACTAAGAAGCAACAACTACTTCTCAGGCTATATGCCCCGACAGACATTGAATTACACTTGAGTGTGTAGGGAAGTGAACCTGCAGGTATCTTGAAGGTGTGTTTGAGGGTGACTTAATAATATAGCAGTTAATGGTATCCTAGCATCTAATGGTATATTAGTTATCAGCCGTATACTAGTTCTCAACGGTATACTTAGTTCTCAACGGTATCTTAACTGCTGTGCTCACCAGAGCAATTTAGATAGGAATGGTATAAAAGCGATAAAAAATGGAGGTCTTTCCTCGAAGAGAGTCGATAGCGCAAAGTAGGGATGTTAAAAAATAATCGATTTTTATATAAATCGATTATTATTTTCTTATAATCGATTTCCAGTTATTACGTGTTTAAATCGATTTTCGGAAACGGCTCGTATTATTTATTGACTATTTTTCAGAATTTTTACAACTTTTGACGATTATTGACCATTTCTCAAAATTTTAACAGTTATTGACCATTTTTGACAATTGTCGATCATTTTTCAAAATTTTAGCAATTATTGACCAATTTTGACGATAATTGTCCATTTTTGACAATTTTCAAAAGTTTTTGACAGTTTTTGAAAGTTTTTGACCATTTTTCAAAATTTTTTACAATTTACCATTTTTGACAATTTTTGAAAATTTTGACCATTTTTAAAGTTTTTGACAATTATCGACAATTATTGACCATTTTTGACACTTTTTTAAAAATTTTGTCAATTATTAACCGTTTTTCAAGATTCTAACAATTAATGACCATTTTTGACAATTTTTCTAAAAATTTGACCATTTTTCAAAAATTTTGACAACTACTGACCATTTTTTCAAAATTTTTGACAATTTTTTCAAATTTTAACAATTATTGACCATTTTAGACAATTTTTCGAAAAATTTGACAATTTTTCAAAAATTTTCTCAATTTTTCCAAATTTCAACAATTATTTACCATTTTTGACAATTATTGACAAATTTTGACAGTTTTGACAATTATTGATCATTTTTGACAATTTTTCAAAAATTTTTACCATTTTAGACCATTTTTCCAAATTTTAACAATCATCGACCATTTTTAACAATTTTTGACCATTTTTTCCAAATTTTTGACAATTATTGACAATTGTTGACCATTGTTGACAATTTTAGACTATTTTTCGAAATATTTGACAATTTTTCAAAAACTTTAACAATTTTTGACAATTATCAACTATTTTCCAAATTTTTTTTAACAATAATTGTACATTTTCGACAATTTTTCAAAAATTTTAACGATTTTTCAAAAATTTTAACAATTTTTCAAAACTATTGATTTTTGATAGTTTTCGACAATTATCGACCATTTTTCAAAATTTTAGCAATTCTTGACAATTATTGACCAATTTTGACAATAATTGTCCATTTCTCAAAATTTTGACAATTATTGACCATTTTGACTGGTTTTCCAAATTAATGACCATTTTTCCAAATTTTTGACCATTTTTCAAAATGATGACAATTTTTAACCATTTTTGTCAATTTTTCAAAATTTTAGACCATTTTTGATAATAATTGACAATTATGGACCATTTTACCAAATTTTTAACCCTTTTTGACAATTATTGACCATTTTCGACCATATTTCAAAATTTTTGACAATTTTTCAAAAACTTTCATAATTTTTGACTATTATCAACTATTTTCCAAATTTTAACAATAATTGTCCATTATTGACAGTTTTTAACAATTATTGGCCATTTTTGACAATTTTTCAAAATTTTTTAAATTTTTTTCTAAAATTTTAACAATTTTTCAAAAATTTTGACCATTCATGATAGTTTTTGACAATTATCGACCATTTTCCAAAATTTTAGCAATTTTTGACAATTATTGTCCATTTTTGATAGTTTTTGACAGTTTTTGACAATTTTTGACAATTATTGACAATTTTCCAAAAATTTTGACAATCATTGACCATTTTTGACAATATTTCAAAAATTTTCTACAATTTTTCAAAATTTTTCACATCATTTTATTTTTATTTTTTTATTTATTCATGAACAGCATCTACTTTTTAAAATAATACAAAAAAAATCGATTTTTTCGCAGAAATCGATTTATTTTTATTAAAATCGATTTTTGACAAATCGATTAAATTTGAATAGAGAAAAATCGATTATTATCCAATCGATTCTTTTCCATTAATCTCACATCTCTAAGGGGTTTCGTTCGTGGCGTTCAAAAAATGGAAGCGACCGTTGGCAGACGTCAATTGTCTTATGGGTAGGGTTGAAGATTAGGGTGGCTAATGAGACGTCGAGAGGGAATTAGAGAAATATTTGCGATATAAATTTAAAAGTCGAAACAGGTCGATACACATGTTACACAGTTTCCAAAATAAATAGTTCAACTTATTACTCTAAGAAAGAGTCGATTTGGCATTTAAAATGCGAAAAGATAACTGACTACAAAGAAGCGGTAGCTAAAACAATTTGGAATAGATATTAGAGACTTTTAGCTTGTCTTAAATTTCTCACGTATCCGTATCCGTAACGAACTGCGCATGTGTAGACCCGTTACGTCTCAGCCGATACGATGCGTTGAACGTATTGTTACGTCCCCTACTCCGTATACGTAAACGTATCCGTATCCCGACCAAAATCAGTATTCTGTGCTATTAGTGCTATTTTACAGGTCTTCTTCTTTAATATTGGTTTGGTTCAATTATAACCCAATATACTTTGGTCATGCGAAATATGCATAAAAAATAGGTCGTCCAAATCATCTTCGTCCTCGTCTAGCAGCAATGGATTATTTAATATCGCCCCCATATTACGTTTTTACAAAAATGTAAAAAGAAAACTAAAAAAGTTTTGAGGTTATACAATTAAAAACAGAACGAAACGATACGTTTTCTGCTAAAAAGGTTTTATTGACAATTTCTTTACGTCAACGTAACTCCAATACGGATGCGGATACGTGTAAAAACTTATGACAAGCTAAAAGTGTCTATTATAAGTAATTCAATATTGTATTTAACGTTGATATAAGAATATGCCGATCGTAATTAATAATTTCCAAATTAAAAAATATCCTCTCTCGTAAACATTTTGCCTCTAGCGCCCACAGTCCTGTATACAACTATTTTATTTTCCTTGAAACTCATCCATTCAGTGTCGTAAAACGCGTCAAACTTTAATCGAACCGTCTTCGATGGAAAACTCGTTTTTTGCTCAAAACCCTCGCATTATTGTCGGAAGCATCCGGAACGTTCAAAAAATGTAAGGATAGAAATTTCTGGAAGACGGTCACGCGGCTCAAGCACCAGCTTGGTCATTTACTTCTTCCATAGTCCTATAAATACAATCCATCCGCTTTCAAGTCCCACCGAGAAAGTGGTGGAGAAGTAATGATCTCGGCTTGGATTCGGAATTTCGGAATCACCAGGATTCAAATCCCAGGCCCTCCTGACCTGCTATGAGTTTTTTCAGAGGTTTTTTTCCTAGTAATAGGCGAATACTGGGGCAGTACACACCTGTTGGCTGAAGGTTAGAGAATGGAAATAAATAACATCTAAAAATTTCTACAAAATATAACAGTTTTTCAATATCTCACTTTTATTGAATAGGAATTTGATTATTTTGCTTTATTTAAAATATATTCACACATTATTTGAGTTGATTGTATATATGATATTATCAACATTCTAATTAACATTTTTTTCCTGAAGCAAGAAATTCTGATTTTTCACGACTAGCCTCTAAACCTAACTTTATTGACGTTTGTTGAGGTAGTAAAGCTGTTCATTATTAACCAAGGCAGAAAAATACAGAGCCTACTTGATTATTACTAAATCTCAATCCATTTAATAGAATTTGAGGTTAACTTGTGCACAGCTGTCATGTCATGTGAAACGGGAGTCGACAAACTAATATTAAAAAAAATAAAATGCCAGTAGTGAAATAGTGAAAAAAATGCTATATGAGCCACGGTAGAAAAGTGTATTAATGTCTCGGATCCATTAAAGACCGAGAAGCTTCGCTTCTCGGTCTTTAATGGACCTCGACAATAATAACTCACTTTTCTACCTTGGCGCATAATTACTATTTCAATAATAATCTGTGTATCAATTTGCAATAAGAAAAGAAAAAATATGAAAATTCTCCATTTTCTAACCTACAGAATGAACGGAAAACTACTAAGTAAACAAAGGAAAGACGTATTTGGCTTATCTATAGCAACAGTTAACTGGTAAACATACCTTAAAAATAATGTAGAATTTGATGTACTGAAAATTATTCCATTCCCAATATATCCCAAACTCACCCCTGCCTATTTCCAGTTTTATATTTTTATATTATAAATTTTTTAAAGTTATCAAAATGAGATTTTAGGTATAAACAAAGAAGATAAAGAGAAATTTGATGCCAATGTTACAAAAAAGATTTTTACAATATTTCCATGTCACCCCCTACCTTACCCCTTGATATGAGTTTTGCATATGAAAAATTTTCCATTTCAAATACTGTACTACATATTTGAATAATAATTTTTTTTCCTATCCGTAATGCGGTAAAATGGAGGTTATATTCATTAAATAATTAATTTTTTGATAACATTTTTTCGGTATAACTTTCTAGGAAAAGTCATCTAGATTAAATTTTAGGTATATTCGTAAAAAAAACTACGTAGAATATGATACTAAATTTGAATATTGATTTTTACAATTATTTCACAAAGTTACCCCCAACCCCTAAGGGCGGGGGTGGGGTAATTAAAGTAGATCGAAATCAAAGATAATCTGGCCAAAATACAACCCTGTTAATTTTTTACCCTATCTGGACCGATATACTTCAACCCTTTCTAACTAGAAGAATTCTGTGTAGCAAATACATTCAATACCATAATAATTAAACAATTCAAAAATTAATAAGGCAAGTCCAATGAAATACGAAAATTGCTACTTTCTAGTGTCTCAAATAAAGCAACATTCGAGTGCTATTTTTATTGCCGTACCATGTTCACACGTAGTTTGAAATCTGTAAAGTTCATTTCGTATATACCTAGTAATTATTCAATAATCACCTACTTATAAGAGCGTTTACTCGCGTTGATATGATTAAAATAAAATTGGATAAAATCTGTCGACGATCACACATGGTGGAGCTGCTAACACAGTCGTCATCTATCGTTCTCCATTTTATTAAATCTCCAAAATGGAGAAACCTACAATGAAGTACCGTGATCCGAGAAGCACGAACTGAGAGAAATACAGGAATGACCTTGATCACCTACTAGGAACTGTCAAAAATAAAATAAAAAACAGTGATGACATAGAGCTTGCCTCCGAACAACTTCGCGAGGCCATCGAACTCTCTTATCACAACTGCTGTGAGGTAACCCGTTTCTCTAGGAAGAAATTAACCTGGTGAAACAAGGAGCTTACCAATCTAAAATCGAGAACTCGAAAACTGTTTAACAGTGCGAAAAGGTCAGGACAGTGGGAAGAATATTATTCCACTCTGACTGCTTACAACAAACAGATCAGGAAGGCAAAAAGGGAGTCCTGGAAGAAATTCATACACGGAGACCCTGCAAATTCTACTGCGGGCACATCTACCATACAAAGCTCCTGGACCAGATGGAATGACCCCAGCGCATCTGCAGCAGGGGGCAAATACATCTATCTCCAGTACTTTGTAAACTCTTCAGAGCATCACTAGCAACTGGATACACTCCAATTTCTTGGAAAAGAGCCCGAATCGTCTTTATTCCCAAACCTGGTAAGGATTATTCCCAGGCAAAGTCATTTAGGCCAATAACTCTGTCTTCTTTCATGTTGAAGATAATGGAGAAACTTATTGATAGGCATGTTAGGGAAAATTTTCTCATTAAAAGGCCACTACATTATAACCAACATGCCTATCAATCAGGAAAATCCTGTGAAACAGCCTTACACCAACTGGTGTCGAAAATTGAGGCTGACCTAGGAAATCAAGAAATAGCTCTCGGAGCATTTCTTGATATAGAAGGAGCGTTCGATCACACCTCCTTTGACTCCATGATAGCTACTGTTGTAAGGCGTGGAGCAGACGACACCACATATCGGTGGATGAAAACATGCTTTTCAACAGGACAGCAACGACAACCTCATTTGGAGATTCCATGGAGGTATCGATAATAGAGGGATGCCCACAGGGAGGAGTCCTATCACCTTTGCTGAGGCACTGGTACTGTACTGGTCAAATACTCTAACGTTATATAGGAGCTGATGCAATGGTGGATATTTGGTGTAAGAGGGAATGCCTAAGGGTCAACCTTGCCAAAAATGCGCTCATTCTCTTCACTAGAAAAAGGAAGCTTGTTAGACTAAAACTGCCAAGCCTCTTCAACATGCAGCTGTGTCTTAGCCAGGAGGTCAAGTATCTGGGCATAATTCTGGATGCAAAGCTAACTTGGAACTCACACCTACATACAAAACCAGTTAAGGGAAGATGGCCCTAATGGCTGCCAAACGGGCGATAGGAAACATATGGGGACTAAATCCACGGTTAGTTTACTGGTTGTACACAACTGTGATGAGACCCATGGTTACCTATAGAGCCCTATTTTGGTAGTCAAAAACAGATCAGAGGAAAGCCGAACTGGAGCTACAAAAACTTCACAGGCTTGTCTGCCTGTGCATAACGGGTACGATGAGAAGCAGCCCGACTGCGGCACTGGAAACCATTCTCAATCTTCCGCCTCTTGCTCTGCATGTCAAGGCAAAAGCGAGATTGGCTGCATACAGGCTGGAATGCAATGGAAATTGGCACGAAGGAACCAACTCCCATAGTCATTCCAGAACCACAGATATTATCACAAACTCGCTTCTTGAAATGAGCCACAATTAAGGACAACCAACCTTACCATATCCAGCTAAACTGGGATGGGTTGGAAGCATTCAGCCAGAAAGGAACGTTGGTGACGGATCTAAAACTGATAAAGGAACAGGAGCTGGAGTCCATGGTGCAAGACCCAGGTGCAATCGTTGAGGAAGTTTGCATCTGTATTCCGGGCAGAAATCTACTCTATCGACACGTGTTTGCAAATGAACATCGAAAGGGAGTATAGAGGCCAAAAGATCCTCATACTCTCAGATAGTCAGACAGCACTGAAATCTTTAGCATGTCCCCAGATCAGATCTAGACTGGTCTGGGACTGCCTTCAAACACTTTTAACCCTGGCAAACCACAATAGAGTATCTCTTAAGAGGGTCCCGGGGCACAAGGGTATTGAAGGCAATGAAAAGGCAGACACCCTAGCGAAGCTAGGGTCTGAAACTGCATTCACTGGTCCTGAACCAGTATTTGGAATATTAAAATCTGCTGCACGTGGTTCAGCTCGGTGGATTCAAACTAAACATCAGACGTACTGGAGACACGTGTGCCAAAACTGGAACACAGCAAACTCTTGGTCAAAAAACCCTCGGAGTCTCTGTCTAACGAATTACTAAACCTCAGCAGGGGCCAGATAAGGAAAGTGGCGGGATTACTCACAGGTCACTGTACCCTAAGGAAGCATACAATAGGCATATATAGGGAGGAACCTATCTGTCGGTTGTGCATGGAAGAGGAGGAAACAGCCTCTCACATTATCTTCGAATGTGAAGCACTGTCTCATTGGAGATATAGACTCCTAGGAGTAGAGTATCCAAAGGAGGATTTCTCCAATATGGACATAGTGAAATGACTGTTAAGTCTGATAAGGGCTACTGGTCACTTCACATGAACGGTATAACCAAGAGCACAAAAAGCCTAAAGGCTGAGGTGCCGAGGTCTCTAAACCTCTGACTGGTGGTGCCGAACGAATCAATCAATCAAACTATCTCTAAATTATTAAACAATGTTTCTGCCCAGCACAACGCTGTTAAAATTACAAATCGTTTCCAGTTAGCGCATTTAGTGAAAGCGCATTTCAAGAGCAGGGCTCTCTCAGTTTCTCATTAAAGAATCCAAATTTACCCGGAAAAATACAAACCTCTTGTGCAATTATGAGTGAAAAAAAGCATATTTCAGTTAATTTAATCAAAAACAAAAATCCGCTCATAACCAAAGCCTGCAAAAGCCGTAAATAAAAAATCTCTACAACAGTTTTCCTACCGACGGGAATTGTATAGCTAAAAATATAGATATTTACCCCGAATGACCAACTAAACGAGCCGGATACCGGTAATATAAGAGCGGAGGCGAGGCGTGGGATGTTCATAGGGCCGAGGTCAGGTCGTCAAAGCCGAGTCGACCTTGACTCACTGATAGCGTACCGGTATCCTCACAGGTTTACTGATCTAGGACAACTATTTTATTAAGGGTAACGACTTTTTATTTAAATATTTACTTTTAAATTTCCATAAACCTATTACGTGAAATAGTATTCAAACTTAAAAATGTAAGTAGTATCTATGAGTTACTGAGTGAATCTGCTATATTTAATGATGTACCTTAGCGTGAAGAGAGTATCCCTGATATACCTGCTGCTATTTTTTTCTTCTTAATCTTTTGTTAATACTGCATTAGATGTAGTTTGATGGAGTGTAATGGATGCCTCTCCACTGGATACGTTGGAGTCTAAAGGTGTGGAAAGGCCTCTGAATCGGTGGTGTTGCAGGTCGCTTGGAGGATCATCTCTAGGGAATGAAACAACTACTTCTAGCAGTGGGATAGGTTTGATTTATTTACTATAATACATTACACTATATACTATTGCTAATGATATACATAAGTACCTAGCCGTATAGCATACTTATACTTAATGGTTAAAGATTGCTGATCTCTGACCATTCGACTATATAGGATGTTCTTCATGACTTACTCTAAATCAACTTCTCCTATAATAAATATTGAATGCATATTTATATAACCAGTCAAGTTCAAATAAAACAAATAAACATATTATTGTTTTGACTTACTTCACGCTTGAACTTGACTTTCTATTAAATAACCTTCTTAATTTATATTTATATAATAATGAAATGTTCGAACGTTTTGTTGAAATAAGATCAAGGGAACTTAATTCTTATTTTAAATATTTATTATTATATTATTATATTGGGCCAAAAGGCATCACAGGAGAATGGATGATTGAATGCATGAATTAACTTCAACCTAGGGCCATAACTGTATAGTATGGAACGCTCAGCCATACGTACCTTAGCGCAAAGTTAATCGTGAATCCCAGTCTATTATACGGTCTTTTTTACTCAACTAATAATTAAATCTCAAATAACCAACTATTTGTTAAATACTTTTTATTTGTGAATATTCCTTATAAATTAAATAGTAACTAAATATTACCTTTCCCATACATATAATTAAGTAATGAAGTGAATAATTCTAAATATTTACCAAATTAAAAAAACCTGTCCAGTAGTCACTTCTACCACCAAAAAGAGCAGCAGTTCGTCAGCATATCAATCATGTCTACTACCAAATTCAAACTTGGTTAGGCAATGATTAAGAACCTCAGTAACGGGGTTGGGTGCTGCAAAATGAAGCCCTAGAGCTAGTAACAACACTTTTACCACCTGCACCAAAGAAATTGTTCACTTTAATATTCTACAACTGCAAGAATGATTGTGGTTCGCGCTGTGGATATCTTGGAGTAAGGAATGCAATGATCTTTAGCTTGTAGCCAATGCAATGGACATGTATTATCATATCCATCATATATTCCAATGAAGACAATAATGCATATGACCCTAAAATTTTCGAAGGTAAGAAGCAATTGATGTCAATGGTAACGAGGAGAGTGATGATGAGAATGAGTCTGAAATTGCTGGCGGTCCGGAAGAAAAAGGCGACGATGAAAGAAATGAAGATTAATAATAATAACATCAAATAATATTGATATGAATAGAAACTATATTGAAAGAAAATATTTTCTTCATTTTTTCAGTACAATTACCCTTTTAAATGGAATTAAAATATAAGATATACAATAAGATAAAATATATTTAGAATTACTCAGTCCATTATTTGTAAGAAAAGTTGAGTAATTTTTGATGAATAGTAGACTGGTATTTAGGATTTACCTTGCGCTAAGGTACGTATGGCTGAGCGCTCCGCACTCTGCGCCTTCTATGTCAAAAGCGGTTCTACGTTTAAAGGAAGGTTTCCAACAAAATTTGTAGCCTCTATCTCTACCTCTACACTTCTTATAATTATTGCGATTGGAGGCAGAGAAAACGGGATATTCTCTAAAAATTATTTTTTTTGACTTTTGACCTTGAATATCTTTCACGTTGGCATATGTGACATTCGAGTCTATATTTGTAATACCAAAATAAAGGCTAGAACAGACATTCAGCTTATTTCGTTAGATTCCGAGATGAATCTCAAGATGAATGGATTATAGACTTTTAACTAAAATGAATTTCAAGACGGTAAGGATAATTGAATACCCGATGGTACTTGAAATCTACCGTTATTCGTATGGTATTTTTTGAAACACGCTATGCCTCCTTGAGCACTTTTTGCATGCTCCTGGAAGTCTCTCTCAGCACGTTAACCAGCCTATGGTTTCAACATAGTTGATAAAGTCCCCAAGACGAAATATTTTCAGCATGTCTGGTGTTAGCCTAAACTCACCGAACACGGAATGGTTGATAGAGACGAGCAATCAAAGTGGATATGCTCTACCGTCTCTTTCTGTTCACAGACTCGACATAATGATGTGTCTGATAGCCTCATTCTATGGCGATGTTTGTTTAGTTGGCAATATCCGGTCAGAACCCCTGCTGCAAAACGTAGGCTCCGTTGAGAATATATTTGCTGCTGCTCCGTCATAGTACAGTGATTCCTTGGTTAGTTTGCAGTATTTAAGTTCATCCCTCCTTCTTCTGAGTATATGTTCACGAATTAGGCTTGACACTACTGAAACTGTTGTATTGGCAAAGCCGGCAGGTTCAATGGTTTGAATCGAAATGTTACGAGAGGCCGTTTTTTTAAACGCTACAGAAATGTAGGTTTGACATCTGGAAGTAAAAAAAGAAAATATGAAAAATAATTGCTTCATCCAACATTAAACTTAGTCCGCACCTGAGTGCAGATTTGTCCATAACGGCAACAAGTATGCATTTCTGGTGTTTATAAACGGTCAAATTCAGATTCATTTCTAATAAGTTGTTTTATAATTATAATTAAAAAAATATCTTACTTTAGAAGCCTGTAGTTCGTTATCGACTGGAGGAGGGTACATATTTTATATGAAGTGCTATCATTATTTTTAGCCCCTTTATTAAGTATCAAGCTTTGGTACACTCTTTATATAAAGAAAGCTTCATCAGCCATAATGGCAATAATGGTCCGATATATTTATACAAATAAGACTTTTCAAAACCTTTCTCTCACCTACAAATCAGCTCTTCGCCTAAAGGACACCTGAATTATGATTTAGCAGAAAAGTTATACGGGCCATTTTCAATTTACCAGCGAAACCCTTTGAACTAGCTTCCATTGAACGCTTAAGGGCATATTCGGTAGCAACGCTACGCCCCCTTTCGTCCCGTGGACGCCGCGGCGGCGTTCAGAAAGAGCGACGTCCGTCGACGACGTCGGCGTAATCGTGACGTCATCTCCGGCGTTTGTGGCGTTCCTGGACGCTTTTCCGCCGAATTCCGGTGTGCACAGCCAAGGTCATATAGGGACGACACGAAAGAAGGGCGGCGAGAAGGAAATTACGTAGACGTGTACTAACCATTTTTGTGCATAATAGATTTTAAATTTATTGTTATATATAAATCGAAATCGATAAATTGTATAAGCTGAACGCTAATAATTTCAAAACCACGCGTAACATACGGATACAGGGAAATTAAATTCCTATAGGTCTTGGAAGAAATTGGCATATTTAGAAGCTATTAAAATGAAAGGGCTCAATCAATGGAAGTTAAAAAATGTATAAGCTCTGATAAAGTTATCAAATTCGGGGTCCCTCAAGGTACCATTTTTGGTCCTATATTATTTTTGCTATATATTAAGAAATCACTAACTAGGAATGAAAAACCCATTAACGCCCACTAATCTATTTATAGATCATAACTAAATCAAAATTATAACATTACTATCCAGTTTTTTAATTATTTTAAAAGTTATATAGGTGCTTATTTAGGTTGGCGACAAGATATTTAGACTATCTACATATTAGTTTTTATAACGGAAGTATTTTTGGGAATAATCGGTTTCGTGCATTACTGAATATATTTATTTATTAACGTTAGTTAAATAGTTTTTAAAATATGTTATGTGAATTTTTAGTCTCCTAAGGCATGTAGATTTTCCATTCCATATAAAATTTAATTTTTTTTCGTAATTTTCACATTATCATCAAATATTTTTCGCTGATCTTTATTTATACCACTGGACACATATAATATCTATACCTGCAGCTATAAACAATGATTTACTCGAGAACGGCACGTGTTCCTTGTACTTTTTTCTCAGTTTCAGTCAATGTGCGAAGACAGTAGGGTCTGTGATAGCCAAAATGGAAAATGTGTGAACCTAAATATTCATTTCCTGACAGTGACTTTATTGTATTGGAAAAAAATTAAAATGAACCCCTGCAAAAAGAATATGGTCACCTCACTCCATTACAACTTCTTGAAAAAAATGTTTCAAATGATATTTTCGAATACATAAAGGAAGAAACCTTGCGCTACGCACACCCCGTAAAACATGATACAACTTACACTTTAAATATTGATGAACTAAAGTGTTTTATTGGCATACTCTTGTTTTCTGGATATCACCAAGTTTCGTCCGAAAGAATGTATTGGTCTACGGATGCTGATTTGGGTGTTGGAATTATACAATCTGGTATGTCACGATGTAACCTTAAGAATTGAGCTCGAGCCCAAACATGAATTTATTTATAAAATTTAAATGATAATAAAAAAACAATTACTTTGTCTACTCGGTCACATAAGTTAGGCCTTGGACGTCGCTCAGAACGGAGTTAGGGACAAAAAAAACTAGACAACTTGTAAGGACGCCAACTGAGTTTTCCACTTTGGCCTAGCACGACTAATTTCCCCCGATAACTCAGTAAAACAAGGGATGAAAATAAAAGGCAAACCTCAGCTTATGTTCCTTACAATTAATCAATGAAAACATTTAATACCCTTAAGGGGGTGTTTTACAATTAATAACTACCTGAAAACCCCTAGTAAATGCCCCCCACTTAAAAAAATAGCGCGAAAATCTGTTACACATCAAAAATCAAACAACTAACACTAAAATTTCAAAAGATCTATACGAAAGCTAAACGACCTACGTAGTGTGAAATTAACCAGAAGCCATTAAATACGAACGTATTAATAATATGTTCCATAAATGGACCTGAAAAGTAATGTACAGTTTACAAAATAAATTCCATACAAGGCGACACCGTAGTCAAGGCGTTGGTACCAAGGCAAATACCAAAGACCACCATTACAATATCATGAAAAGATAACTTACTAAGGAACTACCTATTTAATATATTTACATGATGGCGTAAAGCCTACTCAACCTCAAACCGTTTTGCGGTTAGGGAAAATAATATGAAAATAAGTAAATAAATTAGGAAAACACTTGATACCGGGTTACCCTCAATGTGGTCTTCTTCAAGAAGTTGTGGAGAAGTAGCAGCAACCTCCAGAAGACATCACTATCTATCTACCAGGTAGACTCCAAACATCCCGAAGTGTGTATCCGGAGGGTGTTAAGTATCCCCTGGCCCGTTCTATCTCTGACGACAACATCGGCGCGACAAACTAAGTTGTCTGTGGACTCTTTAAGTCACAGAGCAGATGCTTAACATAAATTTTGACCACACTCAGCGTTACATACTTCACGGCATGACGAACGAACGCTTTTATCCAAGACACAACATCCACGGCCAATCGTCAATGTCATCCAACAAATAATTCCACTTTTTAAACATATGGAACAGAAATAATAAATTGTATATTAAGAATTATTCAAATAAATTTGAGCAATAGATAGTACCACAATACCCCCCTGCCAACGTGAACAAAGCAAGATCAAACACTCGGATATAACAGACAAAACACATGGCGACAAACAGCTAATATAACATGAGTAGTTGTTCAGAATATATTCGAATGCCATCTTACACAGAAGATTTCTAACTACATAGTATGTCTTTGCTCAAGCCAAAATATGGTAGATAAATGAAAAAAATAAACCTCTAACTCAAAAGTGAAGTATGTCTACATAGATCAGTAAGTTTTACCAAAGCTAATTACTACTTTAAATGTTTTAGACTTCAAGTCAAGGAGTCAGTAATTATAACTGAACCCCAATAAACTTTAGCGTTTATCAAGCTGAAGCGGACAAAGTATTTGGACTACTGTGGCTATACCCTAAAAGTGATATAATCAAAGCCAGAAAAAAAATCAGTAGCCCCACGGTAACTAAAAACTATAGTAAAATCCACAAAAGAGAAAACCCCTTACTACCCTTAATTATGAATTATAACAAACAAAAAAAAAACAACTAACATGAATCAACCTACGGACATTTACATGATAGGCGCTCGTTTTGTATCGTACGGTCACAAAACTTACATTATTTACACTACCCGGCGACAAAATATAAAATTGTTGTCATGATGTGAAGACAGGTTTGTTTACAGCCTGCACCACTTCGCCGGAAGGATGATGGCAGAGTAATCTCTAAAACTCTGGGCTGACAGAAATTATTTAACTTCTGAAGTCCTTTCGTAGTGAACAAATGATGTTAGAAACATAGAGACAAAATCCGTCAGGTAATTACTATATACAAATACTTAATATATACAATAGACGTAGTGACAAATTCACTCGTTACAACGAAATAGGTATTCCAAAATAAAATCAATGCTACATTTTTCAGATAATGATAAAATTGATATAAACTTCGACTCCTCATAAAAAAAATAAATGAAAAGTTTCAACAATTTGGAATTCTTACATCGTATTTGTCAGTTGACGAAATGATTGTCAAATACTATGGACATCATTGTTTGAAGCAATTCATAAGAGGTAAACCCATAAGATCCAGTTACAAATTATGGGCGCTTTGTGGTTCCAATGGCTATTGCTACAAGTTTATATTTTATACTGGTAAAGAAGGCAAAAATCGAACAGGTCTTACTTTAGGGTCAAGAGTGGTCACATAATTGTTGTCTTGTGAACCAATTTCAAATGAGCATATAGTATTTTTTGATAACTTCTTCACGAATCGAGATCTATTGGTTCACTTGAAAGTTATTGGATTTAGTGCAACATGAACAGTACGAGATAATAGAACAGATAAATGTCCAATGAAGTCGGCAAAAGAACTGAGCAAAGAATCTCGAGGCTCTTTCGATTATAGGTATGACACTATGTCCGATGTTCTCATGGTACGTTGGCATGATAACAAGTGCGTGATAGTGGCAACTAATTATGTTGACAAAGAACCATTAGATAAGGTAAGCCGCTGGAAACGTGAAACCAAGCAAAGGTTCAGGTACTTCAACCAAAACTCATTCAAAATTATAATAAACATATAGGTGGCGTTGTCCACCATGATTGGCTCATTGGT
This sequence comes from Lochmaea crataegi, assembly GCA_947563755.1. Classification (NCBI taxonomy): domain Eukaryota; kingdom Metazoa; phylum Arthropoda; class Insecta; order Coleoptera; family Chrysomelidae; genus Lochmaea; species Lochmaea crataegi. Next base: position 23,412,870 of record OX387433.1, on the reverse strand, counting down.
AAATAAGGTATCCAAATTCGCGGGAAAAAATAGTACTCCAATGTTTATTCGTATTATAGATATGGCACTCACAAATGCCTGGATTTTATACAGATACTTACATGGTCGCGAGGCAATTAACTCTTTAGAATTCCGTAGAGCAGTTGCAGTTTCTTATATGAAACTCACATCGTGTGTTAAAAGAAAAACTAAAGCTACAGTAGCCCAGGTAGATATGCGTTTCGATGGTCTGAATCATTTTATGCAATATCGTGATGGCCAAAGAAGATGCCAAAGAACAGGTTGTAAGAGCAGACCCAAAAGTTTCTGTATGATATGGGATGTTACTCTCTGTGCGAATTGGTTTTTGCCTTACCACCAAAAATAGCTTCTTAAGTATTAGTTACGTGTAGAGTTGCTTCATTTTTTGTTCTGTTCATAATAATAAACTTTTAGTTTTATAGAAAATATAAGATTGCTGTTTGAAGATAAAATGTAATTTCAATAATGTATAATGAATTTTCCCAGTGATCTATTCATAGATCACCACTTTTTTACAAAGCTATAAAAGAAATACTTTTTTAATTATTTTTTATTGATCCTTGTAGTTATTTTGAACACAAATACAGAATATTATGGACAAATTCAAACTTTTTTTGCCGTGGGACATAATGGGTTTTAAAAAAGTGATAAGTTTTACAGACGATACATTAATCATATATATTCAGCTAAAAGTTGGGAAAATGTGAAATAGGTCTACTGAATGGATTTAAATACTGTTTTCGATTGGTTTTTACATAAAATACTGACAATAAATTATTCAAATAATCTACCAGATTTCACTGAACTTACCATCAATAATCATGGACATTGCATAAAAATTAACATCAAATATCAGGTTATCAGTATTGCAAATAATTTAAAATTAGTTCTGTATAAATTTGAATACATGAGAAAATATCTAGATATATCCCACCTAAAGATTTTATATCATGCTCTTATGAGTCACGGTTGTCATACGCTATTCTAGCCTGGGGGTCAGCACCTAAAAAAAATTCATATTTTACAAAAAATTATGTATTTTAAAGATATTACTTACCCTTCAAACCAATTATTTGAATAATCCAAAATTTTCGATATACGTCAGCTTCATGTATACAACACTATTAATTATTTCTATAAAAAAAGATCTAACATCTATGAAATCAATCATTCCTATGAAACTCGAAATAAACAATTAGGAAACACTAGAATACCCACTACTAAGAAGGCACTGGGACAGGAAGGGTTGTATTATTTGTCAAATAAGTTTTACAACTTGCTGCCGGCCATATATAAAGGATTTTTTTGGCCTTGGGTGCTGGTTACCCTTTTAGCCACGAAAATTTTTATACAACTATATAATCAAATGTAAGAGTTATGGGCCGAAGTTGAAGTTAATTCATGCATTCAATCATCCATTCTCCATCAAACTACATCTAATACAGTATTAAAAAAATATGAAGAAGAAAAAAAATAGCAGCAGGAATATCAGGGATACTCTCTTCACGCTAAGGTGCAAAAGGAAGGATATTTTTTCATTCTCCCCCCTCTCGAGGGGAGCGGGCCGCTATAGGTTTTCCGGAGCCTCTTCAGCCAACATTGGAAGGAATGAGGATTGTTTGGTTCAGGGGATGGGAGTGGGGGGTTACGGTGGTAGGTGCCTGAGAGGTGTGTACTGACCCAGCATTCGCCTATTGCTACGAGAAAACCTCTGAAAAAGCTCATAGCAGGTCAGACGGACCTGGGATTTGAACCCCGGTTCCCGTCATAGCGACTTATATACCTAAACACTAACAAGACAGGCTACGGATAGGAGGAATAATAATAATAGAGGCGGAGGCAATAGTTACATCATTATCCATAGCAGATTCATTCAGTAATTCATACATACTACTTACATTTTTAAGTTTGGAGATATACTCCATACTTGAGGACTTATCGTTCTCGTATTCCTTTAAACTATTCAAATCAAGAATAAAACAGAAATATAGCAAAGTTTTCTTTATGGGAGAATGTTGCAGAAGTTTCCTACTTTCTATTCAAAATAATCTATCTTCATATTATTATCCACATACAATTCATGAAAATGAAATAACAATATCTTCCAAATTGGATGGTTTTGCAAAGTATCTCGAAAATTAGACTTATTTTTTTGTTAACCAGCCATGGTCCAACCAGACCTTCAGTAAGTAATGCAACAAATCAAAAGGATTAACTTCTGGCGCACGAGGAGGCCAGAAGCCAGAGGCTGGTCCGTTGGCCCCAATCCACCGATCAGGAAATACTAAGTGCTGTAAGATGTGAGTTAATCATCCAAAAAAATAAGGGACATTATCAACATTCAAAGAGAATTGAAAAAGGAAACGAAAAAACCAAAAATATACACGGTGTCCCATTTAAAATGGATATAGCTTTACGGTGACGTTTTTTGTCACTCTGTAGTGAGAATTATAAGCAATAGACATAATACAGAGTGGAAATTCTAACTGGAACAAATTCTGTAACTTTATAAATAAAGGTTTACCGCAAAATTCCTAAAACACGTCCATTTTCATTTTGAATGGGGCATATTACAAAGAGATTTGTTCATCTTTTTAATTATCTGGGGGGTTGCAGACACCCCCAACTTTTTTTTTGAATGGAAGGGTAGGTTGATTAATTTTTTATTTGAAAGCTTTTTCAATTGCAAATATAATTCCATTTTTTTTGTTACTTTTTATAAGCAATGTGTCGGAAAAAAATGAAATAAGGAGATATTTACTGAAATTACATTAATGTCCCAATAAAAAACCTGCTCGATAGTGTTTCGGTCAATTTGAACTGAATGTGATTGATTTGTTAGTTGCATTTCAACGTATCAATTAAAAACGAAAAATAAGAAAATGCCCTATTTAACCGAGACGCATCGTATCGAAATTTTAATGATGATCGGATATGGGGACAGAAGTAGAACACAGGCTGAAGTCGCTCGTTTGTTTAGTGAAGTTCATCCAGAATTACCTTCAATGAATCAGTACGATTAGCAAAATTGAAACTCGATATCGGGAGTTGGGCCACGAAAGGGATGCTCCTCGACAAAAGCTTTTAAAAGTCGACGAAGAAGCCCAGTTTAACATATTGTTGGAAGTTGAAGAAAATTCTGTTACTCCAGCTAGGCAAATAGCTCGCGTTCATGGTGTCAGACACACAAGCGTTTTAAAAATTCTTAAAGAAGCTAAAAAGCCCCCATATAAGATGCAAAACCTGCAGGAGCTTAACGAATATGATCCTGATCGTAGACTCGAATTTTGCGAACGAATTATGGCTTCTATCGATGGTGGACAAATTGCTTTGGAATGGGTGCTGTTTTCTGATGAGGCTACGTTCACATTACATGGTCACGTCAATCGACAGAACTGCCGTTATTGGGCTGACGAAAATCCCCGTTGGATGCGTGAATTCCATACCCAAAGGCCTGGAATTATTGGGGATCGCATAGTAGGTCCTTTTTTTTCAATGAAAACGTAACCGGAGAAACATACCTTAATATGCTCCGAGAAGGACTGATTCCTTCTTTAGTAAATTTATTCCCCAATAATTTGGATCCCAACTTATTTGACCAACGGATGTGGTTTCAACAAGATGGGGCACCACCACATTTTGCTCAAAATGTACGGACCTATCTTAACGAAGTGTTTCCAAATAAGAGGAGTGGAAGAAGGGGCCCAATTGGGTGGTCAGCAAGATCACCCGATCTTACTCCACTAGATTTTTTTATGGGGATATCTAAATAGCAAGATTTATGCCACTAAACCTAACGACATCGCCGAGCTTCAACAAAGAATCAGGGACGAAATTAGGCAAGTAACGCCGGAAGTGTTACAAAATGTTCGGAATGCTGTTTTTAATCGATTAGGATATTGTCAGCCACAAGGTGGAGAGCACTTTGAACATTTATTGCATTAAAGTAATTTCAGTAAATATTTCATTATTTCATTTTTTTCCGATACGTTGCTTATAAATAGTAACAAAAAAATGAAATTGTATTTGCAATTGAAAAAGCTTTCAAATAAAAAATTAATCAACCTACCCTTTCATTTAAAAAAAAAGTTGGGGGTGTCTGCAAGCCCCAAGGTAATTAAAAAGATGAACAAATATCTTTGTAATATGCCCTATTGAAAATAAAAATTAACGTGTTTCAGGAATTTTGCGATAAACCTTTATTTATCAAGTTACAGAATGTGTTCCAGTTAGACTTTCCACTCTGTATAATATGTCATATTAGGTGGAAGAGGATTGAAAAAGGGAACGAAAGAACCCAAAATATACAGCCATTTAAAGATACCTAAGTTTATGTTATACCTCGTAACCTTAACCTCCTCAAAATCAACTGCTTACTGCACTGAAAATGAAACAACTCACTGAAGACCTGCTTGAACTGCGAATTGCTTAACAAAAAAATTAGTCATCATGTCTCAACTACTTGTCCACCTACTCTAATTTTCGAAAGACCCTGCAAAAACATCCATTTTAAAACACCCTTTACCCTCTATTAGTTGATAGCAGACGTTTGTGTCATATCGAGATCAAAATGGACGCAAGTACCTATAGTAAAATTCAAAAACGTTAAAGAGTAACATTCCAAAATGGTGGAATACTACTGGAACTACCAATGGGCAAATATAGTAAGATACAACAATATAAAATCCACGACAGGCTCTTATGAATGGAATTACCACGGATTTCAAATCTTCGAACGGTAACGACCAAGGGGTGTTGGTAATTTCGCCAAAGGAGTGTAATTGGCTGAAAAATACAGAGATAACAGTAAAGAACAATACATCGTCGATGTATTGCCTTATTACTGTGAAGTGAACCCTATAGAAATGGTATGGAGTGAAGTGAAATGGCATGTGTCGTCGAAGCACTCAAGTTTTATACCAATCGGCGTCAAAACATTGGTTTCTGAAGGTTACGAAAAAGTACAGGGCATTTGGAAAGTTACATCAGCCATGTAACAAAAATCCAGAAAAATTTTTTGAAAGTAGACAACATGCGAGAGAACAATTAACCTATTATAATATCGTTAAACGATGACTCGGAAAATGAAGAGTTTACCATTCAAGGCCAGTATCGAAATTAGACCTCTTTTATTGAAAACTAATGATTTTTCATTCTGGAAAAATGATAATTTCAAGCGGGGCATTTGGAATTGAAGTGAATGGTAAAAGCCTTCTATTTGATACAAACAAATTCCCTGTTTTTCTCTTATAAAGATAAAGGTAGGAATAGGATTACTCTATGAGGACAAACAAGGAATAGAAATCGTCCTTCATATTGTAAAGTAAATCTCACTAATTTAATTAAATTCGGCAGTTAAACAATGCCTGTTTTAGTTCAAATACATTCTTAGTAAATGATAAGTAGATGTTCCTTGATCTGGCAGGGAATTTACCGAGGATGTCGAGAACTGAATTTGATTAATATTGGGTATGTGGATAATAATGTTTATACAAATGTAGTTAAATTTACTTAGGGTTATCAAATTATTAGGGACAGTATCAATTTCTTCTAGATTCAAATTTTGGATTGATTTAGTGGGAAAACTAACTTAGCCTTTTTGAGTTTTTTGTTTGATATGTTTGCTTGTATCTTGTTTGGTTTTGCTGCAAACAAGCCTAGCCTGTCGCATGTTGTAGGTTATTGCAAACGTTGTCGTGCTTTTGTGCACATAGTGATTAGTGTTAACTCCCTTAGTCGACTTTCACGGGTTCTTAGGAATCCAGCAGGGTAATTGAAATTGAAAATTTATTATAGTAATAATTAGCCATTCGCTATCTTAGCTTATTTTAATGGTATAAAATTTATTTTTATGTAGCAGATTATAAAAAAAGAATTTTAGAATTAAAGTTTACGTCTCTTAAGAAAATGATAGAAATTCAGACATTCCCAGATATGCTGGGAACAATCACGGATGTTTCCAAATCAGTGGAAAAAAATCAATCTAAACCTATTCCTTGAAGATCGCAAAGGGAGATGCGGTAGAAAAAAAATATTCACTCCTCGCGGCGACTGCATAATAGTGTGTCCATGAAATAAAAAATATTTTTCTCCGATCGTGGGAAAAGTGACACTATTTTGACCTGTTTTCTATGCGCAAAGCTCAACATTCCAGAATAGTGGGCAAATATTCTTACCGCACTGCTGTAGCGTGCGGTAATGTTACAAATGGATTATTACAATAAAATGAAACAAAGTATTGTTTTAATTTTTACAAATAATCACTATCAATGTTCATGTTTACTAATTCTTTTTTAATTCCTCATAAAATACAACGAATCAAACAAAACCGGCTTGAAAATTATTTTACTTTTGTCATGCCAAAATTACCACTTCTATATTTTAATATGAACATAGAGAAGCCTATCTAAACTTACTTGATTACATCTTGAATGAAATATTTTTTAATTCATTTTTTAAATGTAAATCAACGATCGAAGAAAAAATAGTATGTATAATTCGTGGGAAAAGCATATTCCCAAACTCCTGTGTTACCAGACTCGTCGCTACGCTCCTCGTCTGGTAATTATCACAGTCGTTTGGAAATATTATGCTTTTCCCACTAATTATAGAATATACTATTGTGGATTGTTAGTGAAAGTGAAATCAATGTTTCTTAGAGAACAGTGCAAAGGCGATTGGACAAGTAGAATCTGATTAGTCATCGTCCAGCCAACAGTCCTTGCCTTGCGCAGGCAATAAAGTCCAAGCATTGACTTTTTGCGGAAATTGTGTGATTCCTTCCTGAAATAATGAAAAATGTCGCTTGGTCACTAAAATAAATGTGGTGGAGATAATCAGTTTTAATATCACAAGGGCATAGACAATATTCGATTATTCACCGATCACGAGACGTATTTGGCGAAACATCACGAGAGCGCAGCTCGAGTGGTGTTTCGCGAAATACGTCGAGTGAAGAGGTGAATAATCGAAAAATATTGTCTCTGCTCGAGATGGTATTCGTTACGATTATATAACGAATAATATTCTAATTTTTTTTATTGATTAATATTAATATTGAAGGTACAATTATTATAATACATATTTGATGTATTGTTGTTTTCGAAATTTGTAGTAGAATTAACTGACATTTCATTGAGCTTGCCCGTTACTATGGAAATGATCACAATATGGCAGGAGGCGAAACACCAAAACGATTATATCACGTCGTCAAGGGGTATATTCACTTATCAATACGTCGTAACTAAGGGAAATTCAAGGATTGTATTGGCTCATTAGAACATGAGTTATATAATCAGGATTATTTGTAGTAATATTTGTTATGGCTTCGCAATATTCCTTCTATCTGGGTCATCTCCAGTTAGTTCGTTTATTTTGTAGGGATGCAGCTAATTTTTATTTGTAAACTTTTAAAACTCGATTCTGATCTACCCCACAATCCTGAACTACAATTCTATTTTAGGTATCTTCAGATAGAGATTTTCTGCCAGTCCGTATCTTATTTTGGACAACGCCTGTGTCAAAAAATTTACCGACAACAGTTTTCAAATATTGCTTGTCTTTTAGGAGGTCAATAAAGCGTATATTGAACATCCCTAACGCATTAAGATAGCGGCCAGTTTCTCAATAAATTACAATCATTACGCCTTTTTCTTCTAAACTTCGAGGATGTACCATCTTAAGCTGTTCAAACCCTAATATTTGTCTAGTATTTGGACGTGCATTATCCAATATGCAATTAAATTGACGACCAAACATTACTCTCCCAGGTGACTTTCCAGTAGTGCTTTGAGGGGTATTTCTATACGTGAATAAAAATATTTCTTGTTTTGAAAGTACGCACAAGTGTTTCTGCCAATCCGTTGGTTCTTCGATGATATGGAGATGATGGAATATGTAGTATTACTCTATTCTTACAGTATTGTGGGTACTCGTGTGATGTAAACTGTGGGCCGTTATTTTTGGCAATCCAATCATTGTAAAAATTTCCTCGAGTTTTTCACATACATTTTGTGTAGTAATTTTCAACAGATTTTATCTCTATCCATAAAGAGGGCATCACATAAAACAAGCCAGTATAGTCCTTGAAATGGTCTTGCAAAATCGATATGGAGACTTTCCCAGGATTCGTCGGGAATAGACCAAGAATAGACGGGTAATTCTGGGTTGTTTGGTTTATGTTCTTGACGACAACTTTGACAATCGTCGGCTTAAGATGCCAATAGCCTAACTCTACTTTTAGCTCAAAATGGTGTTTTGGGATGATCTCGTTCATAAAAAGTAATCACGTCGACTAAGTCCTTCCTAGTTACCGGAATGTCAAAATTGCCGCCAAAAAACACGAGTCGAAACTATCCTATTTCCTACTTATTCTACAACAATACGCGATTAGCCTAACTCCCAGTAGTGTTATGATAGTAATGCGTGAAACATTCATATCCGTATTTTAAAGTTTTTTGTGTTTTGCATCTCCTGAATCATTTGCGATTTTGGAGTTAAGCCAGTTGCATCTTGAGCCGACGCAATGTCTCACAAATATATCAATATATTCCTCGATTGATGGCCACCAAACATAAAACCTAGCTAGTGCTCTCATCGAAGATATACCTGGATGTCCTTTGTGAAGATATTTGAGTGTAAATTTCCGTAATGCTTCTGGCACCACAATTCTTCCTTGCCACATGACTATTTTTTGCTCTCTCGATAGTTCGTTTCGTGTCCTATAATAAGGCTTAAGTTCCTTTAATTTATACTGATTACTGTTTCAACCAGTGTTTAGACATTGTATTACTTTCTTCAAGATGTCATCCTTAGTTGTATATTCTCTTATATTGCTATTAGTTAAGGCCAAATCATTAAATTTGTCTGTTTGTAGTCTGCTAGTGATTCGTTTAATAGCATTAATAGTTCTTCCGTAGAAGGTTGTACTTCTGGATTTGGCATTCTGGCTAAATAGTCCGCCATTTTATTATTTTCTCCTTTGTTGTAACGAATGTCGTAGACATAACAACCAATTAACAACGCCCATCTAATTAATCGGTTATTCACTAATTTTGGTAGATTGCGGTTAGTTCCCAATAAATGAATGGTTTATGATCCGTTACTAGAGTGAAATTTTACAGTAGTCCTCGCAAGTACTCATCAAATTTCTTGATGCCAAAAAATATAACTTGCTTCAGTTTCCTCGACGCAAATGCAATGAGTTCTTTCTAGTTTTCTTGCATATGGTATGTACGGCTCTCACACGATTCTCAGACGCATCATATGCTAACAATAACGATCGTTTTTCGTCAAAAGCTACTATAGGCTTGGTATTTGCAATCAATTCTTTTGTTCTTTTGAATATTTTGTCTTCCCTTTTCAACAATTTCCATTTTTGACGGTGGCCAGAAAGGCTGTGGAGATCTGAGCAAATACTAAGCAGATGAGGAATAAACATCTCATAGAAATTTACCAAACCCAGGAAAGATCTAAGTTCTTTTTTGTTTGTAGGAGGTGTAGCATTGGAAACTACATCAATTTCGTTTTTGTCAATAATGTGGCCCAAGTATTCAATATCTGGCTGTAGGAAAAGAGTCTTCTTAAGATTTACCTTCAAGCCTGCTTTTTGTAGTTTTCGAAATACAATTGCCAACATTTTTAAATGTGTTTCATCATCTTTTCCTGTTAGTGCTATGGGCACTCATCAAAGTAAACAGCCACATTTGGAATTTTTTCTACTAGATTTTCTGAAAACTGTTGAAATACAGATGGTGCTATTGGTATACCAAACGGCATGCGGTTATAGACGAAATATCCCTTGTATGTGGTCATTGCAGTATATCTCTTAGAATTGGGTGATATTTCAAAAAGTAAGTAAGCATCCTTTAAATAGATTTTTGTATATTTTTTACCATAAGCTAACTGTTGTCTCAGTTGGTCGAAAAGTGGTACTGGATGTGTGTGACAGCTCAAAACTGGGTTTATCGTAATGCGATAATCGCCACAAATTCGAATTTGTCCATTTTGCTTAACAACATCAACTGTGGGCGTTGCCCACTCCATTGGGGTGATGTTTGGATCAACCTTCGATATTATTCCTTCTTTGACTAACCGCCCCAGGTCAGCTTCTACATTTTCCTTAATACAGTACTTTATAGGTCTCGTTGATAAATGTTTAGGTTCAATTCCTGGCTTTATGTGAATGTTAACTTGGTAATCTCTTACAAGTCCCAATTTTGACTCAAATAGCTCAGCGTATAATTCCAGTACTTGTCCAAGTGTGAATGAAGAGTGTGTTTGTATTGAGTAAACAGGTAAAGGAGATTTCATACCAAATTCTTCACTCCACTGTAGACCAAGGAGCATTGGGTTGGTTGTTTTCATTACAACTTTCAATTTTTTTTCGTTACCTTTGACTCCTACCTTGACATATGCTAATCCTTCTGGCTTCAATTTGAAATCACCATAGGCTCGTAGTTTGGGTCCTTCAGATAGTTTTGGTGAACCAATTCGTTTCCAGCATTTTGTATTAATAATAGAATAAACTGAACCGGGATCCCAATCCATGGGGCATTTTAATCCATTGATATACACATCTACCTTTTTGCATCGTACAGAGGTATTATGGATCTAGTAAATGTTAGTGTGGTTATCGTTGTCACTTTCGTTGTCTGTGAAATCTGAGGACGAAACTTGGGTGCAAGTTATGCTCTGCCTGATTTAATACTATAGTTCACGAGATTGTGCTATAGCAAACATTTGTGTGATATACTTCTTTAGTTGTTCCATCTGCCATTTCTTCTCGTGAATCTAGCCATTTTTGTTTTAAATCAATTTGCAGAAGTTCGTGACTCAAACCACTAGCATATCTGTCTCTTAATTGCCGTTCTAGCAAATTCCCTTCGTAACCACAGTCTTTTAGCTTGTTCGCATAATGTTCCATTGTGTGACCTTACTCGCGTATACAGCTGAAGAACTCTGTTAGTGCCTTAAATCTGTTTTTTTTTTGTTCTGTATAAGTCGAGTAATTTTTCCTTGATCTATTTTCAAAAGAAGGTGTGAAAGCTTCTTTCAATTTATGAAAAATGTCGGGCGTTAGGCAGTTAATGAATAAGACTTTTTGAAGTCCTTGCATTCATTGCCCCATAGCTTCGAAATAATCAATCAAATTCTCGACAGTGGTTTCATATCTGAAATTTTTCACGATATTTTGCGGTGCTGAATGGCCTTGTAAAGGTTCGTTGTTACTATTTGATGATGCAGAAGGTATTTTCTGTACTAGCAGAGTTGTATGAGTTGTGTCATTTGTTGTTGTTGAGTTTACTGCCGTTCTAGAAATTCGTGGAATTGTTTGAAGTTTATTTTTGTAAATCCTCGTCGCCACAATGTTATAAATATAATTATACTTCTATTGTACATGTCCTCCTAGATCACCCTGTAGTGTACTTCTTATCACTGCTGTGCTCGCAAGTCTAAAGAGAATGAATAACCACCTACCTGACCTAGGAATGGAGAACAATCGATGGTTTATCGATAACTATCGATATTTTTGACTATCGAGAAAAATCGATAGTTTTCGGTACTATCGATAGTTGAGATGTTTAGCTGAAGAATATATTTTTAAAGCTGATATGGAGTAAAAATGCTATAAAAAATGGGACAGAGAGAGATATATATGAAAGACAGAGATGAGAGAGAGAGAGAGCTGGGATTGAGAGAGATGGAAGGGAGAGAGTGAGAAAGAGAGAGATAGGAAAGAGAAAGAGATGGGAGAGAGAGAGAGAGAGATGGGAGAGAAAGGGATGGTAGAGAGAGGGAGAGAGATGGCAGAGAGATAAAGATGAGAGAGAAAGAGAGAGATGGGAAAGAGAGAGATGGGAAAGAGAGAGATGGGAGAGAGAAAGAAAGATGTAAGACAGGGAGAGAGATGGCAGAGAGGGAGATGGGAAAACGAGAGAGAAGGAAGAGAAAGAAAAAAAGACGGGAGAGAAAGAGAGTGTATTGCGTATGTGTACAATCATTATTTTGAACAGTCAGCATCAAAGACGGATTCGGAAAGGTTCGCGACCCTCGGAATTTTGTAACGCTTTTCTTTCTTATTAGAAAGCCCCCCATTGCTTATAGAACATTTTAAAAAAAAAATTAACTTTTGGAAGAGAAAATTGCTATTAAATGTACTAGAAATCCGCCATTTTTTTTCAATTTCTGACAATTACTGATAATTTTTGACAATTATTGACCATTTTTCAAAACGATTAACCATGTTTCAAAATTATCGACTTTTTTGACAATTGAAAATTATTGACGATTTTTCAAAATTTTTGACAATTATTGACCATTTTTCAAAATTTTGACAATTATTGACCATTTTCCACCATTTTTGTCAATACTTGACCATTTTTGACAGTTTTTGACAATTATTGACCATTTTGAACAATTTTTCGAAATTTTTGACAATTATTGACCATTTTGCAAAATTTTGACAATTTTTGACAGTTATTGACCATTTTTCAAAATTTTAACAATTATGAACCATGTTTGACAATTATTGACTATTTTTGACAGTTTTTGACAATTATTGACAATTTTTCGAAATTTTTGAACATTTCTGACAGTTTTTGACAATTATTAACAATTATTGACCATTTTTAACAATTTTTTGAAACTTTTGATAATTTTTCAAAATTTTTGACAATTTTTGACAAAGCTGATACGTTGTTTTGAAATAAATATATATATTTATGTATATTTTTAACATTTTGACAAAAATCGTACAATGATGTTACCGATTGTAAAACTATCGAAAATTATCGATAATAATCGATAGTAAAAATAGCACTATCGATAAATATCGATAGTTCTCTACTCCTAACGTGACCCGTACCTAGACCCGACATTATACTTCTTGCGCTGGATCGTGTACGAAAAGCAATGAACTGTTAAATTTTAAATTGTTAATTCCGAAGTGTGTGCTAAAATAATCCAACAAAATGGGCAATCATGAAAAGGCCCAAAAAAGACAAGCAGAAGGAGCGTCTAGAATTCGCAGGAAAATGAGACCGTTGGAAAAGAAACTTTAAAAATACGAATCAAGTAAGTACAGTTTTAACCGTATCAACCTTTGTATTAATTTTAGTTAAAAAGAGAACCACCAATGTCAACTTCCAAGACGAATGAGACCAAAGAAAATTGCATTTTCCTCTCGTTCTCAAAAATCCATGATTCATACAATCCGGTTTTATCGACAAAAATAGAAAGTATAATAGTTTTTCATATGTGAAAATCACAAGCATGGTTCCCTAAATTGGAAAAAATGCTAGTTTCTAAAATTATAATTTTCAATCTTCTTTTAACTTCTTGCAGAGAACCTCACCCGCTGTGGCGCAGCCTTACCCTGGGGGCCGCAATGTGTTCAGGGAAGCCTACAGGAGAAAACAAATCCCAGAAAATGCCATGGAATTAATAATTGCTGCCTTAAGTCCTAGCACCATTAAGCAATACAAATCAACTTTTTTAAAGTGGTGGACCTTTTGTCAAGGACAATCAGACAAAATATATCAGCCCACTATACAAGACGTTCTAGAGTTTCTGACCCAAGAATTCCAAAATGGATCAAGCTACTCAACCATCAATACACACAGGTCAGCGTTAAATTTATTGTCAGAAGCAGGGAAAACAAGTGTGGTAGAACGGTTCATGAGGGGAGTATTTAAATCTAGACCATCTTTCCCAAGATACAAGGAAATCTGGGATTCTCATCCAGTGCTGCTCATGTTAGAAAAACTTCACCCTTTGGATAGCCTGGATCTTAAAAAGCTAACGATTAAACTAACCCTATTGTTAGCGCTGTGCACATCACAGAGGGTGCAAACCCTGTCTAAGATAAGACTTGGAAACATTAGATCGACGAAACAAGGGTTGGAAGTCAAAATAACCGATATGCTTAAAACATCTGCCCCTAAGAAGATGCAACCCCAACTGATATTTCCCTTCTTTAAAGAAGAGCCAGAGCTCTGTGCTGCTACTACCTTACTTCACTACATGGATCAAGGATTCGACCACACCACCCAGCTTCGACGCAATCTTTAAGCCGTTGGATAAAAGAATGACTAAAATGGAGTGGCATCAACATTGAGATGTTTAAGAGGCATAGCACTCACCACGCCGCCACCTCCGCTGCCTTAAGAATAGGGACAGATATAGAGAGTATAAGAAACGCGGCGTGTAAAGCGAATAAGGGTTCGTCACGCAACAGTGTTGCCAGATTTCTGAATAATCCACTAATCCAATGAAATTTAAATTGAAACTTGCTTCTTATTGCACGACATAGGACTTTTGGGAAGGCTAGTGAACTCGTGAAACGTCTGATGTTACGAAAAAGCGTTCGTCACGCGATAACTCATTCAAGCGACTGTGCGCAATCTTTCTTGCCGCACTGAGTTCGCACACCTGTAGGTGTAAAAAATTGTCAAAAATGGTCAATAATTGTCAAAGGCGGTCAATAATTATCAAAATTCGTTAAAAACTGTCAAAAATGTTCCAAAAGGATTAATAATTATTAAAATTTTGAAAAATGGTCAAAAATTCTAAAAATTTTGAAAAAATGGTCAATAATTGCCAAATATGTTAAAAATTTTGAAAAATTGTCAAAAATGGTCAATAATTGTCAAAGACGGTCAATAATTGTCAAAATTCGTCAAAAACTGTCAAAAATGGTTAATGATAATTTTTAAATATGGTCAAAAACTGTAAAGAATTTGGAAAAATTGTCAAATTTTTTGAAAAATGGTCAAAATTTTGAAAAAATGGTCAATAATTATAAAAAACTGTCAAAAATGGTCAATAGTTATTGAAAATTGTCAAAATTGTTGAAAAATTGTCAAAAATGATCAATAATTGTCAAAACTATCAAAATTGGTTTATAATTGTCAAAAATGGTCAATAAATGTTAAAATTTGAAAAAATTGTCAAAATTTTGAAAAAATGGTCAATAATTGCCAAATAGGTTTAAATTTTTGAAAAATTGTCAAAAATGGTCAATAATTGTCAAAAATGATCAAAATTTTTGAAAAATGGTGAAAAATTCTCGAAAAATGGTCGTTCTATTGTGCATAAGAAGCAAGCTTCTGTCGGCGGTCCGGCGACCGCTCACTTTTTTTTTGTAATTTTAAGTTGTACTTACTATAGTTAAGTGTTGAAATGCTCTAATAATAGATGCAGATATACTCGCATCTTTATATAAACTTTATATACCTTTATAAACTTCATTTATATATTACTCAGTATCTATATAATTATATATTACAATATATTATATTCAGCAAAAATCCCTTCGGGTGTCTATCATTTGGGGATCGCCTACTTATATCTTTAAACATCTACAGGGTGATCTAGGAGGATGTGTACAATAGAAGTATAATTGAGGATTAAACGGCTTACCTGTAGGAAGTTCAATCCTAATTATACGAGATTGAACACGTCCTCCTAGATCAAACCTTCCCTAAAATTCATAGCAAAATAATACATTAAAAAGGGAAACTAGGTTATGATAAACCCGGCCCACAGCCGATCCCAACTACTCCAGAAGTATAATGACGGGTCTAGGTACGGATCAGGTAGGTGGTTATTCATTCTCTTTAAACTTGCGAGCACAGTAGTGATAAGAAGTACACTACAGGGTGATCTAGGAGGACGTGTCCAATCTCGTATAATTAGGATTGAACTTCCTACAGGTAAGTCGTTTAATCCTCAACAAGCATTTATAGAAAAAACTATCTATTTATCTTGTAATTAACGAGTGGTGTCACTTGAAACATATTTTTCCATCTTCGCCAACTGGGTGCTGACATTGATTGAAAACTCTCTAAAGGTTATATACAGTATAGTATGTTTAATGATTGATTTGTTAACGAGTATATACATTTTTTACGTAGACCTCTTCATTTTAAAATAAATGTCGGCAGATTTTCTTCACAGTTGGGAGTAGAAACAATGGATGTAACCTACTTTTGAGTTTTAGTGTTTGAAATTTCTCAGTCATACGTTAAAGTCCCGAAGAAATAAACTGGTTGAAACTAAAGTAGCATTATAACTTCCGTATAAAATGTACAAAGTTCTTTTAGAATATAACTTCGTTGGAAAATATTTCCGTTTGTTTAAAAACTACTTTTAAAGTTAAAATTAACTCCGCAAAATATACTACAAAACTGAAGAGAGATAAAGTTGTGGGATGGTTTTTCTCAAATTACTGTGTTAAAATGGCTTTGGTTGTTTCTTATTCATGATTGGATCTTTGACTGTTTATAAGTGAGATTTTTTTCTTTCCAAACATATTTCACATAATTATCATTATATCCGCCCTTGAACTGTATGCCTACCCTTATGAACTCAAGTTCGTGGGTTGACAATCGATTTACACTTAAAAATAAATATTCTTTGCAAAAATGTAAAAAAAGTTTGATAAATTATTCTAAAAATATTTATGGTACATACGAATTTATCATAACTAGAATTACAAGTGAAGTTAAAAGTTTAATTTGAGTTGTAGCATATTCAGTTGACAAAGTTAAAAGTTTGATGAAAAGAAAAGGAGTCAAAGTGGAAACGAACAATGAAAGCGCATTAGTATTTCCAGCGTTTAAACACAATTTTCCGAGTTTCAATGCACCATACCTTATTTTATATCTAAACCTAAATAGAATATAATTTACAATGCGCATTGTCTCCAACTTTCCGTTGAAAACTTCAACCTCAACATCCTTTATTATCACACAAGATGGAAATGTTGATAGAAGGACCTCTTTTCAACGTTGTACTTAACGCTACTAGCATGTTACTTCACTGTTGTTTTATTGTTAGACCAGAGACTGACATTTATAAGTGTAAGTGACAGATTAGAAGTCGGTGGAGTGAAAGCTTTGCTATAAACATTTGAAAAAGGCTAGCGTCTATTTTTGCGGTGGGACTTAAAAGAACCATTGTGCACTGCTTGGAGATTTTCCGAAACTTTTTTCTCTATGGACACTTGTTCTCACACTCACACCTAATCATATTTCACCGAACAAACTCAGTTTTGCAATGAAGCCGATTTGGTGAATGACATTTCATATCTGGAACAAAGTATATGCACTGTCTTCCAGACAAAGACGGCATGTCGGATCCTGATTAAGACAAGGAAAGTCATGCTTGCCATAGTCTAACTTTTGTTTGGAGACATTTTTCCAAGGATGTATGAATGAACCAACCCTAGCAAATTATGCCAGAAGTCTCTTCTTGCAGTCCAGGTGTTTAATGTTTGCTTGGCAAACCTTAATGAGATGCCTACAGGTTATGGTCCAATATAGTCACCTGCGACACCATCTCTTGCAAGGAAGCCTGTCTTTTCATTTCCATGGATACCAGAAGGGCTGGGGATCCAGATCACACACTTTCTTGTGACTTTCCATTGAGGAAATTTTTTTTTGGCAGTTTGATACTAATTTTGATGTTACAAGGTAACAGTGCATTTAAAGCCTCTAGGTACGAGAAAATTGTTATTGTTATATGTATGGGAAGAGTGAGGTAAATTTTAGCATGAAATACAGTTGTAAAGGATCCTAGGCAGGTTGATATTCCCAGGGCTACGAATGTACCTATACACTTGCACCAGTGCCTGATGAAGGCATGTCGTAGTTTAGCGTTATGGTAGAAGTTATTCCCAGTAAACTATGACCTTCAGTATCCTTCTCTGGTGTTATTATTTCTTTAGCAGAATCCTGTTTCAATTAATTATAAACTGAGAAATTTAAGTCGCCTACATATTCTTCTTCACGAGGAATAGGACATCAGGTTTTGGCAAAGGAAATAATACTTCACAAAAAGGTTTTTAAAGCTTTTTCCTCTAACATCAAAAAAAATCTATTTCACTGTCTTCTTCTAAAGATGACATCTTTGTTCCTGTGAAACCAGGTACCATTGGATTCATAAGTGAACCTTTTTCCCGTATCCCAGTTATGGCAAGTATTTTCAAACTAGTGTGAATATTTCTTTTTATCAAAAGAAGTGTTTTTTTATAGTGGGGAGCCGTCCTTATGTCAATTGTTGCTGAACCTCTTATCTCGAGTTTATCAGCTTCTTCATACCTAGAAATATCCCGGAACCCCACTAATTTTATTTAAATACAAAGGTATGTTTCCCTAGTGAGAAGGAACATCTTGTGTTCTTTATTTCAGTGTATACTCCTGCTCCTTTCCCATCCCCAGTTTTTGTCCCCTCTGTGTACCAGATCTTACCTCGGGGTAACGTTATACCGTTTGAGTATTGCAGGTGATTCATTCATTCGTTTTGGTTGTTCTCAACATCCCAGGCACTTGAACTGACTCTTTGTACCATTTCCCATGTTATCTACTTCCATTCCAGAAGCTTCGTGTCTTCTATATAGGCCACTGGTTTGACTGGAGGGATTTTCAGTAGTTATAATTGGTTGTATTCTTTCCTCTCCAAAGTGCTTCCGTAGGTGTAAGTTCTCACAGAAGCAGAGTATATGAGTGTTTCATCATAAATTTTTCCATTTTGTGCAGAAGCTTCCTCAGGGTGCAGTGTCCAGTCACCAGGTCGGTAACTGTCTTCAAATGTCTCTTACCCAGTTTCAATAGCATGGTTGAGAGTTCCTTGTCTACCTTGCTAGTAAACTCTTTGTATGGAAGTGTCCTTGTGTCAACCTCCATTTGAGTTGATGTTTCTTATCTAGCCAGTTCCATTTCCCTTCTTTTGAAATCTTTTGTGATTCCACAAAACGGTTCCGGACCTATGAAGTCTCCTTTAGAACCTTCTTTAGCTAACTGGCCAGCCATTTTATTGCCTGCAATCCCCTCATGTGCCAGCACCCATATTAGAGACACTTTGTTGTCTCTTGTCAGCCTCTTAAGTGATTCTTCACAGTTTTTTACCAGTCTTGACAAGCGGAGTCTGGCTGTCAGTGAATATTTAAATTTTTTGTCCGGTATATCCTCTTCTGATGTTTTCATCAATACAGGCTATAGCGGCAATCGTCTCTGCTTGAAATCCAAACGTTTATCGACCAAGGCTAAAGAACATTCTTTTTCTAGGTCCATTTATACCAGTGTCCTTTCTGCGAGGTATATCTACCTCATATCTTTAGAACCGGGGAGAAGTTGAGTAGCCATAAAGTATGTTTTCATATCTAAATTGGCTTCATTTACTATGTCCTCAATGGATATGTGTCCTGATCTAACTACTTTGTTGCTCACGATGTTTTGCATCCTAAATATACCCATATTTGATGCTCCTATTATAAATAGGTGTAGTAAGGGTAGGCCAACTAGGGCTTCTAGTGCTGCTGTTGGTGTGTTTCTGACGCACATTGCGATACTGCAAAAGGCCAGTCTTTACACCTCGCCTAGTCTTATCATTGTATTATTTTGTGTCATCTTTGTACACCGAATAAATGACACATACGTTATTATGGGTTTCACTACTACACTGTTTATCCAGTGTAACATGCGCGTACTTAGCCCCCACGTTTTACCACAAGTTCGCCTTGTCATCATTTATGTGGTCTATGATCTTGTCGCTACTTTGTTTAGTCCATGTTAATATCAAGTTGATAATTAACCCGAGATATTTAACATCGATCAACATTTGTATCTCCGTACCTTGAAGAAATAATGGTCTCAATCTCTTAATGCACTATGTTCGATTTGGTGGGACTTATATTTAAACCCACCTCATCCGTCCAATTTGCTACTATGTTCAGTGCCTGTTCTCTGACCATAATATTGATTGGATTTGTGATATTGTCACCACCTCTTTTCCCTTTACTGAAGTTGAGGTGACAGAAGGGAAGTTTTCTGAAAAATATGAGTGGAACGTACCCGGTTTCTCAACGGAGAGGGGTCGAGAAAAATAAATAGACGGTTTCAACATATGCTTTACGTTTACTATAAAAGAAATAGTTACACAATTTTACGAGTCACACTTTTCTGGGTGCAGAGTAGGTCTGATCGTAGTTGGCTCACGCAGCTGACCTACTTTTAGCTGTCGCTGTCAAATAACAATCGAGAGCAAGCTGTTAAATCTTTAACTAACCTAATAAAATATAAAATGAATATGATAGAACTAAAATGTACAAGTGGTCTCAGCTGATTGTTGAAATGAACAGTAAAAATAAAAGTGTACTTATACCAGATGGTAGAATGGATTCCAAGATTATACATTTTAGGTATGTATCGGAAGTTTCAACTTCCTACCGAATTGTGCGGTAGAGTATATCCAATAATCCCTGAGAATGTTTATCTATAAACAATCTGAGACACCAATAGGCGCTATACTGTTCCTACAAGCAGCAGGCACAGTGGTAAGTACAATCTTATTGTAAGGTGTAGGAGGTGTGTATCTGATATGTCGAAGGAGCTGGACGAAGAGGGCTGATCCTCTACTGGTGAGTTGTCTGCCACTCGTAGTTCTATTCCAATAAGGCTATGAAAGACTAGGAAGAGGTCTATGAAAAAGTGAAGAAGTATGTAAAAAAGATTGCGAAGAAGGCGAAGAAGAAGATGATGACGAAGACTCTGTGGATGAAAGATCTGAAATACGAAACTCCTATGAGTATAAGAGAGAAGAGTGGGTACTTTACATGGATGGAGTGTGACCACGAAGTTATATTCTTTTTCCTGCTAGAAGGAAATCCGCTGGATGCGTTTGAATAACCACATAAGGTGTCACTAAATTATTCCTAAGAGGTTAAGATTGTAGCTGAAACGACTTCGAAAAAGCACAAAGCGACTGACTTCTTGAAAGCACCAGAAGAAAAATGGGGGATTATGGACCAGTCCAAGCCTCACAAGGTCAAAGTCGGTCTTCAACTTAATAACCCTTAGCAACACGTGAGAAGGTCAAAGGTTAACCTGATATGTAGCTGTATAGTTCTTTGAACTTGACTTAATAGGTCAGAAGCCTCTTGAGAATTTATGAGAGACTAGTACATTGTCAGAAAAAGTAAACATCCGAATAATGTCTGGGCATTGATATGTTTAATCATTATTGATCATTTCTGAAGTAGTAAATGGTATTAGAGCAATATATTATAAAAGGTGAGTGATGGATTTCTTTAACATTCAGAAATACTAGTTATTCTAATAAAATTGTATTGTTAACGTTAAAATCCATTTTCAGTACCCAATGTTGAATTGAAACCGTTAAAATATGATGACCAAATAGTCCGCATATCCCAAGACAGTGAGGTGTTCCTCTTCATCAATCCAGCTCTTGACTATCCAATTAGACACGCTTTCCTATGGTTTGAAAGATGCTCCAGCTTTAACTGGGACAAATGTTTTGGTTTTTACTCGTTTTAGTAGTTTCTTACAGTATTTTTCAACTTACACACATACATTCATGATTTATCACCTATTTATATTTATACACAGCATTTAAAGCACCGTAGTCTTTTTTTTAGAATTTCCCAACACCAATAGTCACCATCAAAAAAAATATATTCAAATTATCCTGCCACGCTATGAATTTTTTACTTCTTTACACACCTGTTGACAATGAAATATTATTTCACAACCACATGTACAGTTAAACATGATAATTTGTACTGACGACCTCAAAATTAGGTCTCTGTTGATTAAACTCGTTGGTTCCAAGTTCACACTTATTTCATTTGGGATTATCTCACTTGAGTTAGCTGTTAAGAAACCACGCACAACGCCGAGCTTATAATTTACTTATAACAACGGAGAATATTTTCCAATAGTTAATTTATGTGGAAGCGTTGAATCTAATTTTATTATTTTTTAGTTTATTGGGGAGTGAGCTTTGGAATAGTGGTTCGTGGAGAGAAATTTGAGAAGAATTACTTAAAATCTTTGGAAAAATGTGATCGTATTAAATTGTTCAAAGTAATAAAGAATCAAAGAGGATTTTGATTTACATTTGAAATTTTAATTTCTCAAATTTGAAATTGGTATCAGTTTTAAATAAATAATGATGTGGTTGACGTTTTTAATGCCTACTATTGTTTTTGTTTAATTTTAAAAACCTACAAGGTCATAAAATTAGTACAGTACAATTCAATTTAGAGAAATGAAACTGATATTTTATAAGACATTTTGTATTAAAGTAATACATTGCTATTATTTTTGGAAAGATGAAGAAATAGAAAAAAATGAGCTTCTTTGTGATACGTCACACGACTTGGATTACCATTTCAAAAAATTCAAGATGGCGGCCGTACGCTAAACGCTGACGTTAAAAATATTTAAAATTTGCTCTAAAATATGCAGAATAACGTCTCATTCATCGTCCTAGAGTTTCAAAACTTTCCATTCATCCGTTTCAAAGATAATCCCTTGGTGCGAGACTTTTCAGCAACGCTGTATACACACATGACTGTTTCTCTTTTCAATGTTCGAGTCGATGCTCTGAAAGCACGTGAATACTGTTGATGCTATTCCATTGCAGTTACTTTGTTTATCATTTGATACACTCTAAAGACTATATAAATGAGTGGATTATAAAGGGTGTTTCCAAAGTAATTTGAAATATTGTTGTTGGCGATTCGTCGTTCAATTTTAAAACGAAGTTCCTATAAACACGTATGATAAGTTTTGTCGTTAATGAAATACAGAATGCTCAATGTTTTTGGTATTTTAATAGAAGCAATACCTAGTATTGTGATAAACAAAAACATAAAAGTAGTACATTTCATAGCAAATGTTTAGAATATGCTCCTCCAGCCTAAATACAAGCATCCGCTCGACGTCTAATTGATTGCCGAAGACATTCGAAATAGCCAGGAGTATTGCGAATAACATTACACTCTCGTGTGATGAGATTTTGAAGATCTCCACACACAAAAATCCAGATGATTGTGTTCCGGTGACCTTGGGGGCCATGGGTGTGGAGATCCTCGTCCTATCCAACGGTCTGAAAAACTGTTATTTAAAAACTCCCTTACGATTACTGCAAGATGTGAAGGAGCACCGTTATGCATAAACCACATACGTCTTCTAATTATGAGGATACATCTTCTGAAATAACTTGATGTTCAATCGTTGGGGATGAAAAAATGGTCCTAATAAATAAATGTCGATAGTATAAATCCAAACATTGTCCGAAAAGGAGTATATGAACCGTGCTACAACTGTGGTATGTGGATTTACATCAGCCCATG
Organism: Lochmaea crataegi; assembly: GCA_947563755.1. Lineage (NCBI taxonomy): Eukaryota > Metazoa > Arthropoda > Insecta > Coleoptera > Chrysomelidae > Lochmaea > Lochmaea crataegi. The sequence goes on along the minus strand of OX387433.1, from coordinate 23,389,691 downwards.
TGTGGTTATTATGAAAATTAATAATGCCATGTCTTGAGAAGATGGCTTTATCTGTAAACAAAACAGTGGTAGCAAATTGTTTTGTGTTTCAATCTCTTCCATATATTTCTTGTGTATTCTTAAATTTTCTTGATGTAAATAAATTCGTTCATTTTTAATGTTCTATTATCTTCTCATTAATTTAAATAAAATCAATTCAGCATTATTCAAAAAAGCTTGTGCCTCTTGAAATTCGTTTATTTAAATTAACTAAACCGGTTGTATTATTAAAATTATAACACGAGCTTTATAGTAGTAAACAATGGAAGCAGACACTTTTTAATAGTAATTTAATGTTTCTCATAGAAACCTCAATATGAGGTAAAAGTATAAACAGTTCCTCATATCTCACCCTGTATAAAGATATGACGATTGCTTTTTGCATAAACAGATTAAACGACCGATTGAAAAAAAAAGAGGGTCAGATGTAAAGAATCTCCTTTTTTTATGACAGCGCAGCGTCAACAAAAAATCTCGACAATTTAATTCTGAAAAATGTCTGGTAGACTAACAAAAAACAATTCACAGTCTGGACATTACACATCGCTTTTTTTGTAGGGTTTTTTTTGCGATCTCAAAAGTCATAAATAAACTTCGAATTCAGTAGTCATTGTTTTATTAGCGAATGAACAAATATTCACAACAGATGTGCGACGGTAAATTGAAAAGCAGAATTTAATCTGTGAGGTTTTATTTACATAGAGGGTTGTCGGATAAAAACAACAATCATGAAATTGTGAGCATACCTTTTCACTCCTGGAAAAGTTATGAAATTGATATACTTTGTTTTTCTCATTCATGCCCATCTAACCTAATTCACCTTCAACCAAAAGAGTTGGCGCCCTTTGAAGATGTGCTCTGGTTTTAATTCGCTATTATGCACCATTTTCAAGAAAATTTAAATTTTTTGTCTTTTTGGCAGTTAATATCATTATTTGATTACTAAACGATCTTTACAGTACCTAGTTGGCCTTGACAAATTAACAAGAATTGCTTTGATGTTAAAGAGTTATTATTGTTAATATAATTCTATTTTTTCATCAAAAGGGCTAATTATTCCTATGAGGAATATGCTGATATTCATTCAACCTATGGTGAGTTGCAATGTAATGCTCGTGTAGCCGAACGAAGATACGCGGAACGATTCCCTAGCAGACGACATCCCAAACGATCAACATTCACGGCTCTCCACCAACGCTCAAGAGAAACTGGCTCAGTAGTACCTGAAAGTACTAGAACTGGTAGGCACCCGGATCTTACAGAGGTGTACAAAATTTATATTCCGGACGAAATAAAACAGAACCTGGAGTTTAGTGCTAGAAGACTCGCGGCTATGTATCCTGTAATTTCTAAATCCTCCATATGGAATATTAATTATTTCTCTTCCCAAAAATTACAGTGGTTCTAGATGGGGATCTCCCTGCTCGAGTAGTCTTTGCCAACAAAAAGAACAACATCCCAATTTTTTCTCAAAAATTTCATTTTGCGATTGAGCTACGTTTATTCGAAATGGAATTTCCGCACGGCATAAGAGGGGCGAAGCACCAGCAAATATTTAGCATTAAAGTCTGGATAGGTGTAATCGGCAATTCACTTCTGGGACCAGTAGAGTTACCTAACCGTTTGAGAGGACAAGCTTTCCTAAACTTTTTATAAAATAATTTACCTGATTTAATGAACGACGTTGCCCTAATGACACGGCAAAATTCATGGTCATGGTTGTTATGCTCATTATGGCCGAGTAGTCAATATCTTGAAACTACGTATGGAAATCGATGGATTGGACGAGATGGTCCAGTCAAATGGCCTGCAAGATCGCCAAATTCCAATCCATTCGATTTTTGTATTTGGGACTACTTAAAATCATCAATCCAATATCCAATACAAAATAGTATTCGATTGTGGGAAAGAATAGAGGGTGCATTTAATGAAAGTCAAAATGACAGTCGTTACCTACAGAATTTTTTTTTTCGGGCCGAAATGGGAAACTTATGTTCGAATGGGTCCAGGACCCAAACAGTGTAGGACTCACCCCTAAGGGGATGCATACCAACCAAACTCAACTCAAACTCCTCCATTTCACACCTCTCACACACTCCAGTCTCTCTTTTTCCAATCTTGTGGAGGTACCCTACTCTCGACCCATGTCCGGTGAACACCTGTGTCAAGAAGTAGTTCTACTCCCCGAATTTCCGGTCCATCCAATATCTCCTATTCCCAATCGCTCCTTTTATCGCGCTCATACTCCTCCCACCTTCTCTCCATTTTTTCCTCCATCCGTTCCTGTACTTCATCTCTGGTCGCACCCCTCCAGCGTTTATTTCTGGATCTAGCCATCACGTCCAATGGGTAGGTCCTTGCCAGCACCGCTGCTGCCAGTCCACCCACTGTCCTGTACCCCTGCACCACCCTCAGTAATATCCCTCTCTGCACACGCAGGAGTGGCCTAACCCTCGCATTCACTCCCGCTCTTTCACTCTGCTCTACCGTCCTACCAATTATCCTCCTCTTCCACTCTCCCGGCCCCTTCACATTACACATCAATCTCCCCAGCCATGCTGCCCTCACTTTCCTCTTCTCTGCCGCCTTTAACATATGTGTTCTAAAGGATAATTGACTATCCAACCACACCCCTAGGTATTTCACAGACTCCTCCATTCGAATTCTCCTTCCCTTCACCATCACTCCCACTTCCCTCGTCTTGCTCCGTCCCTTCATTAGCAACCTCACCGTCTTATCTTCCGCCACTTCTAGTCCGCACCGCTCTATCTCCTCCACAATCTTCCTACACATTCTCTCCGCCTCTCCCTTTGCCGTACATACCAGACACACATCGTCCGTATACACCTTACAGATATGATTGGATTTTCCATGTTAATTGCTTGTGATGACAATAAAATACGCGGGCTTGTAGTAAACATTTTATCACAATGTACCAAATTTGAAGTTTGTATATAGTAGTATTTTTTTGAAATATGCTTAAAAATTGACTTAACAGCGTCATATTCAAAGGGCACTATATGGACATAAAATCACTTCTAGTATCTGTAGTTTGCGTTTGACAGGAGAGTTTCTGGAACTCCTGTACTCAATAACGGTGACTACTGCAACGGCTGCTCAGGTTAGAGAGCACCTCAGGTGTAGATTCTGAGACCAAACTAGTATAAATTCAGAGAGTAGTCTTACCGGTTCGCGGTAATTCTACTTGAAATTCATTTAAGGTGAAATAAAGATAAATTATGTAAATTAGGAAAGGTAAGTGGGCGCCACTCTGAATAATACTAGTTTATTTGTTATTCACCTCTGCATTATAGCGACAAATCCTGGAAGATTGGAAGGGAAAAAAACTATATGAACAACGTTATTAAATTTACAAGTTGTATATTGACTTTAAAAAAAAATTAAATAGCAAAAAAAAATTACTAGTTTTATTTGGCTGTTCTATGTTTGAAGAAGCAATCTCGGTGAGATATATATTACTTTCCTGGAGTGGTGTAGTCAGTCATGGTTCCAGATAGAGTCCTGGTTCCAGATAAAGTCCTTGATAGAGTTCAATCTCGGTGAGATATATACATTACTTTCCTGGAGTGGTGTAGTCAGTCATGGTTCCAGATAGAGTCCTGGTTCCAGATAAAATCCTTGTCCCAGGTAAAGTTTCGGGTCTCGGTAAAGTGCACTCAAATGAATGCACTTCTAAGATAAGATAAGATAAGCCGGAAAGGCTTCAATAGCACATGTATGCAGGAAAGAAAGAACGAAACCCCTTTGCCACTTGTTTAAATACACGAAATCATGTGAACGACAACCGACTTACGTCTCATGTTCGTGTCACGCTCATACGCTTTGACCAGGAAAGGAATTTACCTTTCAGTAGTGAATTCTTGATTCATATTTGATTTATAATTGGTAGAAGAAGAGACACGAGATCGAAGTTCAAGATGGGCGTGACTATTTTCCGACAGACGGATCTCGATCAGCGCGCATAGAAACGTTGATTTCGACTCTCGTCGACAGTAAATAGATTCAGCCTTGAAACATTTCTCGGTGTTGGGTATGAGAAAGGACTGGCTATTCGCCGCCCATACGATAATTTATTAATTCAATCGAGGAAAGTAAAGTGAACGAAATTAACGTTACACTACTACCTACTAATGTGAAGTATTTTTTAACCAATCTTTGTTCTCCAAAATAAACCTATCCAAATTACTTTTCTTACTTCGTGAATATCAGATTCTCCTGTCATAAATCAATAATTTTCAGTTTGTTCCATTAATAGGAGTTAATTTAAATCGCTAATCTCACAAATTTTCGGAAATTGGCAGCGTACAAACTGAGAAACGTTTTAGTAGAAAATCCATGAAAAAGACAAACAGGTAAATGTATTAGACACGATTCGTTGTCAATCCATCTTCACCTAGCAGAATTGTATACGAGTTTTCACATCAGCAGATTTTAAAAATCTTTCAATTAATCCCACTTCTGAAATATACGGAGGTGAATAAAAAATATTACGAATACTATTTTCCACACATTTACTAAATATACTTAAAATATAATAGGATTCTTAGGAACAAATCCACATTATCAAAAATCAAGAGCGGTACTCTTTGAATATGATTTTCAAAGTCAATTGAAGTAGGTACCTCCATTGTATGCAATCTGACTATACTAACTACTCTTTTTGATATACGAGAATAAGAATAGTTCATTTGGGACCAAATCTGGTTTTTTTAGTGGATGGTCTTTAAAATCAACAAATTTTAACATTAAAGTGACGAAAAAAATTGTAACATTTGAATTCTCATTTAATGTACGACGAAAATTTTTCTCGTACCTTCCTTTGCTTTTCTCCGGAATTATTCCGTCAACAGCAGTGTCCGCAGCTTCTAGGATTTCCGGAGGAGTACAGATTAATTCAAAATCAAACATTATGTACTTGTTCAAGCAAAAACATTAAGATTTCTCAACGGAGAGAATATTTTTTGACTTAGTGGTCAAAACCAATAAACTAATAAAATTGCCTAGCAACAGTTTCATGAAGTTCTTTGTCGAAAAAAACTTTCTTAAAATTAATGTAACTAAGCGATTGTGAATAAAATAGGATCATTCCAGCCACGGCTTTTAGCCTGGACTGTAATGATCTACTTACTCGCTAGGTATGTAATATACTATTACTCATGGATTTTATTGTTAATAATATGTATTTATATTAAAAAAATAATATTGAATGTTTTATATTCACACCCCTCAATAAATTTGAATTTGAAAATCTTTTTGGCAACTAAGGTTAAGTTAGGTTTATGGAGAGAGCCCTCCACTACGACATAAGAATCTATTGTGACTCACACCCATTCTTATTTCACCAAACAAATTCAACTTCTTAACAAAGCCGATTTGTTTATTTGATTAATTTTATTTCAGGTATGAGGGCTCTGCTGTTTTATCATCTTCCAGACAAAGACGTTACATCGGTTCTTCCAGCAGTTCAACTCTCACCATATGATGATTCAGACGACAGTGGCTTCTTAGACAACGTACGTCATGCCTGCTACAGTCTAACACTGGTTTGAATAAACCAATCCCGGTAAATTTTGCCAGAAGTCTTGAAGTCTTCTTACTGTCCAGGTATTTAGTTTTTGTTTGCCAAAACTTAATAAGATGCCAATAGCAGTTTCTGGTCCGATGAAATCTTCTGCGTCACCCTTCCTCGCAAGGAATGCTGACTTTTCATTGCCATCTATACCAGAATGGCCAGGTATCCAACCAAGAGACACTTTCTTCAGTCTTCCTATTGAGGAGATTCTTTTTAGACAGTTTGATACAAATTTCTATGAGCAAACTGATTTTAAAGCCGCTTGGCTGTCCAAGAAGCGTCTTATTGCTGTATGGGTGAGATTCGTTTCCTCCAATCTTTCCAAGTGAGCGTTCAATGAAAGGGTCAAGAACTGCAACAGAAAAGGGTCAGAAACAGTGGAGGTTTGGAATCCGGGAATCATTAGCAAATGATCAGGATCAGAAAAGGACCAGAACCACAAAATTGGTCAGAATTAAGAAATGATTGTTTGTTGTTTTTTTAACTTTGTAGTAAAATAATGCATCATGTTTGACTGTTCTAGAAAAATTAAGTATAGAATCGCCAACTTTTTCATTTGTTATAAATGGCCCCTGTTTGTCATTGTCAAATTTTAAAATTGTCTTCTCAACGTTACTGTACATAATTTGTACTACAAAAACAGTTCCATAAAATCGTATTATTTTCGCAATAAATTACTTATCAAACATGATTTTATTCATATTCTTTTTCTACCACAAATAAATCTAAAAATAGTTCTCCGTTATTGTCATTTTTCAAATTGTGAAATCGATTTACGTGAATAAAACCAAACAAATTTCTAACCCCAACATGTTAATTTTTTTTATTTCGCAGCTCATCAAATTTTAATCACACGAAATTTTTTTGAACATAGAAACTTCATTTGTGTTACTTGCCCATCTGGGACCGAATTTATCACAAAAAGGCACAAACTTTCAGGGACCATTAAAGTTTCACAATTTCGTTGTAACTGTTAAATTACAATCATCGTACCATTTTGTTTAATACACAAAGTAGTCTTTAACAAGCTCCACATAATCATTTAACTTCGAATTTATAATTTCGACCCATTCAAACTCAGTTGCATTTATTCAGAAGTTTGTAGAGAACGTCCAGTGGCATACCAGATAACTTTGAATTTAATGTATTCACGAAAGCATACATACTGCAAATTAGTCTTTTTTACTTCAGTTTTAAGGGTAAAAGTTAATGTAGTTAACCACCAAAATTTAGTTGTTCACCTGTAAAGTATTTACTTTGGAACGTGAAGTTTCGTCCTGTGTTAGAGTAACTAAGCAATGCGTCAATAAAGTAACGCATCATTGGAAAACATAGCAAACATAAAGAATCAAATGATAATGAAAAAATACTGATTCATTTTGCAGCTGAGATGGGACTTATCGTTGCCAGCAAAATGTTAGAACATAAAAAAATCCACAAAGGTACATAGTTAGCACCAAATGGAAAGTACAGTGATCAAATAAACCATTTTCTCATACAAAATCAATCAATCAAAATAATAAAAAATGTACGAAGCTATAGAGACGCAGACGCGGACTGTATCCATTTCTTAGTAGTAGCAAAAATAAAACAAAAAACCATACAAAAACAGAAGAAACAAAAGAGCAGACCAAAAAACAAGTTGCAGGTAGGAAAACTCATAGAAAATGAAACAATTAAAAGAAAATACGTAAAAGAAATAAAAAGAACATTTGTAGAAGATCAGAAACAGAACATAAATGACAAATGGAAGCACATACAGGAAACTATAAAGAAAGCAGCTGAAAAAAAAATCCCACAAAAAAGTAAAATTAGACAGGAAGATAGTTGGTTTGACGAGGAGTGCAAAAAATAAATAGAAAAGGGGAAACAAGCCAAACAGAAATTCTTACAAACAGGTATGGATAAGGACAAAACAGAGAACAATGAGCAGAGAAAAATGACAAAGAGGATATGCCGAACAAAAAAGAGAGAGTTTATGAAGTGAAAGCAGAACAGATAACTGTATACACAACTAATAAATTTTAACATACCAAGTGTATTACATGGTTGAATTCAGAATAAAAAGACCTTTAATATGAGCAGTCACACGACCACCTTTGCATTTGATATTTTATAATGACATGACGACATAGCTACGCTAATGATTTCGCTGACGTCATGAGGGATTCGCAATATTGTAAAATCCGTCCAATTGCTGCATACCAAATTTTATGAAGTTATCTTCAGCCGTTTTAGAGTTATAGCCTGTCTAAAAAATTCTGGGACACCCTGTATATTGAAAATAAACAAGGACATTTAATAACAGATGAAGATGAAACTATAAAAAGGTGGGAGGAGTACTTCAATGAAATATTAAACACAGAAAGTGAAAAAAAGCAATTGAGCGAAATTAGAGCTAGTACTGTACAAAACAACGAAGAAATATTGCCGCCAACAGCAGAAGAGATATCAAAGAAAATACAACAAAAAAAGTAACCTGGAGAAGACCAAATAGAGTTAGAGCTGATCAAGTATGGCGGAGACTTATTAACAAAAAAAATCTACCAATTAATAGCCGACATAGAACAAGAGTCAATACTAGAAGTATTAGTAGTTACAATTTACAAAAAAAAACAAAAAGACGAATGTGGGAACTATAGAGGGATTGCATTACTGGATAAAGTTTATAAAATTATGGCAAAATGTATAGAAATTAGGCTGACGGAACGTGGGCAAAATCTGTTTGGATACTACCAGGGCGGTTTCAGAGTAGGAAGATCAGTGACAGACCATATATTATTCACTCTGAAGAAAGCACAAAGAATGGGATACGAATACGGCATACCAATATATGCAATTTTTATTCACTTCCAAAAGGAATATGACACTATCAATAGAAACCATCTATACAATATTCTGAACAACCTCAACATACCAAAAAACTGATAAATCTCACTAAAATGACACAAAATCGAGGATTAAAGTCAAACAAAAATTATTAAAATTAACATTAATGCTGGACTGAAACAAGGAGATCCTCTGTCCACTAAGTTGTTCAATATGATACTAGAATGGATAGTGCGAAGAAGTGAAATAAACAGCTCGGGAACACTGAAAACAAAAACGACATAATTGCTGGTCTACGCAGACAATGTAGTAATGTTATCAACATCAGAAAAAGGGTATGCAAAGCTTTCGTAGAGACGGCAGAGATAGCGAGCTTGAGAGTTAGTGCAGAGAAATCAAAGTTTCTGAAAATGACAACCCCGCAAAGATGAGAAACGAAGAGAAATTTTTTAGTAGAATTGAACTGATATCAATGGAATTCGAAGTACAAAGCTACATCTGTCTAGGTACAGCTATTGAGAAGGATAGCGATGAGGAGATGAACATAGAAACAAGACTATCAAAAGGAAGTAAGCAGGAAGCAGGAGCTCTAAATGAAATAATAATAAGAAAGTATCTAGAAAGACCAATCTACATCTATACAAAACAGTTATTAGACCAACGGCACTATACGGAAGTGAAACATGGATATTGAACAAGGAGGAGGAAAATAAAGTAAACACATAGGAAAGGAAAATACTCAGAAGGATATTAGAAGGGAAAAAAGAAGAAGGGGTATGGAAAAGAAAAACAACCCAAGAAATAAGAGATTTATTTGGAGAGCAAGAAATGAGCGGAGTAATAAGAGTAAAAAGACTTGGATGGCTAGGTCATATACAGCGAGTGCCAGACACCAGAATGACAAAAAAAATGATGGATATAGACATAGAAGGAACGCGAGGAAGACCTAATAGAAGGTGGTATAAGTATCAGACTGGAAGGCGAAAGCAAGAGACAGGAAACAATGGAAGAAAATAATCACAAAGCTATGTGCCTAAAAGGCCTCATTATTAAGTAAATAAACCTTCTGATTCACTAAGCGCTTGGGAGCTATTTTTTTGATGTTGAAAGCCACTTCAGACGTGTATGCCCGACATAAGTTCTCTCCTTAAGGCTGGTTCGACTTCATGTTTGTGTCCCACAAGGTATGTCAGAGGGTTGTCAGACTATAAGAATCCTTAGGGCGCTACTACCTTTAAGAGCTGTGGGACCTCATAAACGAGGAATTGAACAGATAGTGACTTTACACCCGAAGGTATGCAGGTGATTTGACAATACGGTCGAGAAATTATGTAGAAAGGAATGCCTGAGGTAAATCCTACCAAAAATTGCGCTCATTACCTTCACTATAAAAAGCTTCTTCAAGGTGTAGCTGTGTCTAAGCTAGGAGGCAAATATCTGGGTATAATTCTGGATGCGAAACGAACCTGGAATTCACACCTACTTGATAAAACAAATAAAGGGGAAATGGTCCTATTGGCTGCCTAACGGACGATGGGAAAAACATGGAGACTAAATCCACGGATCGTACAATGGCTGTACACATCTGTGCTGAGGCCCATGGTCACATGGAGCATTAATTTGGTTACCAAAAACAGATCAAAGTTAAGCCGAACTGGAGCTATCAATACTTCAGAGGTTCGTCTGTCTGAGCATAACGGTTTGCGATGAGAAGCAGCCCGATTACGGCAATCGTAGCCTCTTGCTCTGCATGTAAAGGCGGAAGCGAGAGTGGCTGCTTACATGCTGCAATGCAATGGAAATTGGCACGAAGGAACCAATACCCACAGTCATTTCAATACAACGGTATTGTAGCAATTAAACGGCAGACACCCTAGCAAAGCTATAGTCTAAGTGGTGTTGATTCAAACAAAAGATCAGACGTACTGGAGCCACGTGTCAAAGCAGGAACACAGCAAATTCCTGGTCAAAAACCCTTGGAGTCACCGACTAATGAAATATTGAATCACAGCAGGGGCCTGATAAGAAAAGTTACGGGTTTGCACACCTTTTAGACATCGACGGAATAAATTTAAATAGAAGGTGAAAAAAGTATAACTCAAATGAGGATGGCGATAAGAAAGTTCAAAAATCACATTAACCCGGACACGTCCCCCTACAGCTCTTACAGCCGGATAGTTAAAATATGATATAAAGAAAATTAAAACACTAATTTTATTTCTACCCAGTACGGATATGGGAATTAGTTAAGTCTTACTTTGAGGACCTTACCTTATATTTCTTCCTCGAATGGAGAAATGGCTCAAAGGGATGGCGGATTCCTTAGTTGGACAGCTTCATAAAATGCAGTTGGGCTACAAGGAGGGCCCTGGAAGAGGTTGGCTTAGTGTGTTAGAGTTAGACTAGAAGTGTCCTTGAGTAAGACTAAAAGTGTCTTTGGTCAAGAATAAATGTCTCCCTGGGCTAGAGTATCCCAAGGACGTCCCGGGGTGTCCTAGAGGATGTGTTTACCTGAAAGTAGCTGTCATAACTATCCAAGTACAGTTCCGTACAAATAATTTAATTAATTGCACCCAGATCGTCAACGTATCTCTCAATCTACGGTACGCAGAATAGAAAGGAAATACAATTGGGACACCTTGGGGATCTACCGAAGCAAGGTCTACGCTTAACGCAAATATTCAATATGATGTAATTTTGTCGGCAATGGACGATCCACACTGTACAGAGCGGAGAATATCCAGGTACGGTGCATGCATGAAAAGAATACTAAACAATAATTTCTTTGAACACGTTTTTTTTACGGACTAGGCAACGTTTCATTTGAACGGTCATGTTAACCGGCAAAACACCCGATATTACTCTGATGAAAATCCAAATTGGATGCACGAATTCCATACACCACCAAAAACCAACGTATGGAGCTGGTAATATGAAATATTACCAACAGAATTGTTTCTGGATTTTCTGAAAAATTCAATAATTCCTGATTTAACCCAACTCTTTCCTGATATCTAAATTGCTAACACCTTCGACCGCAGCATATGGTTTCAACAGGATGGATGACGCACTGTCATATTTCGCTCTAGCTGTGCCTCAATTTTTAGGCAAAACATTTTCAGATCGGAAGAAGGGCAACAGTGGAATAACCCACTACATCACCCGATCTTACAGCATTAGATTTATTTTCATGGGGTTATTTAAAATCTACACTAACAGACCTGACAATATCAGTGAATCAGGCAAGAAATGCAGAATGTAACATCCGCTATGTTACAAAATGTTGAAGACGAATTCATTACCAGATTAATGAATGTATTAAAAAGACATATCAGCTAGGTGTCAACAATTTTAATGAACACAATATTAAAGATATCATTTTTGATTTTCACTTTCTGGGACGACTAAGTGACATTAAAATGAAAAAGTTTTTCGTTGACCTTTACAAAAAATGACATTTTACGTACTAATTTACGGATGAAAAATCGTCTATTTTTGACGTCAAGTACTTTTCATCCGTAAACACTTTTCGTCCGCTGTGGTTACGGCACGGTTCGAGAATAGCTGCGAACAATAATTGTCATTTGCTGTTGTCAAATTAATTATTTACGAAATCCGTTAGATTTTACGTGTGAATAAGACCGTGGTGTCAATATTAATTCGGAAATTAGTAATTTTCTGTAAAGATCGACGAAAAAATTTAATATGCAACTCGGCGAATAACTGTCTATTGTCTGGCCGCTTGCTAGTCTCGGCTACGCCTCGACTATAAATTTGCAGACTCGACTATAAAAGACAGTTTTTCGTCCTTGGTACATAAATAACTATCAGTAAACTTATCTGTCATTCATTAAATTTTTTACAATTTTCATTTTTAAAAATTTTTAGAGCCTCTGAAGAACCCTTAACCGGTGAAATTGCTTGGGGGAATGTTAAATTAATAAAAAATGCACTTTACCTTTATTCAAGTCTCCATTTTGTAATAAATTGTGTATTTCAACCTCACCACTTATATCTAAGTGTACAGAATATAAACAGTAAATTATAAAAATTGTTCCAGAGTTGAAGTAAAATTAATGTTTGCAAATTATGCATTTGAATGTGGTTTTTATTTTATGGAAATCAAACAAATCCCACTTCTCTATCAACTTTTTGAATGTAAAGCACTCACCAACAAATAAATATAGAAAGTTCTTTGCTTTTAAACCATCATGTAAGCTAAAAACGTGGTAATTTTAACAAACTTTCCCTTCGCGTCCAACATCTATTATTATAATCCTAGCATTCCGCTTTCCACCGACATAAATAACATAAAAGTTTAAACTCATTTTATAGGTTAGAGTTTCCACTTACGCACTTCTCGTCCCGAGACTTTGATAATTATTATCTTGAAAGAGAGCTTAATTAGAAACAATTAAAAAGTTGAAAGTCGGAAGTGTAGTAAATATTCTAAACTCAATACTTTACTTCTCTAATTTGGCAAGTTTACGTGTGCAATTTTCGTTAGAAGCTCATATATATACCTCACCCGAGAAAAGTTTTCCAGCTAACCTAAATAATATATCTCGCAACCTCAGCATTATATATCATGTTAATTGTTTGTTTATACTTATATTACACTCAATATACTCTGTGTTCATTTGAAAAGGACCCACCCTTTATATTTCAGAAATGGGACATATTAGAAAGAAATGCCGAAACACGTCAACTTTTAACTTGAGGGGGACACTTTTTAGCGCTAATGTCATAAACGTCAGATTCACCCCCTTCCTACTGGAGATACCCCTTACATTTTTTCAAATGGCATTAGGTATCAAGTCATACCTCATTTAAAAGGTCTGGTAAATATCTATCCAATCATTTTGTTTTGCATTTGATACCAGCCTTCCATTGTTATTTAATCGTTGTTTAAAATTGGCTCTCTTTCATCTTTTCGTATCTCTCCGTGTTATGTTATGACAGAAAGACTCTTTAAAGAATACAAAATTTACAAATAGTGAAAAGACAACTGTTAACAAGAAAAAACTGCTATTTAATCATCTGTTCAAAGTGACCACCGTTAACATTCAGGCAATAAAAGTTGAAAGAGAGCCAATTTTAATCAACGATTAAATAACAATGGTAGGCTGGTATCAAAGGCAAAACAAAATGATTGGATAGAGATTCACCAGACCTTTTAAATGAGGTATGACCGTATAGATAGATGTTCTGTCGAAATGGTTTTAGTCATCACCAGCAATGCCAAAAGAGGGTTTCCAAATCGGAAACTGTCGAGTTTTTTTATTCATTCACTGTTAAAAATGGTTATTGTGATGTAAATTATTGCTATACAACTTGAATAGTGCTGGAAGAAGTTTTTTCAAAGACAGGCAATTCTTTCGAAATATCTATGCTGCCAAATAGTCTGAAACGTACATCTGCAAACATTCCATCGTCATACCCACATCTAGTAAACATTACCACATTATTTTGAAAGGTTATACTTTTGCGTAAGGCAATGAGATAGGCAACTCTTTTCAACATAACACTAGGCGAGTTCTATAGACGTAAAAGGAATGATTAGTCACAGCTCCACACAAATAATAGGATATGCCGATGATTTAGCTTTAATAACTAGAGATAAAAACTGGAAAATAGATTCAATAACTCAATAAAAGAAGCATCGAAAAGGGGGCTGGTAGTTAACCAAGGGAAGACAAAATGTATGCAAATTTCAAGGAAGACAGACAACACATCCACTACAAATACAGAAGGTTATACCTTTCAAAGAGTAAATCATTTCAGATACCTGGCAATATTAATTGATGAGAAGAACAACAAAAGTGCGGAAATAAACGCATGAATAATGGTCGGAAACAAAGTGTATTGGAAGTATCAGAAACTACTAAGGGACAAACGCATCAGTAAAATAAACAAAATTAAAATTTATAAATCCCTAATACGACCAGTTATAACGTATGCCGGCGAAACTGTGAGCCTAGCTGATAAGGATGAAGAAAATCTCAAAATCCTAGAGAGGATAATTATGCGGAGGATACTAGGGACAAAACAGATCCCGAATGAAGGGTACAGAAGACTATATAATTACGAAATAAGTCAATACATGAATGGTGAAGATATAGTCAGACATATAAAGGCGCAGCGACTTAGATGGTAAGGTCATCTTCGAAGAAGGAATAAGGACGATCCAATAAGGAGAATCTCTGATTTGAAGACTGCAAACCCCAGACCCAGGGGACGTCCCAAACTCAGATGGGAAGATAAGGTGATTGATGATCTAAAGAAAATAAGAATCCACGTCTGCGCTAGAAGAATAGAGGATAGGAAAGAATGGGAATAATCACAAAGATGGCGAACTCACACCGCATGCTGCAGTAAGCGGAAGATTATACACGGATTGATCCACCGCACAAAAGGGATCAAAAGAGCTCACAAAGAGCGGTCTATACTCCGACAACAGGAGTGATAGCCTATATTGTATATAAACTTTAGCGGTATCAGCCAATGTAATATTGGAAGAAAAAGGCTAGGCCAGAAATAATTGGAAATACCTACAAGTGCTAGGACAAACAATGTTACTCCTGGGAAACTACAAACAGATAAGAAGAAATGAATGCCTAAGCAACAGCAGGACTGCACTAAGAGTTTTGACAGGAGTCATAATAGGACACTTTCACCTGAATGGGCACCTCAAAAATCTCAACAACCGATTCACGTTTTAGTTTGATTTGACTGTAGAGTTGTAATATTAGTTTTACAAAAAAAGGGACCACATACCTCATCTGTGACACACTGACGACATCGACATGAATATACATTTTTCATACCACTTCTTTGGACTATAGAGTACGTTTTAGCTGTTTCTTGATTACTAATTATTAATAAAAAAAATGTACTTTGTTTTTGGAACTGTTTTTTTGTAGTTACTCTCAAGTAATTGGGCTTCCTCGTACCACCACGTATATCAAACTTATCTGAATTTACTTACCTAACACCAATAGCCAACATTTGGATAGGTGCTATTGAAGTTGAAGAGTCGACTGTGTAATTAATCAAATTCGAAGATAGCTGCAAAACTCTTCTGCACTTCCTTAAATCACCAAATCATCAAAGAAAGCACATACTTCATCTCTATGCATATTGATCGGATGAACCCAATATATTCGGGTTTCTTTTTATTTTTCTGTAGGCGTCGGCGCAATAGCCACATTGCAATGATTTCGTTACGGTCCATCACGGATGATAACCACCGATAAAATATCTAGTGTGAAATATTAAGAAACCGACCGGCGCGAAAACGGTCGGTTGAAACCGGTGGTGTTTGAAAGAAGCCTTAAGGACTGAATTCGAACCACAGATGCGTACGTTGCCAGAAGTATCCAGGCACTTCAAATAGAAGTAGCACATTTCGATTACCCTTCAATTATCCCTTTGTTAGAAAATGTCGATTTCATATACGATATGAAGCTATCGAACATTCCGATTTGTCATGATTTCGATTCGACGCCTTGATCCCTACTTGAGTTACAGAATATTGTTTGATTGAAACCTTATAGCGGTTAGACTACTTTGTAATTTTTTTTCCCAAAAATTCCCGATTCAGCTACCAATGCGTATGCGTATGGTGATTAGCCATTCTAAAATGATAAATAAAATGGAGCAAATGCACGTAGTGTTCATTAATAGCCTTCGGAAGTTCAAGCTTGGTCCTCGGTAATTCTGGAAACAAATTGTTGATCTTGTACGAGACTACCATCAAATTGATATATGAATGCCTTAGCTATGAGTATGAATGTCTTTTTTCGTAGACCAAATATTTTCTGAATATTTGTTTTTTATTTGCATAGAAGCAACTTAATTTTATTTTTTTTTATTTCACTTACCCGCACTAACCATGCTAGGTTATTAGCAGTGGTATAGTATTTTTTTGGTAATTCATTGGTTTACAGTATGATAAATGTTAAAATTTATATATCACTAGAGAAATATTATTTGCTTGAATAAGTCTGTCACTTTTAAAAAATTGATAAATTTATTGTTCCGGTATAGTTTTTCTTGCCTAACGCACACTTCAGCTCACTTGACACTTTATAGACTTCTCGTTCTGCTTGAAACAGTGGACTCTCAACAATTAAATGTTCGACGGTCATTGGCAGGTCACAGACGTAACAGGTACTCGCTGGTTCCTTTTTCAACAAATGTTCGTGAGTTCATTTCGTATGTCCTATTCTTAGACGGTGAAGGACTACTTGGTTGCGCCGACCTACTGGGTTTGCCCCGTTTGGTATTAAATCTGGGTTAATTTTTTGCAGCTTTTGTTCTTCACATTTTTCCATCGTTCAATCCACATCTCTCTAGAGTGCTTGCTTATGCAGTTTAAGAGGTCGCAGTAAGGAATTGAAGTAGTTTGTACCTGCAGATTGTCTGTTGTACATGCTTCTTTAGCCATCTGGTCGGCTTGCTCATTGCCCAAAATTCCGATATGTGATGGTATCAAAACAATGTTTACCTTCTTTTTTGAATTTTGTATGGTATGCAAGTCTTTTTCTTATTTGGGCTAAAATGGGATGGTTAAGGTACAATTTTTTAATACCTTGCACTGCACTAAGTGAATCGGTGTAGATAACTGCCCTCATTTGGTTTTGATGAGGAATTTGTTGCAGTGCCTTGGATATTGCATACAGTTCGCCAGAGTATGTTGAATAATCCTTATGTAAGCAAAATTTTTGAGTGGATACGTCGGTAATAACTGCTGCTCCTGTCGTTTCGAGTTTCGTAAACTTCGATGCATCTGTGTATATATCTACTGAAGTAGTCTGCCAAACTAGTTCTAAGATTCATGAAATGTTGGTGAATGAGAATAGGATTTGTCTCTTTTTTTGAATATTTTTTTTGTGTGTTTTGCGTTGTTTTTATTTATTTATATAATTGGAATACAAACAGGACGAGCCCAAAGCTGCACATAGGCTGCACATAGGAATCTTAATGGTCCAAGGTGGGGGGTAACTGTAATTAATTTGTGCAACACTGGGAAAAATGTTAAACTCACTGATTATTTTACTGAATGATAATGGGAGGCTAGGGTGGTCATTGAATATATTATGAAAATTATTAGAGGTTTGAGTGTACGTCGGATTATCTGGATTTGCTGCTAGTCTGGCTGCATATCGTAAGCTTAGGTTGTGTCTCTTGATTGTTAGTGGTAATTCGTTAGCTTCTGCGTACAAACTTTTAACTGGACTTGTTCTGTAGGCTCCAAGAGTGATTCTTAGAGCATTATTTTATATGACGTCTAATGGTCTTAAAATTGTCTTTTTAGCAGAGGAGTACACGATGGAACCATAATATAGCTTTGCTCGTATTAGTGATTTATATGTTTCGAAGCTGTTTGGTATCTGCGCCCCAATTTTGACCAGCGAGAACTTTAAGAATATTCATATTCTGTGCGCACGACATTCTAAGCTGTTGGATATGGCTATTCCACGTTAATCTTGGGTCAAATATCATACCAAGGAAACGCATTTCTTGAACATAATTTAGGTCTTGATTGTGCAGTTTTGTAGTTACTGGTAAGGAGTCTTGTTTTTTGGATGAAAAGCACATTATTCTGGTTTTTGCTGAGGAAAATTTTAATCCTGTTTTTTGGACCATTCCCCCAGTTTTTTAATCGATTAATGGATTATCTTAGCTGCTGTGAATTTTATTTATTTTGTCTCCAGTTTACGTTTTTTTTATTGGTTTTGTTTCTACCATAACTTTTACTATTTACTCGAAATTGTCGTAGGGCTTTTTTCTTCCAATATCATATTGCTGCTGATACCGCGAAACGGGTCTGATCCCAAAAGGGTGATTCAGTTCCTACTTTGCTAGTTTATCTGCAATTCCGCTTCTTTCTATTACAGTGTATCCCGGAACCCACGTTAGGATTGACTATGTTGTTCTTGCCTAGTTAATCACGCTTTCTTAAGCGTTTCCATACCACTTCAGTACCGACTGTACAAGAACATAACACTTATATCTGCCTTTCTTTTATTTTTCGTAGATGTTACTTTGACACATGTTGCTGCTTAAAATATTTAAAATGTGCTTTGTTCTATAAGATAAGGAAATAAAATTGAGCAGTTGGAGAAAGAGATCAGGGAGAAAAATTTTGTAATAAAAGGTGTAGTTGATGAAGACAAAGAAGATGAGTAAATAACGCAAGAAAAAATAATAACAGTATTGCAAAAAATAGAAAAATAGGAATACATATGGATGAGAACACTGATTTAGAAGAGATACGTAGAATTGGATTAGATTTACCGAAAACCGATCCAGACTAATTCTCGTAAAATTAAACAAATTCCCTATGAAGATGAGAATATTGAGAAATGCAAATAGATTGAAGGGAACAGACATCTGGATCGACGATGATTATCCGAAAGAAATACAAGAAGAACGTAAACAACTAATACCTCAACTGAAAGAAGCTAGATCGCAGGGACTATATAGCACATATTAAATATAACAAGATAGTTAATTAAGAATAAAGAATATCACAAAAATATGATTGACAACCAAATATTAACAGAACCGGATAATGACAGTAGTAAAAACAAAATAACAGCTAGTAATAGATCACAAGAAGACCGTTCATATATCATGGAGAGCTATATCTGAAAGAATCCTATTAGTTGAGTTGCGAGATAAAAAGAAAAAATCAGAACAATAATATCAGTCTATGCACCGCATGAAAGCGCAAAAGTAGAGGAAAAAGAAGATTTCTGGGAAGAACTAACAAGAACTGCAGAAGAAGCAAAAGGAACTATATATATATTGCAGGAGATTTTAACAGTAAGGTGGGTGAACAAGATAACGATTATAAAACTACAATAGGAAATCACGAAATCACGAAATAATAATGGGAAAAGACTATTAGAATTCTGTCAACTCCAAAATCTAATGATCAGTAATGCTTTCTAGCAACATAAAGATATTCACAAATTACACCAGACTACAACCAAACAGAGGAGAAAAATCAATTATCGACTATATATTAGTACAAAAAGAAGAAATAAAACATATATTGGATGTAAGAGTAAAGAGAGGAGCTGAACTCTGCAGCGATCACTACCTATTGGAGGCAAAAATGAAACATGACAGTCCAAAATTTGAAAAAATAACAAAGAAAGAAAGTCATATATCAATAAAAACATATAAATTAAGAAATATTACGCCTATATACAAGAAGGAAGACCAAAAACAATGTCACAATTATAGAGGAATAACCCTGATCAATACCAACGTGAAAATATATGAACAAATCATAAATAACAGAATTAGAACAATACTAGAAAGCCATAACTATCAGAATCACAAAGCGAATTTAGACCAGGAAGGAGTCCACAAGATCACATATTCACGATAAAACAGATAGTAGAGAAAAGACATCTAGAGGATAAAAATACATATCTAGCTTTCATAGATCTTTAGAAGGCATTTGATACAGTACCTAGAAATAAAGTATGGGAAGGGTTGAAAGAAAAAGGAATACACGGTAAAATAATAAAAGTTATCCAAGACATATATTATAAGACCAACAAGAATTTCAAAATACGTAACAACTTAAAGTCAGAAGGATTTAGAACTAGCATAGGATTGAGACAAGGAGGAGGACTAAGCCCGGCTTTATTCAATGTACATATGGAAACTATTATAAAGAAAAGCGAACATAAAACCAATAAAATGTTCATTGGACACAGACATTTAGAGAGAGTAGAAATAGCGGAGGGAGTTTTTGCAGATGATGTAGTACTAATAGCAGGAAGCGAGAAAGAATTACAAGAAAACATAAACATCTGGAAATAATCTATGGAAGAGGGCATGATAATAAATACAACTGAAACAAAGATGCCAATTATAGGGGATCAGAATATTATGTATGTATGTAAATTGGTACTAAGTTGGGAATTCTGGAACCGTTGGCGATACTTGACACTGAACACTGTTTACACTACCACTACACCAATACTAACACTTTACACTATCTTACGCGCGTTTCGATAACCAAGTTATCTTCTTCAGAGACTGAAGGTAAACTGTAATGTATGTAAATTGGGGTGATATTCCCTGAGACCTAAAAGATCTATTGTGCCCCCTTACTTCTACTTAGTTCCTGAGGAAAGTCTCAGAGACTAGTAGCTCCTTTAGTCGTATTTCCCGGAGGAATGTATCAGAATATTAATACAAACATCAAAATAGATAACATAAAAGTAGAGCAAGTTAAATAATTTAAATACCTAGGAGTAATGTTTGACGAAACGGGAAAACAAGACGCTGAAATAAATGAACGAATTGCAAAAACAATTAAACTGAACTATGCTATGAACAAAAATTTTATTAACAATAAAGAAATATCCAAACAAACAAAGATAAAAGCATACAATACAGTATATAGAGCTGTACTTACTTATGGATGCGAATCTTGTACTCTCTCAACCAGACAACAAAGTAAAATTCAAGGAGCAGAAATGAAATATCTTAGAAGAGCGGCAGGAGTAAATAGAATGGACAAAATAAGTATTACAAAAATAAGAGATGAACACTGGCAGTACAACCAGTATTAAAATTCATACAACAACGACAACTCATCCACAGAATGAATAACAGGAGGCAGGAAAAACGGGTATATGAGGCAAGAACACAAATAAAGAAAAGAAGAGGGAGGCCAAGACTGACATGGACCAAAATGGTGGGTAAAATATTACAAGAGAGAGACATATCCTGGAAAAAAGCGAAAAAATTAACAGAAGATAGAAAAGAATGGAAACATTTCATATATACAGAGTGAAATGTAAACCCAACACCCATAGGTATAAGGGTATATATATATATATATATATATAACTCTTATTATATATTGTGGCTTTTTAGAGAAAAATACCTATAACTTAATTTTATAGAAAATTAATTTTATAGAAAACACGTTCAAATTTTGATTATTTTACCAAACTAATGTCAAACGTCAAAATAACGTTAAAAATTAAAAGTGACAAATGAAAAGTTTTAAATTTGTGTTGGTAAATAGCAATTTTAAAGGTGGTATCTTGTATTGAATTGTCCGGTAGTTCATTGATTGATCGGAGCTAATGTGTCAATGTTTTGACTGGTATTTCTTACGGAATTATAATTATGTTTCTTCTTTTTTAGTTGCAAGTCTAAGTCTATCAGGTTTGAGTAAATTAAATTTAGTCCGTCAGTGTCTGTTTTGGTATTCATGGGATGTTTTTCTTGAGATATTCAAGCCATTTTAGTAAAAAGTCGTTCTGTATAATTTTTACATTTGTCAAGTATTTCAGTATTCTCAAAGTCTATACTATGTCCGGTGTTATGGGTATGTTGGGCTAATGCACATCGGTTCACATATCGTTTGCAATCACTTTTATGTGAAGTTATACGATCTTTGAGATGTCTTGAAGTATGTCCTATGTAATTTTGTTCGCAATCTTTACAAGGAATTTTGTATATGATATTAGAATGTTGTTCTTTTTTAATTTTATCTTTCAATTTAGAAAAAACATTAGCTACCTTCTTAATTGGTTTGTTTGCGATTCTTATGTTATTAACGTCTTTAAAAATAGAGAAGATTTTTGATGTTAGATTTCTTACATATGGTAAAGGTTTATATGTAATTAACTGTAGTTCTTCTGGTAGTTGTTCTCCAGGTACATCGATGTTATTTTCTTGTATGTTGATGGTTTGGTGAATCGGCAAGTTGTACAATAATTTCCTAAGTAAATTTGGAGGGTAGCTGTTGTCTTTTAGAATATTCTCAATCAGCCGTATATTTTTATGGTAAAAACTAGAATCAGATATTTTATAGATTCTGTTTTTAAGAGCCATAACGAGGTTGATTTTCATTGTATACGGGTGATATGAGTGAAAATTTAGAAATTTTCCTGAAGAAGATGGTTTGATGTACCAGTCTAGAATAATTTCTTGTGATGTATTCCTTATCAAGAGTGTATCTAGAAAAGGTACTCTTCGGTTAGTTTCTCTTTCTAAGGTGAATTGGATGTTCTCATGAAAAATGTTAAATTGTTTTAAAAAATCTTCTTGTTTTTCTTCAGGTACTGCACAGATGATATCATCAACATATTTCTTAAGAATTCACCAATTCCCTTGTGGTATATAATACTATTCAATAAAATTAAATCACCACACATTGAATTATTGTATACCATAACAATTGGCGTGCCCAACGTGTAGCAGCTCGAATTGAGTTATCAATAATACAATATTTGCAATATTAATATCAGCAATCAGGAGTTCAATTCAAATCAATAAAAATTCAAACCACATTAATAAAATAATAAATAGATAAACGCTTAAACTTTAAAAATCTTTATTATCAGAAAATAAATTATAACACAATGCAGAACCAAATGAACAAAACCATAAACGAACTAAAACTGGTAGAATTAAAAGAACAATTAGAAAAAAGGGGAATAGATAGTACGGGTGATAAAACAAAATTAATAAAAAGGTTAGAACAATTTCTAATACTAAAAGGAGAAAATCCTGAGACATACATTTTTAATATGGATGATGATGACACAAGAATGCAGATTCGAGAACAAACAACTGGAGACAATATATCACAGGGAAATCAAAACATTCTTGGTTTTCTACAAAACATGATGGAAACGATGAATACCAAACTGGAAGAAAATAACACCAAACTCGAAGAAAATAACACCAAACTTGATCAAATGAAAAAAGAAAATAACACCAAACTCGAAGAAAATAACACCAAACTTGATCAAATGAAAAATGAAAATAACAAAAAACTGGATCACATGGAGAATATTTTTAGAGATCATTTGGAGAAATTAGAGAAGACGGCAGAGCTAGCTACGACCAGAATAAATGAACATGAAAAGAAGTTAAAAAATTTGGAAGACAATCTTAAGATTGGAATAAATGAGAGAAAACAAGAAAATACAGGGATTTTAAATAAAATAGAAGCAGTGGAACGGAAGTGCATTAAGAACGGAAAGGAAATTACAGATATTGACAACAAATTAGAAGATCTAAACGGAAATATCAAACAAGGACTACAACTAAACCTACAAATAGCAGAAGAAGAACATAGAAAAACAGAAAAAAACCTACAAATGGAAATGAAAGAGTGGAAAAGCAAAATGGAACAGAACTTAAGAGAAAATAGGACGATACCAGCAGTACCAGTCCTACAATATGAACAAAATCTAAAATTCGATGGAAACACAAAAATATTACATCCCAGAGTTTTCATGAATACACTCAAAAACAAGTATGGACATTACCAGGATTTTGAAAGTCTGAAAGATGTTATCAGAACATGTTTATTGGGTCCTGCACAATTGTGGTTTACGTGCAAAGAATATGAACTGAACGATTTTGAACAGTTTGAACGTTTATTCTTACGTTATTTTTGGGGGGAACACAATCAAGGATATACGAGAGAGTCTCTTTATTTTGGAAAATACGATGAGAAAAGGGGCAACTCAATGAGTAACTATGCTTTACAACTTTTTTCACAGGCACAGTATCTAGAGCCCAAAACAAATGAAAACGAAATAGTTCTATTCATTTCCAGACATTTTAAACCGGAATTATCAGAAATAATTGCAATACAAAATCTTAATAATATGGAACAACTCATTAACTATTTATTAAGAATGGAAAGGAATATGAAACCTTATAAAGCTAACGATAATAAAACAAACAATAATTACAACGGAAATCAAAATAAAAGTAATAATAAAAATTTCAATAATAGAAGGTCAAATCAAAACTACTACTCCAACAAAGGGAATTTTCAAAATAACCAACAACAGTACTATAATAATAACAATGACAATTATAACAGAATACGATCAAATAATAATAATTTTAATAATAGAACTTATAATAACAGATACAATCAGAACAATAGTACACAATTTAACAATAGGGAACAATATAACAGAAGGTACGAAAATAATCAAAACAATACAAGACACACAAACTCTGACATTAGACGAACTAATTGTACAAGATCTAGTAATGAGAATAAAATAAGTAGAGAAAATTCTCCTGTTAGAGTTACAAATCGTCACGAAGTGGTGACAGATGCCATAGTGCATGCGGATTTTTAAAACCGGATGACACAGTTGATTTGCGGTTTAGCTATGTTCATCCTATTGAGTTTCTCAAACCGTGTCAGGATCTAAAAGAAAAAGAAAACATAGGATTAATAAGTATTCAAGGAATAATTGATCAAATAAATATTGACATCATAATTGATAATGGTAGTGAAACTTCAATAATTAAAGAATCACTAGTTACTAAATTACCTAATTTTAAAAATAATATAATAAGAGTGCCTAAAATAACATTAGTTGGGGTTAACTCTAAAAAAATAACGGAAACTAATAAAGCTGTTTGTGTAAATTTAACTTTAAATAATAATATTTACAATATTCAAGCTCTAATAATACCTAATATGGAGTGTGACATGTTAATTGGATCAGATGAGTTAGAAAAACATGCAGCTATAATTAATTACCCAAATAAAACAATAACTTTGGGAGGAAACATCATTGAATTTAACTTAACTAAGGATGAGGGAATAGAAAACGAAGATACAGAAGACATATATTATGAAAAATATGACGGGAAATGCAAAAGAAACAATGCATGGTATGATGAAGAAGGTGTGAAGAATGAAAATGGTAAAAAAGAAATGAATCCAGGTAAAAGGACATTTCAATTGAATGAAGATGGTAAAAAGGAAATGAATCCAGGTAAAAGGACATTTCAATTGAATGAAGATGATAAGAAGGAAATGAATCCAGGTAAAAGGACATTTCAATTAAATGAAGAAAAGAAAGGAATGGATTTTTATTGTGATAAGAAGGAAAGGAAAGGTGTAGAAGGATTGATGAAAAAGTACAGAGGATTAGTGAACAAAGAGTCGAGAGTTGCAAAAGATTATGTACATGAAATAAAAATAAGAGATCTGAAACAATTTAAACCAAAAACATACCCCATTCCATACAAATTAAAAGATAAAGTACAAGAAGCTGTAAAAAAAATTACTTATAGAGACGATATAAGTGAATATGTGAAACACCATACATTAATCCAATAATCATAGTTGCTAAACGTGATGTTAAAAGCCATACAAAAGCAAAAATAGGAGTCAATATAATGAAGTCTGAGGAGGGAATATTTTCTTTAAAAGCCAATAATAAATTAATAAAAAACTCTCAAAAATATATAAAAAGAAGGTATAAAAAATAAATAAGCACACTACCTTTTCAAAAGGAGAATTAGTAATTCTCAGAGCACTCCAAGTAGCTAACTATAAACAAAATCGATGTGCCAAACTTCAATTACCATATGAAGGTCCTTATACTATAGTTACGGAACAAGGAACCAATAGCTATGAACTCGCTAACCCAATCAATGGACAGATTAGAGGGATATTTCATATTTCGCAACTTTATAAGTTTCATGAATCTAAAAAAAAATATAAAATAGAATTAGTAATCAATAATAATTCATTGTTAGTTGTTAGTAATAATTCACTAAGTAGTTGATGAGATGTTTGTGTTGAGAAACATTTGTTATGAGATTATGAATTTTAGAATATTTTAGATTTAGACTTAATTATAAAAAAATAATAATTTGTATTTCAACTTTTTCGATTCAATATTTGCAATTTCAATTGAGAATGAAATTCTGAAAGATTTTCTTAAAGTACACAAAAATAAAATCCTTCAGAATATCAGGGAAGTTGTACTGAAATTGAGACGATCATAAATGAAATGAAATGGTTACTTTTGGAAATTATTATATCATATGTACATGGGAATCTTATGTTATGTCCATCATTTTTAACAATAACGTTAAAATGATTAAATTAGATACTTTCTGTTAAGATATTTTATGTACCCTGTATAAATCAGCTGATAAAGTTGATATTGGAAATGTCAGTACAAAAACATTGGTTGTTATGGACATTTTTATTTGATTAAATAATATGAACTGTCAGTAACTGGATTTCAACAAAAATTAGTAATTTCTATAATAAATAAAGAAGAAACAAGAGAATATTCGTTAGCAACGAGAAGGAAGTTTGTTAGGTGATAAGTAACTAAGGGGGAGACAAAAAAGTAATGGACGTTACAAGTTTAAATGTTCGAAAACTTTAAATAAAACGGATAAAAAAGATATAGTGAGTTAGAAATATCTTGCATAACTTACCTTCGATTTGAATCCAGTAAAGGTTGTTCAAACTCAAGATTAAGAGAGATCATCCAGCAATAAACGATGGTAATGTAAATAATTTTATACTAAAACTTGTACCTAACAGCTGATTGTAAACCAGTACCCAGATTCGAGACGCTTACCAGTAATCTTTCCTTTGCGCAACGGAAAGTTTCTTCGCTTCAGAGAACAAGTCGTTTTCTATTTAGACAATACAGCTACCGGCGGTGTTTCGACAAGACATTGAGAGAGTTATTTTGTTTGTGCGGAATTGTGTTAATTTTATTTTAATATAGGTTGTAATAGGCTAGGAGACCATCCACGGATTGCAATCTGGAGATAGTTATTTAATTATCATTAATTTAATTTTGACGTTGAAGGTTGTTACATTTCAAATTTACTCCTTAAATTTAGACAACTCACTTTACCCATATCATACCCTGAGATACACGTGCATGTGATACAGTATTGAATTTTAAACATTTCAGATCAATAAATACATCTTAAAATATAAAATTTGTTTGATTTGAAGTTCTGGTTGATACTGATACTTGTGGTATATAATACTATTCAATAAAATTAAATCACCACACATTGAATTATTGTATACCATAACAATATATATATATATATATATATATATATATATATATATATATATATATAAAACCAGAAATATTGGGGAAACGGCAAGTTCATAAAAGTGAACTCTTCTTACTAATTTAACAAGCTTTCGGAAACTTTTATTTCCATTATCAAGTTACAGTAAATTGAGGATTGATATAAAATGGTAAATATATATTAAATGCTAAAATTGGTATTTGAATTTTTTTAAAAATATTGAAATATTCTCATTATGACAGATAAACAATTTCAAGTTTCCGAAAGCTTGTTAAATTAGTAAGAAGAGTTCACTTTTATAAACTTGCCGTTTCCCCAATATTTCTGGTTTTATACCTAATTAGTTGGCAAAGACTATCCTATATATATATATATATATATAAAGAGATATAGAGAGAGTTTATTTAGTTGGCAGTATTATATTTGAATAACCTACTGTAAAGTTGTCTGAGCTAATGAAAATATTTTATTTTTGGTGACTTTACATAATTTATCAATGCCTGGGAATTCAGACTATGAATACTGATATTATTCATAATTTTGTTAGTGAGAACGATATAAATTTATTGATTCGTATAATTATATATCCCAGTTTAATATAGAAGGCGCATACGACTCGACCCGATTCAACCCGTTAGATTGATTAATAATTCATATGAAAAGGTATCAATAGTTTCTTGGGTACTTGATACCGCATTATCAAAATAAAGTGATTCGTCTCTTCCATTTAATAATATACGATGATTTCAT
The DNA here is from genome assembly GCA_947563755.1 of Lochmaea crataegi. NCBI lineage: Eukaryota > Metazoa > Arthropoda > Insecta > Coleoptera > Chrysomelidae > Lochmaea > Lochmaea crataegi. The sequence goes on along the minus strand of OX387433.1, from coordinate 23,361,583 downwards.
TCATGTCTATCAAAGGAGATGAAATGAATTAATCAACGCAATATTATATCAAGCAAGTTGAAATTGTGTCTCCTAGAAAATAAAAAAAAACGGGAATGGAAAAAGTGCTAATTGCGGAGTTATAGATACTGTTCTGGCCAACAACAAACTTTTATGAGGATATTAATTAGATATATGAAAATGTAAGCTTTCCGTGAAACTCTTGGAAAAATATATAGAAAAATAAATAAATTTTTATCGTACACTCATGATAGCAGGAAACTTTTGAAAATAAGTTCACCTCTAATAAAAAGTTTATCGTTACCATTACAAAAAAAAATTAGCGCGTGCAGGATATAGTCGAGGCGCAGCACGTTACATTATAATGTCCGTGAGGCAGTTGCGTTATCTTATTCAGAGACTGAAGGTAAACTCTAAAATCTCTGAAGAAGATAACTTAGTTATCGAAACTCTCGTAAGATAGCGTAAAGTATTAGTGTTGAGAGCTTACGTTCAGTGTCTGAAAAAGTAAAATATTGTGAAGTGTTGGTTTAGTGGTAGTGTAAACAGTGTCAAGTATCGTCAACGGTTCCAAAATTCCCAACTTAGTCCTAATATACTGTACAACTCAATCTAAAAGTCATCTTGCGATATATTCTTAGCTTTTTTTATCTTGTACACTTATTCTTGTACACTATTAAAACCGTAATAGGTTTTCCACGTTAGACTACACTACACTAATTCATAAGATTTGGTCCTGTTTAGTCTTCTTATCTAATTTGAGTTATACATGATGCAGCTTTTTGAGCTTCTTTGTCCACACCTAGGTCTACATAGCATTTACAGTGGCCCCTTAACTCTTTATTCTGGAAAGTTTGTATGATGTTACCATTAACATTTTTGGCACTACACCCCAATAGTTGTATTCTGAATGTCCAGACCGGTTTTAAAATTTCCCTTGTTCTGACTAATTTTTTAATTTATCAATTGCAGTTTATTGGATGTTTCCATACTATGTTTCCGAATGTCAAGATGGCAGTGTCGTTGACAAAAGAAGCTACAGTGTTATCATTTAGTTCTGGTAGATCATAAGTATAGAGGAGTTACAGCATAGGACCCAGAACGCTACCCTGTGAAACCCCTGCTTTTATTTCTATGAGATCCGAATAGGTGCCTTATCGAATGCTTCTGCCACCTCCAAAAATATAGCTGAGCAAACTTTCTTGTCTTCAAATGTTTTCTATAATATTCGTAAATCTGTTTGTTACAAGCACTCAGACAGAATCACTTTGGAGAGGGAAAACTATTTTCATACAACCATTAGAACTACTCAGAGTCAAACTAGTGATCTATATAGAAGACACGAAGCTTCTGGAATGGAAGTAGAATATAAGAGAAATGGTTCAAACGGATGAATGAAAAATATCTATAGAGTTGATCTATAGTAGAATGTTTCTGCTTAAGAACAAATACTTTCATCTGACGCTTCAACGCATTCTACTTGCGAAGTATAAAGTAGCAAAGTAATCAGTTTTTTGCCCGCTACTCCTCACTCAGGTGCCATCATGTTTTTTCATTGGCGGAATTTGCATAAACCTTTAAGTAAGTTTTCTGTGGATGGGCTCATATCTCTACTTTTGAATTGTTGTGATTAGTACAGTTTTATCCCGAGGAGCTCTACTGTAGAACCCCACCTATATCTTGCTTTCCTTTTTTCTAATACCAACTTACTGATTCCTTCAAGATAGTTCCGATAGACTTGTTTTGATATTTGGGGTACAATCTCAACTTTTACTTGAAGATCCTTGGTAAATTTCTCGACTTTTTCATTAAGTTCTTCCTTTGTTCTAAGTATTTAAATTAATTTCTTCATCTAATAGGTGTTTATAATTTTGATGATTCAAAATGAAGCTTGTACAAATTTGCTAATAACATGTTATAGTTCTGAAAATTGTACGTGGGTGGATATACTCCACTTCCCACATCGAGTTTCAAATAAAAAAGTTCTTTACAGAAAATGAAAAATGTTCTACTTCAACTTCCCAGTAGAAATAATTGATAGAATCATTAAACTCTCAGCTGTAGGTGTAATTTATGTTCCCTCAGGCATTTTCAAATTACTCAAAGCTGGTTTATTTTTGTGTTTTTCAGAGAAAACCCTTAAAGGATGCAATAGAAGAACAATTAAAAACAGCTCGAGTAATAAGAATATTGTTTTCTCGTCTCCGATGTGATAACTGTTTTATGTTATCTTTTATTTAATTGGGATACTTTGTTTAGTATTATACCGTTTGTCCCATTGATTGTTGAAAATATACTACTTTTGGTCAAACTTTCTAAAAAATCTCGTTTCATGAGTGAAGTTCCAACGCAGTATACTCTTTCTAAAGTCAATGAGAAGACATGAGAATAAAGCAGGATTGAGGGATATTTTCTAAAATTGCTAAGCTCACCTCCTTATTTAGTGAAATGTTAGTCCGTGACGTTCTTAGGGGCTAGTTTGGAAATATTTTTAAAAAAATACATAGATATAAATTTATTAGTTGGTAATGGAATAAGACATTTAATCTTGCTCGAAAAAATAATTAATTGAAACAACTTATTTTATCATTTTATTATATTTTTTTACGATTATTATGAGACTCTATTATATTATTTTTTTTTAAATTTATTCAAAATATCTCTGGGAAATTATATATTTTTGTTTCTGAGTTCAAACAATTTTCTGAGGCCAACTCTGTCCTTTGACCTTCAAAAAGTTCAACGTTGATAACCTGTGTTGATTGTAAAATATATCATCGATATAAAAGAAACAAACACATTCAATTTTTAAATAAATGTTCAACAAATGAAACGTCTAATTCTGCTTAACGGCTTAATTAACTTCAAAAATATTCAAAAATTACTAACACTATTTATTTCTTATCTAAAATTCATTCACTTTCTCATTCACAAGAAAATTAAGATTATACTTATCAGAGTCTATGGTTTTATATTTTTATGGTTTAAAAAAAACTACAAAGAAGATTATTAATTTTTATACGTGAAGAAGTGACACTCGGCACAATGTTCTAGAATAAAATGGCGTCTAAATCAACGATGGTCGATATCTCTTTGATTATTTTGAAAATTTTTATCAGTAAGTATAATCTTATGTAATACCTTTTAAATTTGAACAATTTAAATTTTATACATCAATAAATTCAACATTAAATAGGGATTGCAATCCCGCAAAACGGGATCCCGGTGCTTATATCAATGTGCTGGATCCCGCAACTTTAAAGCGCGGATCCACAGATCCCGCAAACTAAAAATTTATTCATTGGTGTCCATATCATCGTTATCATCATTATCAGATTCCGTCGTAAATGCTGCTGCTGGGCATTCTGATATTGCATCAACCACCACCAGCAACTTGAAATGATTTCTACAACATATAACTATCTATTGAAGAAAGTACGGAAAGTGGTCAAGACTTTTGAGCGATCACCAACTAAAAATGACGTCTTCTTGCAAAAATATGTGAACGAACAAGAAGGCCCTAAAAAAGAATTGTTATTGATATTAGACTGCCGTACTCGCTGGAATAGCCTTTTGAATATGTTAGAACGATTCTACAATTTGAAGAATTGTATTGATAAAGCATTAATCGATATTGAATCTGAAATTAAATTCAGCGATGATGAGTGGCTCATAATTAAAGATCTCATTGCTAACTTGCAGCCTTTTAAATTAGGAGTTGAGGCACTTTGTAGGCGAGAGTCAACGCTTATAACTGCGGACACAACAGTTCGATTTATGTTTGATAAATTGCAACAACAAAACACAGTGTTGAGTAACCAGTTGTCACAGACTCTACATGAACGTGTAACCTTAAAAACTGAGCTCGAGCCCAAATGAGAATTAAGTTATAAAATTTAAATGATAATTTAAAAAAAAACAAGTGCAAGATTATAAATTAATTTGTCTACTCGGTCACATAAGTTTCGGTTGCTCCGGTGACAAACTTAGGCCTTCGACGTCGCTCAGAACGGAGGTAGGGGTGGATCCCTCTTATTGATCTTCCGGACAAAAAAGTAGACAACTTGTGTGGGCGCCAACTGAGTTTTCCACTTTGGCCTAGCACAACTAATTTCCCCCGATAACCCAGTGAAACAAGGGATGAAAATAAAAGGCAAACCTCAGCTTATGTTCCTTATAATAATTAAATGAAAAACATTCAATACCCTTAAGGGGTGTTTTACAATTATTAACTACCTGAAAAAATGCGTGAACATCTATTACACATCAAAAGTCTTGACAATAAAATTCCAAAACATCTATACTAAAGTTAATCGACCTACGTAGTGTGAAATTGATATGGCTGTTCGAGTGTACCAGTACAGATTAAATACAAACTTATTAATTATATGTTACCTGAAAAGTAGTGTAAAGTTTATAAAAACAATTCCGTACAAGGCGACACCGTAGTCAAGGCGTTGGTACCAAGGCAGAGACGCATGCGCAAGTGGATTAAATTATGAAAATTAACTAACCATTACAATAAATTACATGGAAAACCAATAAATCAATAAGGAACTACCTATCTAATAATTATGAAAATATATATACATGTTGGCGTAAAGCCTCAAAACCTCAAACCATTCCGTGGTTACGGAAAACAATAAATAAAAGTAAATAAATTGAGGAAACCCCCGATACCGGGTTACCCTCAATGTGGTCTTCTTCACGATGTTGTGGAGAAGTAGCAGCAAACTCCAGAAGACATCACAATCGATCTACCAGGTAAACTCCAAACATCCCGAAGTGTGTATCTGGAGGGTGGTAAGTATACCCTGGCCCCACAGGTGAACCCTCAACCTCGACAAGTTAAGCTTTTCTCGGCCTATGCCAGAAGCTAATTTATAAGAATTTGCAAGTAACGTACTAATCAAAATCAACCCCCAAATTAACTTAATCAAACCCACAAAGTAGTCATAAGGCCTACTTACAATCAACAGTGTCAGCAACAGTATACTACACTGAATTTAAATCAAATAATAAGAATACGATAAGCATCTAAAATAAACTGTTTTTGGTCATAGCCAGGGTAGGATTGAGGAACCACCCACGAATCATAGTATTCGTTAGACTAAACAAATCTATGAGACATACCTTTTCCAAAAAGGGTCCAATACTCAAAATTTTCCTTGCCGAATGGCAACCAACTAATGAACCAACAAAACCATGTGGCACACCTCCAATTCCAAAACTTCAACGTTGGCGATTTCCTTTAAATAGTGATAAATACATAGTGATGCGAAATCAGTAAGTAGAGAAAATACTTACAATCGTTTGAGTGCAATATATCCTCTATAAGGGTTTGTAAAAACGGCTTCCAGAACAGGACGGAATTCTCCAGCAAAACGAACTCCCGTAGAACCAAAATACTAACCGTATATTCCACAACTCATTAAGAACGAGAACCTATGAATCCCAGCAGGGGATGACTACCCAGTCATTAACAAAATTCAGATTCTCGTTCGATGCACTTTTGGAAACCAACCATCAAGTGGGAGCACAAACCGGAAAGAAAGGTGACTGACACTTCCTCAACTTCAATACAGAATGCTACCATAGAGAAACCTACCCGAAACATACATCCGAACTACTCTACTCACTACTCCGAGCGTGTTCCGCACAGATCAAGTCATAAGTGCTACACTTCCCTGAACGCTTTCATCCAAGACACGACTGTCACGGTCATTTGTCAATGTCATCCAACAAATAATTCCACTTTGTAAACAATAACAATGAACAGGAATAATCAAGTATGTATTAAAGATTATTCAAATTAATTTGAGCAATAGATAGTACCACAAAATACCCTCCCGCCAACGTAAACGAAGCAAGATCAAACACTCGGATTTAACAGACAAAATATGGCGATAAACAGCTAATATATTATAAATAGATGTTCAGAATATATTCGAATGCCAACCTACACAGAAGATTTCTAACTAGTATGTCTTTACTCAAGCCAAAATATGGTAGATAAATGAAGAAAATATACCTTTAACTCAAAAGTAAAGTAACCTAATTACTATTTTAAATATGACTTCAAGTCAAGGAGTCAGTAATTTATAACTGAACCCTAATAAACTTTAGCGTTTATCAAGCTGAAGCGGACAAAGTATTTGGACTACTGTGGCTACACCCCAAAGGTAATATAATCAAAGTCAGAAACAAAATCAGTAGTCCCACGGTAACTAAAAACTAAACTAAAATCCACAAGAGAGATAACCCTTACTACCCTTAATTATGAATTATAAGAAACAAAAAGAAATAACTAACATGAATCTATCTATGGACATTAAATGATAGACGCTCGTTTTGTATCACATAACTTACATTGTTTACACTACCTGGCGACAAAATATTAAATTTGTTGTCTTGATGTGAAGACAAGTTTGGTTACAGCCTGCACCACTTCACCGGAAGGATGATGGCAGAGTAGTCCCTAAAACTCTGGGCTGACAAAAATTATTTAACTACTGAAGAACTTTCGAAGTGAACAAATGATGTTAGAAACATAGAGATAAAATCCGTCAGGTAATTACTATATACAATATACCTAGTGACAAATTCAACCGTTACAAACGTATTCAATACGCAAACGTATTTATTTGCAGAATCCGAAAAAGTACGACGAAGAAGCCAAAATTACAGATCGTACTTATACATTCTTCATGCCAAGAAAACTTGCAATACGCCAAGAAATAAAGAAAATAATAGAAAGTGTCGTAGTTCAGGTCGATGAAACATATGCAGATGAAGACTTCGAAAATACACCTATAGCTGGAACATCTGCTACTGATACAGATCCTACTACTTTAACGCTAAAAGAAGAATTATAAAGACAGCTTCAACAAGAAAAATAAATATTTAAGAAATAGCCAGACAAAAAGCAAAAGGACTTTGAGAAAATTTTGAAGAAAGAAATGACGTTCTTTGAGTCCGATGGCACCAGAGGAGAGTATCTGACGCTCGCCTATGAATATATCCTGACGGTTCAGCCTACTAGCGTATATAGAATCCGTGAGAGCGTTTTCAGCATCAGGATATATTTGCAGTTCCCTCAGAAGCAGGCTCGGAGATAATACAATACATGCCATTTGCTTCTTAAGAGCTTATTTTCAAAAGTTATCACCATAGGTTGATATCTAATCATCATCTAATCATAGTAATAGTATCTCAGAGAAAGTTGTGATTTATTTATTAGTCATTATATTTATAAGAATAATACTCAATTATTAGAAAAGAAATAATTTCTGTTGCTTAATTTAACAAATGTTTAATAAAAGTTGATTTTCTCACAAAAATCTGTAGTTTTAATTTAATTTTATAACATAATTTAAAAGATGCGGGATCCCGCGCGGAATTGAGTAATCCCGCAAATCAATCCCGCGTGATTGAAAGAGCTGCGGGATTGCAATCCCTATACCTGATTGTCTTTCGTAATTAAAGTATTCATTTCTTTTCTTCTCTTGAAGAAACTGGAGTTCAATGTTCGGTGGCCCTGGACATCAATTCTGGGTCACTTGACAAGTTTTTTTTTGTGCTGGATAAACGATTTCAATATTTTTCTGCTTTCCACTTTTGATTTATTGAATAATATACCTTGGATATAGGAATATTATATGGCTTATACCTGTGTTCACTTATCAACAAATATTTATGGTAAGTATTACCTTTCACTTACTTATTTATTGTTATAATAACTGGAAGAAGGCCTGTTGAAACGAATTCTTGAATACGATGATGGTTCTGAGAATAGGAGACAGTTAGTTATCCCGAGATCAAGAGTAGCTGAGGTACTGAGGAAGTTACACGACAGTCCACCAGGAGGTCATCTGGGAGTGAAGAATACCCTTCAGCGAATCCGTGAATGGTTTTATTGGACGAACAGCTCCGACGATGTGAAGGACTGGTGTAAGAAGTGAACGTCCTGCGCTACGAGTAATGGACCACATCGCAAGAGAAAGGCACCCATGAAGCAGTATATTGTTGGTAGCCCATTCGAAAGGATTGCTTTAGACATCGCTGGACCATTTCCGACGACAGAAAATGGTGGTAAATACATCCTGGTTGTGATGGATTATTTCACAAAGTGGGTAGAAGTTTACGCGATCCCGAATCAAGAAGCCACAACTGTCGCGGATGTATTGGTGGAGCAATTCATCTGCCGATATGGAGTGCCCTTGAAAGTTCACAGCGATCAAGGAAGGAATTTCAGGAATTCCAGGAAATTAGTGACAAGCTGGGAATTAAGAAGACCAGGCCAACGGCGTTGCGTCCGCAGTCAGACGGAATGGTCGAGAGAATGAACAGGACTATTGGAAAATACCTGTCCAAAGCAGTCTCCAGCCACCAGAGAGATTGGGACCAACATCTTTCCCTGTTTGCATTGTCTTATCGATCCGCCATCAATGAATCCACAGGTCAAACACCTGCGAAAATCCTATTTGGACGCGAAATGAGGCTTCCTTGTGACCTGGAATTTGGTTGTCGACCTGTAGAAGATCTAGCTGGAGAAGATTACGTATTCCAGTTGAGCGATGTGCATGAATTGGTCCGAATGAATCTTCAAGTTGCCAGCGACAGAATGAAAAAACGGTACGAGACGCAGGCCACAGAAGGCAGTTTCAAAGAAGGGGACACAACCCGACAAAAATCGTGGGAGGGTCCGTACTTGATCAAGCAGAGGGTCGGTCCGTACTTGATCAAGCAGAGGGTCAATGACGTCATCTATCGCATAAGCAAGATCCCCAATGGAAGACCGAGAGTAGTCCACCAGAACCGACTAGCGCCATTCGAAGGAAACCATGACATAGAGGAAGGAGTGAACCATGTCCAGGAAGTTTCTGACCCTGCCTTCGAAGAACTTCGAGTCACTACAGAGCAACGACAAGACTTGTTCACACTCCCGGAAGACTATTCACTGCCACACAACATCCCTGCCAGTGTCAAAAACGCACGAGGTTTGGCAACCGTATTTCGAAAGAAGTTTGGGCAACTAGAAAAACTTGAAGAACAGATTCCAACCCCTGATAAGACAATGAGACTCAAACACAATTCACGGTACATCTTCTACCTGGTAACAAAGAACGAATTTCAAGATCGATCCATCTACCGGAATGTGTGGGAAGCGCTACGTAGCCTTCGAGACCATGTGCTGGAATCCAACGTGAAGAAACTAGCTATGCCTAAGATAGAGAGCAACCAGTTGGATTGGCGAGTCATCAGGAACATGATGGAAGTGATCTTCGAAGATACCGATGTCCACATATTAATCTGCAGCTATACCCCCCGTTATCAATGTCCAATGAAGACAGTGCCCTGTTATTTCCATACTACCGGAAAGTGTAGAAATGGGTCCAGTTGCTGATTTAAACATCCAGTCCCGGCTACACCGAAGTTCCAGGAGGAACTTCCTATTAAGGAGGGGGCAATGTTGCGAGGTCACCAACTCAAAGCCGGCCCTGTCTCTCGACTCTAAATTTTGGTGGCTGCGCCCCCCTCCTTTCGAGTACAATGGTTTTGTTTGTGCATAGGGCGAGCGCGGAAGATACTGGAATTTTCTAGAGTTGAGAAGAACTATATATACGCGGGTTTTTGAGGGCGTGAATGATTATTGAAACAGTTAGTTCGAGAGAATTAGTGAAACGGACAGTAAATAGTTAGTTCACAGAAGTTCTTAGTAATCGGACAGTGAATAAAATAGTGAAGATAAATAGTGTAATATTCAAGTGGTGAAAATATATTAGAACTATTATACCGAGTGTAAATAAATGAGTAGACATTAAGTAAAGTGTGTATATAAATTAAGTTTAATACAGTGTGTCTTTCTTTTAATAAATAAATAGTAATTACCCATAGTAGTGTGTATAATTTTATCCCACAAGTAAAAACTGTTTAAATAAGTAACAAAAACATTACAATATAATGCATGCGAGCTATTACTCACCCTTGTAGTCTAAAGTGTTTCGCTGCAGGCTGTATGTGCTCTACGACGGTGTTTCCACAGTGGTTACCCATCCAAGTACTAACCAAGTTCGACACTGCTTCACCGTAATTATTGCATCAGAGGCGTTCCACTACAGTGCTCAAGTGTAAGTTCTTGAATTGCAGTAACACAAATCGTTATCTTCAACATTTATATGTCTACCTCATGTGAACAAGTGGACGACGACAATTTCTGTATAGGACAGAAGTTAAACAACAAAATCAGGTCGTTTCAAACAACTCTATTATAACAAGGCTATTGGTGCACTTATAACGAGGGTGAAGGAATCTTATTTCAACATCATTACTAATAACAATGTCGAATATTTTAATATTCTAAACCAATTCCCCTGCCTATAGGAGAACAATTTTTCCCTAAATTGCCATAATAAAATCTCCAAAAGCAATAGATTTATTTTATAAAGCAAAATTAAATATTTAAAACACGTCTTAGCTAGCGGAAAAATCAATGCCTCCACAAATTTTCGCGTACATTTTCTTTTCTCAAGACATCGTAGAATAGCAAAGCTGCAATGCTGGCTTGTACAATTTTAATAGAGTTAACATCCACGTAAAAGTTTGGAAAACTAATTTCGAAAAGTTTACAGAAGCTCCATATATACTTTTATCAAGTATAACAACAGATAACTGCATAAGTTGATTAATCATGATTAAAATTTCAGAGGTAACGTTATTGTACGATCTATAAAAAATGTATTTTTTAAATTACCAGAATTGGCAATTGGCAATGGAACTCGAACAGAGGCAATGAAGTTGATATCTAAATAATTTATTTATGTAAATTTATCAGATGAATTTCGAAAACAGACGAATTTTAATAAATATACTAAGCGAATCAATTCAACTTTTTATGTATAGGAGACAGTATGTTACAATTTTTATCAACCTCGACTACCTTTCACCAAGCAGATTCAAAATTGGTAGCGAACTGCTGAAAAACGGAAGACTTCACAAATTGGCTTCCTGGCCCTTCTGGAAATAGCATACCACCCTTACAAGTGAGAAGGAACTAATAGAAAGACTCAACAAAGGGTCTCTGGTCTGGATCCCTAGACATTCTGGTATGGATGGCAACGAAAAGACATTCCCTTGCAAGGGACCAGAACCTGCAATTGGCATTTATTTAAATGTTTCCAAACTAACAATATATACCTGGACTGCAAGATAAGTTTAAGAATTCTAGCATAATTTAGCAGGATTGGTTAGTTAAAAGGCATTTATACCTACATCCTTCGAAGAATATTACTAAACAAGTGTTGAAACATTGAATTTGGTTGGTGCAATATGAATAGGTATGAGCCACAATAGACCCACTCACCACAAACTTAATCTAACTTCACCATTTAGAGTGCCGCAGGTAGCTTCTACGGACCAGAATCTATCTTTGGTATCACCAAAACTGTGCGAAGACTTTCGAAATTCTGACAAAATTCACCAATATTGTTCAATTCTTAGATAAATGTTAAAAATCAATTGTTGGTCCAAGACAGGAATGGCCTGCGTTGTCTAGCAGGCCACTGTCACTGAAACAACAGAGCATATATGGCGTCGGTTATCCAGTTTGGGCCTTGGGGAATAGCCTTATTCTACTTCTTTTTCACATGAAACTGGATGGTGAAAACGGCTTTTTTAATTTTTTGGATCCATTTCTCTTCTGTCCTTGTACCTAGAGAATCATTAACCAAATAAACTATCAGCTTTGTTAAGCATGTTAACTGCTGTAAGCCACGACATACTTCCAGTGGTTGCAGTTGATTGCTTGATAAACCCACTGACTCTGAATCTAACTTTTCCATCCAGTGGAGTGTGCTGTTGTTAACTGGACGGAGCACCGAGCAGGCAGCTTAAAAACTGATAGCAAACTGTAAGAGAATCCTCTAAAAATTAAGACCTAACAAATAATAGTCTTTCTGGATTGGATGACAGCGAAATATCAGACTCACTTACAAGAGATTGTACCGCAGGTAGCTTTAACGCAGAACCTACCTTTGACAGCATCAAGGCTGGGCGACGACTTTTAAACTTCTGGTAAAATCCAACATCGTAGTTTCATTCTCCAAAAAATTTTACCAAGCAATTCTTAGACTAAGACTGCAATATCCTACTTTGTCTAGCATGACAATATCGCTGTAACAATAGAGCATGTTTTATGTGTTTGTACCACTGCAGTTTTGGCTTCATCTCACTCTTGTCCTTGACCTGTAAGAAAAAAACTCTCAAAAATTTAACATATTGTTTTGCTGGTCTTTCTGAAATTGATAGTAACGGAATAGAATACTACCTTGAGGGTGTCTCAGGTAGCTTCTCCGGAACTGAACCTACCTTCAGCAGCACCAACACTGGGCGAAGAAATTCAAACTACTGTCAAAATCCTCCGGGACCAGAACAAGAATGATATACGTTGTTTAACAGGTGATTGTCACACAGAGCAGTAAGCTCTACTGTAGTTTTGGCTTTGTGTAACTGTTATCGCTGGACCTTGAATATTATGCACCAAATAAACTTATATACTTTGTCGATAGACCCACCAACTTCAAATCTAATATTTTATCCAGTTTTCAGTGCAGTTTATGGTTTTCAATTGGAAGAAATTTTTTTTCTTTAATCCTAACGTTATTTGTACAAATTTAGGACTTTAAACCCCAGATAAACATAATATGCTGCTTTTGAATAATAAACTGCTTCAATTTTTTTTAAATAAAACCATTTATTCGTCTCGTCGTGCTTAGATGTAATTTACCTTCTTAATGTCATAAGAAGACTTAAATCGAGATAACTCATGTAAGGATGTTGAATAAAAACACATTTTAAGATTTATGCGACATTTCATTCGCTAGCAGACAAGTTTTTGTTGGGAAAATTGTACTTACTTACCTGCCTTTACTTGCAAAAGAAGTCACATTAAGTGAAAAAGTAACGTACAGAGTTGGATTGAAAGTATTTCATAAGTATATGAATAATTTAAACTGACATGAATAAGATAGAAGCGCTAGGTTTGCAAAACATTTTTAAATGTTATGTTATTGTGATTCTCAACATTGGCTAATAGAGGGTGTCCACAAAGTGAATTTTTGGGTGGTAAGGGTGGACTTACCAGAACATGGATAACCATAGAAAAGAGCTTAAGAACTTTATGGAGCATCTAGAGAATGCACCATGTGTAGTCCCATGTCAAAAATCCATTAATTGCTACCACTTCCAACATATTCTCCTGTTTTGGTCCCCTGCAATTACTGCGTTTTTTTTTTAATTTGGAAAAATGACTGGACAGTGAAAGATTTGGAGTGAAACTCACGCTTTTCCATTTTCTTCAGAATCCAGAAGTTGTATGCTTTTAACGGCTGTCAAACACAAACTAAAAGAGACATTTAGCTTAGAATTTGACAGTAGCCTAATAATAGTGAAGCAGTGTTGCATTTGAAGTTACGTTCAAAGCTTCAGCGCCTTATCAAATTAGTCTCGTAACAATAGTTGATTATTTGAGTTTGAGATAAGCTGTAAAAGTCCAGTGCGGCCCTTGAAAAAACATTGAAAAAACGGAACACCGAGCATTCGAATCTTAAAACCATTATTAAGCGAGCAAACTTTTTGAATAATTTGTGATTTTTACAAAATTCCAGATATCAATTTCGGTATGGAAAATAAGATATTGTGAAGGAGGAGAGCTGTTTTTTTTTGGTCTACCTTGAGTTATGTTAATTTATTCCAGTTTTTAAGGACGTTGAAATTAATTTGTGCATGGAGATTCTACTAGTAAAATATACTCAGAGGTGTATTGATTGTTTATTTTTTGGGGGATTTGTTTTTATTAATTTGAACCTTTTTGTTATTTCAAACTAAAACTTCAATCTAATATTTTCTGGTTCATTCTATTAAACTTTATTCGAAATACATGCATTCACGTCCACCCAATGTATTCAAAACCCGCAACGATTCGCCCATATCATCTGTATCACAATTTGGAATCACCGCAATTTGAAATTGCATTACTTCGTTCCATGTCGTCTGGAATGGGACAATACCGGCGAAATTACGCTGGAGCGACGACAGCATTCCGCCTTCATGGTAACGCTTTAATGGAGCGTTGGAAAGGAACTAACTATTACGTAAAATTGACAAGAAACGTAAATAATTTCATTCGAATACGTATAGACAATACGGAATATATAGGAATTTAGGGGTTTTGTTTGAGATTCAATTGTTTATTTTGAAAATATTTTTGCTCAGATTTTGAATATCATCTACTTGATGCACATGCTTTTTATATTAAAATTCTTTTCAATTGCTAATTCATTCAAAGAGAATGTTTCTGTCAGGAAAAACACTCACTTTATAAAAAATACATGTTTCAAAACGCTTTAGGAGTCTTCGCAGGATTTAACAAAAATGTATCTCTTTTACTGGTTTTTTTTTAAATTACCCATAAAACAATGGCTTTATCAAATATACAGGGTACGGCACCGAAGATGAAGCATATTGAATATCTTGAAGCCATTTTTTTTGGAGAAAATGCAAAAACATGTCGATTTTCATTTCAAGCGGGACGTCTTTAGATTATACCCTCAATTGAGGCTATGAGTGCAATAACGGACTATCCCCAATATGAATGAACAATAGAAAATAGCTTTAAAAAAAGAGGGGGAAATTAGTTGATGCAAATAAACTTGTTTAAGAATATTTTGAATTCCGAAACAATTGAAATATGTTAAAAGTTACTTAAATTTTATAAACATATTTAAAAATTTCAGATAAAAACCAATTTCTGGTTTATTAGAGGAATAAATGCCATTAAATCGAGAAGGTCTTTCTTCTTGGCTTCATTAATGATGTTTCTATTTGGATATAGAAGTTGAAGTTCTGATATTTCCTTAGAAACCGATTTTCTTTTACTGACATCAACTGTTTCAAAAGGCACCTCTTCTTGGAAAGGCTTTTCTAAACCTTAATCATTGAATTTTCATCCACTCAACTTTTGTTTTTGCTACACTAACTTTCCTATTAGTAATGTTGTCTTCAAGTATTTTTGTAGAAAAAAATTTTGACTTTGTCATATCATGTTTCTTTCTAGCATGCTTTATGACGGCGTGCTAGTCTTGAGGTACAAAGATATGCGGGTGGAATTTCTTTTCATTTTCAATAATTCCAATATTTTGGTAGCATGGTAAGTATCAGTGACCAATTACAAGGAATTTGCGATCTATTTCCTCCACAGTAAAATCTGCAGATGCGGTAATATAATTACACAACAAAGATAGCTTAATATTACGATTCTGTCATCAGGGCCGTCTTTAACCTATTAGAGGCCCTGGGCATAGGATAATAGGGCCCCTATGACTTTGACAGAACACTATTTTGTTAGAATAGACAAAGAAAGTAGATAAACAAGGTTAAATATTTATTTTTACTAACAATCACATGAAATATAATATAGCCCACAAAAGTAACTCTTTTCGCATTTACAGGTTAGTGCTTAAAAATCTATGTTATTTGGAGAGGAACCTTTCTAGATTTCAGATGGACAAAATCGTTAATCACTTCTTCAAAATCTATGCCTTTTAGCACATCAGATTCTATGGACATCAGCGACAAACTGGTTAATCTCTCTTGAAGCATTGTACTTCTTAATTCATTTTTAATTCTTTTTAATTTGGAGAAGGAGCGTTCCCCACTGGAGTTAGTTACAATCTTGCTTAAAAAGATTCTCAATGCGATTTCTACATTCGGAAATGTGTCTTCAATTTTGTTTTCTCTCAAAAGTTGATATATTTTTAATATACAATCCCTATTTTCACTATCAACAATTTTGAAGTTTTCTGTTTAATGCAAACATTCTATTTCTAACTCTTTCTCATTAACATCTTCATAATAAAATTCAGCAAATTCTTTGCAACTCTGTCTCAACTCTTCAGAATTCAGAGTTTTCAAGCGAATAAATAAATCAATACGTTTACTGATATTGTTATACGAACTTAATCGCTGTTTTAAATGAACGCTGAGGGTATCAATTATGGGAAGAAAGGTTTCTATTTTAAATTTTTCTCTTCCATTCAGTTGGACTGACGGTGCAGAGCCATCAAAAAAACTCTGGCGAGAACTTTTACGTTTTGTTCTTTGACATAGGTCCTTGTAGACAGATACCAGGTTTCTTTCTTTGGCAGACGATTCGAAATAATCAAATGTATCCCTGAGGTTAATAATAAAATCATCAAGTGAAGTAAACATATTAGTTGCAATGTCCAGTGTTATTGTTTCTTTCTGAAGATAATTACTTATTTTGTCTATTCTTTCCAATATACAGTTCCAAATTTCCGTTAGTATAATATATTCTAGTTTTTCCATTTTTCTGGACAGTCCAAGGGCTTCGTCTCTAGTTTCTCGTGCCTGTTCTGTATCTTTTGCGACGGATATCAAAGCTTCTATAACTTGTTCATGACCTTCATGCAAGGCGCTCACTGCATCTGCTCGGGCTGACCATCTGGTTCGTGAAACACTTTTAACAACTTTTTTTGAACCTAAATGTTCTGTCAATATATTCCATCGACGAGTAGAGTCCGAAAAAAAGTTGTACACTTTCTGAACCATTTCAAAAAACTTTGTTGCCTCCGATACACAACCAGCAGCATGTACACCTACTAAGTTCAATGAATGTCCCGCACATGGTACAAAGGTGGCAAATTCACATTTCTCCTTGATTCTTGCTTGTAGACCAGTATACTTCCCCAACATATTTGAAGCATAGGGACTTTGTATTTGATCTGAGGGAGGCCCCTATCGATCGCGGGGCCCTGGGCACTTGCCCAAAGTGCCCACTGGGAAAGAGGGTTCTGTCTGTCATCCACATTGGTCAGAATACATAATAAGTCGATTAGATTTAACGAAATGTTTTATATAATATAAAATACAAGACCCCACCTCCTAAGGACCTCTAGAGGCAACGGTCTCATCCCAGACAAACATAAATGAGTTATCGGTGCCGATTTCATGGATTAAAGCAGTATGTCCATAACTGTCTTTTGTAGTAGCAAATTCCTGTCGTAAGTACAGGTGTGGGCAACGTCTTCATTAAATCAAAACAAATGACCGTCACGTTTCCTTCTTTTGCCATTTCGGTGTCTTTTCCTAGGCCATTTCGAGCACCCTGAGCTTTTCTCTGATGAAGTTATTTTTCTATTTCGACCTGTTTACGTCTCTTCATTGGCTGATTTTAAATAAATCACACTTCTTACATGAGTCCGAAATTGGCGGGTGAAAGTGTAAATTAAATTCTTTGTTAAAGACGTCAAAAAATAATAGTTCAATACTATTAAACGCTTTACAAAATTAGAAAAATTAATTTCCAAAGAGCAGACCGTCCACTAAGAAGCAACAACTACTTCTCGGGCTATATACCAACCCCGTTTACTTTGGGAGTGTAATTCAATGTCTGTCGGGGCATATAGCCCGAGAAGTAGTTGTTGCTTCTTAGTGGACGGTCTGCTCTTTGGAAATTAATTTTTCTAATTTTGTAAAGCGTTTAATAGTATTGAACTATTATTTTTTGACGTCTATAGATCACGCTTTACTTATATGACAATTATTTACAGGTAACTGTAATTAAGTAAATCTTTGTTAAAGGTTTCTCGAAAACAGAAGTAGGACACAGGATCCGTCGTCTCTTGTTTATATAACTGGTACATTTTACCAAGACTCAAATCTGGAGACAGATATTTCCTGTGGTTACTTTTTTTTCTGGAATAATGAGATTCATAATATGGAAATTTTCTGATGAATTCCTTGACTTCATTTATTTTGGTGTCAACTGTTTCGTTGTGCGGTGGCTGTTTTCCACGTTTGTCATATGGAGGTGGTACTTCAATCGATTTACGTTTTAGAAGTCTGTCTAATTTACCGGCAGAAACTTGAAAACCGCCTGAAAAAATGGTTTGCACACCTTAAGCTCTACACCTTCCACATTAGGTAAATAATAAAGCCTGGTTTTTTCTCTCTTAGGGTCGGGATTCTGAGTGTAGGTACGCAACTCATTTACCACTTTGATCATGGCAAATAAATAAGCCATTTGTAAGTCGAAGCTTTCTAAAGCAAATTTCTAAGTAATTCCTCTTGTCGTTCTGCAGGAATCAAGGCTGAGCAGTTACCCTTGCAAGTGCATTGAAATTGTTTAAAAGATTTTGTGGGAACGGTTCTACCAGTTTTAGTTGGAAATTATTTTCCAGCACACGTCCTTCTTTTGTTCACATTTCTCTTCCATAGTTCAGGATTGCGAACACGCTTTTTAGGTTTGAAACCTTTGGGGGTGTCTTCGACATCTTTATCAGACGGCAAGTACTCGGAGCCTGAATCTTCAAAAGGGTTCGAATCTGAGCCTTCTGCAAAAAAAACATGCAATGAAAATTGTTTTTCTAAAAAAAAAACATATTGTTTTTATAGAGTTTTAGAGCAAAAGTGGACCAACCCACTGAAACAAAATAGTCCATACCACTAGTTAATAGTCTTATAGTACAAAATTATTATGCAGACACTATCAATTTGGCAGTAAAACTAATAGGAAATCAAAAAACGGTCACAGAGTCACAGTAAATGAAAATTACAAAACTAACCTCACTTTTTTTACTTTCATTTTTAATTGAAATTTAAAAATAATATACGTACTAACCTCCAATTGTAACATCTTCACTGGTATCCATATCCTTTAAATATAATATGCACAATAAACAAAACCAAAGTTTTTCACGAAAATATCAATTAAAGGTTATAAACCGTACACAACAGTTTAACGTTACCTTTAACGCTTAGTCCATTTTGCTTCTCAATACTTCTATTAAAAATGAAATTCCAAATACGGTTTAGTGATGCCATCTAGTAACGAGTAAAATAAGGTCGCTTGATCCCCTTTGCAGTTGATAAAAGACGGCACGGCGGGAAATATTCTATAAAAAAACAAATTTTGAATTTTTGTGGGTTAGTCCGTTATTGCAATCATTTCCTTTCTGTTGCTATTGTGGTATTCTCAATTGGTTTCGTCTTCCAATTCGCATGAGACATATTTTGTCGAATAGCATGAGCTGGCAACACCGATTTAACGATTCTCAAATATATTCTATCTCAATGTGTTGGGGGCGTCCAGCTTTGTGAGTTTTGGTTTTTTGAAAGTTATATTTGCATTTGCGTGGTAGATTGGATTGTTATTTGTTTGACGCTTGTGTTCAGTTGTATTGTTATTGTTGTTTGTTATTGTATTGGTTAGATTACGTTGACTATTTCACGCACTTGTCAAATGAACCAATCAGGAGCTCTAGTCAAGTTCGGATTATCGATAACACCAAACTTGACTCTTGATCCTGATTGGCCTGTCAAGTTCGGTGTTTTCGGATTTATGTATGTGACAGTTTAACGTCAAATATAAATAATCCCGCCATGCACGCATTTAAAAATGAGCAGATTTTGGATAAATTCCATCGAATTAATCAATTATAATTACAATTGAGAAATATTTAAGTACGTTATGTCAATACTGGTTTATTCAAATATGTTTTTGATTCGATGTCAATGTTTCCCGTTTATTAAACTATTTTTATTTTTCTAATCAACTTCTTAATATTTTTGCTAATTTCCTCTAATTCTGCCGAATTTCAGATTGTTTACCTTTCACTTTGTTTGTGAAATAGTCTAATAAAATTCCACTCGTGACTGAATTTATCTTTTAATTCTCTCTTTTATTTCACAACTCAACTGAGTTGCTTGAAGAAAACACCACTCGTCCTGCGGACTCGTGGTGTTTTCAAGCAACTCAGTTTCGTTATAAAATAAATCGACAGACTTATCGCGAAAATTCAATCACTTGTGGTATTACTACTGAAAACTTTAAATTATGGCAGTTCTTTACAAAGAAATCATTTTTTTCGGCTAGTCCGGAAAATTCGTATTTCCCGGACTAGGCCGGGAAGAATTACATCGTTGCTGTCATTCAAACAAACTGAATCCCTTTAATATTAGCAATTGTTCGAATTTCAATATAAATAATAATAAAAACAAGAATTAGAATGTTAGTAATATGAGTAGATTCCACAAAGTAAGGGTCCAAATAGTAAATTCAATTAGAATGTTCCTAATTTTGTTCTAAATTTTGTCATCATGACAAACATAAACACTCAAATCGACGCCATTTTTAGTCCATTTAGATATTACAAAGAAACGTGTTTTATTGATTTGTCATACCTACCACACTGTTGCCGAAAAAAAAAAATGTACGCAACACGCCCGGAAACTGTTTTTTCGGACTCGCCTACGGCTCGTCATGGAATCTTGTCTACTCGTCCGAAAAAACAGTTTTTTCCGGACTTGTTACGTAATATACTATTAATGTCCTAAGTTTATAGGTACCTGAAGTATTATTTTTGTTTTCTAGTTTTTTTTGTTTATATACTTGTAACAAGTTTTATTACGTATTTTTTTTAGTTTAACTGTTTTCTAGTTTTACTTTTAAAGTTTAGGTTACTCTTCACTTAAAATAGTTAAATGATAGGTAATAAAATGCAGTATTATTTTTGTTTTCTAGTTTTTATTTTAAGTTTATATACTTAAAGCAAGTTTTGTTAATCTTCTTAAATTAGTTTTTTAAGTTTAACTTTTTTTTCTAGTTTTACTTTTGAAGTTTATGTTACTTTTGAGTTAAACGATAGGTTAAAAATGCAGTTTAATTTCAACATATAATGTGATAAAAAAATAAATGATCTCATTTTACATATTATTGTTTAATTTAAGGATAATTATTAATTAGCCTCCGCTGAAGCCTCATACCCCGTGTTAGCAATGGGCTCCTCTGTGCATTTTCGTTTTGATCAATATGAGGAAGAAGACCAAAATCCACTTTTTCTAACTCTTCATCTGGATTAAGTATACACATATTATGCTGCACTACGCAAGCATTTATAATCAATGATGCTTTGTTCGGTGAACCTGAATCTCATTTTCAGTAAGCCATTACACCTTGCTTTTTTGTGCTTCATTAAATCTCATTTCTTGGTCCGTAATAGGGTCAGCCAATGGTGTAATGAGTCATGGGCGAGGAGGATATCCAGAATCACCTAAAAATAAAATAAAAGAATGAAATAAATCATAAGTGAGAGAAATGTTATTCTGAGTGTGTCTCATTTAAAATAACTGATGCTGAAGTCATCATTCAAAGGTTATTCACCCTATATGATAGATCATTGTTTTAAAAAATAGTAAATTAAAATCAAAAATTGACTTCTTCCGGGATTTTTTCATATTAAAGTTTATTTAGCTAATAATTAATTGAAATTTTTACCTATAAGAAAATACCCCTCATTTCCTCTTTCGTGGAGCTGTTCCAAAAATTCCCTCACATTGCTGCTACGCCAAATATAGGAATCATGGGAACTTCCAGGATATTTTGCTTTTATATGAATTATCTCCATATTTTCATCACATATCTGAAATGTAGGTAATAGAATAATAACAATAATGTAATGTTTTTAGTTATTTATTTAAACAGTTTTTAACGGCGGGATAAAATTATATACACGCTCTACTTAATGTTTATTACTTTATTTACACTCGGTATGTTAGTTCTAATTTATTTTCACCACTTAAAATGTACACTATTTATTTGCACTATTTTATTCACTATTTTATGCACTGTCCGTCTCACTAATTCTCTCGAACTAACTAGCTGACTAACTAACTGTTTACGCACTCAAAAACCCGCGTATATATAGTCCTTATCGGTTCTAGAAGACTCCACAGCCTTCGACGCTCGGGCCGTGCACGAACAAAGCGTCTTCTCGAGAATGTTCTTGAAGCGCATTCACCAAAATTCATAATTGGGGACAGGACCGGCTTTGAGTTGGTGACCTCGCAACAATAATTTACCACCTACCTATAACTTACCAGCTGAACATTTATAGAATGATACTGTTTTCGGTTAACGAAAAGATGTTAAGGTGCCAATGGATCATTCTTTTTTGGAGGTACAATTGCCACATGGGTGCAATCAATAAAGCCCACAATTCCTGGTCTTCCAAAAATGTTGTAAAATCTAAAACTAACTGAATTAGGTACGAATCCAATTTTTTTATTATTATTAAAAAAACCTGTTTCTTAAACCATTAAGCTCATTCATATTTCTGGAAAATTTTACAAATCTTACATGAATCTCTGGAGCATTGAGAGCTAATGTTATTTCACTAACACATCTGCTCACTGATGACTGGGACTACACTACCCTGGTAAGATCCTGTTGCATAGAAATGCAGTGCCACAAGAACGTTCGAAAATGTATATAAGCTACATATTCCGAAAATCTAAAAAGCGCAACCACCGGGGATCGAACCCGGAACCCTCGAATACAATCCCATACGCTAAGCCACAGCGCTACGGAGGTTCGTACCTATCGATATTCGGATCGGTATTATAAGTTACCATTAACCGCGACTGCGTCTTACATTCGGCCATCCTGCTCCGGTCCTCGTCCTCGAGGTACCTAGAGTGCTGGACCTGACGTTTTTGTGCGTACACCTATCTCACCTACGCGTTCGTTAGCCTGATGCCTTGCCTGCCTACGCCTATCTCGCTCTCCTGGCGAGCCTGACGCCTGCACGCCCATTCCAGTCACCCCCTCTCACTATCACATCACATTATGGCCTCATGTGGACATTTCGTAGATCACATCCCACTTCTGATATATAAGCTACATATTCCGAAAATCGAAAAAGCGGAACCACCGGAGATCGAACCCGGTAACCCTCGACTACAATCCCATACGCTAAGCCACAGCGCTACGGAGGTTCGTAACTATCGATGTTCGGATCGGTATTATATGTGACCATTAGCCGCGACTGCGTCTTACATGTAAAAATCTCGCATGCGACAAAATATGTCATCGTTTGAGAATAGACCCCTTGGTTCTAGGAAATTTTGTTAGAATTACCATTAACACAATTGCCTTATCAAAAATATATATTGAAAGGCGCTTTAGGTGACTTTTCCTATGATTTAAAAGAAATCTACTCATAGTTATGATACATTTTTTGCAGAATCATCCTTAAAACAATGACTTCATGGAAATTATTTATAGCGTTGCTGAAAAGTCTCGCTCCAAGGGATTATCTTTAAAACTGATAAAGGGAAAATTATGAAATTCTAGGACGATCAATTAGACTTTATTCTGCATATTTTAGAGCAAACGTCAAATGTTATTGACGTCAGCGTTTATCGTACGGCCGCCATGTTGAATTTTTTGAAATGGCAACCCAGGTCGAGTGAAGCTTATTATTTTCTATTTCCAAAAATAATAGCAATGTATCATTTACTCGGAAATTATAACAGAAATTTATCAAATATATTAAAATTGTAATTTCAAACAAAACTGGATGTTACAGAAATTTATGAACTGAACATTTATTTAAGTTGCAAATACTTCATCACAATAAGTGCTCAAAGAGCTGGCCATTGTTTATTGACAATAATACAATCTATCTTCGAAGCTACTAGTATCGTTGATCATTTGTGGAGTAATTCCCTGCATTTCGAGACGTATGCGTTCCTTTGAATCGTTCAAGTTAATTAGTCTGTTAACGTAAATGCGGTCTTTTAGATAGCCCTAGAGGAAAAAATCAAATGGTGTCAAGTCGGGGAATCTTGCCGGCCACTCAATTACTCCTCTTCGACCGATCCATCTCCTAGGGAAAATTATATTTAAATATTGCCTAACGTCTCTCTGATAATGTGGAGGTGCGCCATCTTGTTGAAAGTAAACGTTCATATTAGAAAATAATCGATTTATTTCAGGTATAGTTTCATTATGGAGTAAATCAAGATATTTAGCACCGGTAAGCGTACCTTCAATAAAAAAAAGGACTGATCGAATGGTTTTTTACCGAAACCGCCCACGCATTAACTTTTTGTGAACGCTGGGTTCAAACCTGCTCAAACCAGTTTGGGTTTCAATTTGACCAGTACGTCTGTTAACAGAACCGGTCAAGAAAATTCTAGCTTCATCACTGAATACCAAAAAATCTGAAAAATTGTCTTGCATCCCAATTTTCCCTGTAACTGTTTCACAAAATTGTAATCGTCTATCAAAATCATCCTTAGCCAATTCTTGGAGATTTTGTACCTAATACGGATAAAAGTTATTTTTATGCATAGATTGTCTAAAAATACCATGATTCCTTGCCAATACACTTGTAAATGTTTTAGGATTTTCTTGAACATCTTAATTTTTATCTTCATTAGTTGCACTTTTCGGTCTACCAGACCTTTTTTTTTCGGGTCGAGATGGGAAACTCATGTTCGAATGGGTCCAGGACTCACACAATGTTGGACTCATCCCCAGGGGGATGCCTACCAACCAAACCCACCTCAAACTCGCCGTTACCCCCGCCTCGGTATCACTACCCCATCATACTTCGAGACGGGTGACGGTCCCTAGCACACTCTCCGCTCACACCGTCGTCTTCTCCCTAACTTTCACTCCTAGCTCTCATTTCATATCGAGTCCTTCTCTCCCCCCAAACATGCTTTCTACTACGCCACTTACCTCCATCCATTCCTCCTACCCCCTCAACATTATCTCTACCATGTTCTCCCAATAAACCGGCTCCCCTAGTTTCCTCTCCAACTTCTTCAGCACTCCCTCGTTCCTCCAGCATCTAAACACATGCCCCACATAATCCTCCACTTCACACCTCGCGTTCACTCCAGTCGCTCTTTTTCCAATCTTGTGGAGGTACCCTACTCTCGACCCATGTCCAGTGTACACCTGTGTCAAGAAGTAGTTCACCTCCCCGAATTTCCGGTCCATCCAATCTCACATCCCTCTTCACATACTATCCCACAAACCTCATCAAACAAACACTTCCATAGCTCATACCTCCTCCCTCTAGCGCACTACTGCCAGTTTGCTGACACTGTTGAACGCGTTCCCGACGTCGAAGAACACGAGCAGGGCCAATTTCTTGTTCATCCAGCAGTCCTCCCTAGCCCTTTCCACCAAGCCCATTACCCTTCCCAGCGCCGAGATACATGATTTTTCCTTCGCAAACCCGTGCTGGTTTACCCTAAAACCCCCATTCCTACTAAGTTCCTCCTCAATCCTATCCTTTATTATCCCCTCCCCCATCAATTTACTCATACCACACAGCAGGTTTATGGGTCTGTAGTCCCCCGCCCGCTTCCCCTCTCTACCCGCCTTCTTCATCAGTATCACCCTGGCCACCTTCCATCCTTCTGAAAACTCTTCCTCCCTTATCACTCTGTTGAATAGCTCCCAGAAGTACTCCCCATTGTCATCCAACAGCCTCTTCATCATATCACCTTTGACCACCAGACCTTGGAATATCCTTTACCAGCTTCATTAAATTTGCTTATGAATCTCGTCACTGTAGATCTACTTATAGGAGGGATTCAGGATTTAAATCTTTAAAAAGATAAGCCGTATCCAACTAACATTAAGATTTCGATTCTTTGTTTTTCCCATAAATGTGCCATTATTCTTAATTTACTTTCAAACTTCGTGCTAATTTGAAATTATTATCAGTTTCTACATTGAATGATGATGTGGTTGACGTTTTTAATACCTGCGATTGTTTTTGGTTTAATTTTAAAAATTTACAAGGTCATATCATTAGTACAATTTAATTGCTATTATTTTTGGAAAAAGAAAAAAATAAGCTTCTCTGTGAAATGTCACTCGACCTAGGTTGCAATTTCAAAAAATTCAAGAAGGTGGCCTTACGTTAAAGGCTAACGTCAAAAACGCTTGACATATGCTCTTAAATATGCAGATAACGTCTCATTCATCGTTCTAGAATTTCATAACTTTCCCTTTATCCGATTCAAAGGTAATCCCTTGGTGCGAGACTTTTCAGCAGCGCTGTATTTGAAGACGCTCTAGGAGACTTTTTCCAGGATTTTACAGAAATCTGCTTTTGATCTTGGGAAATTTTTTGAAAATTAATTTTAAAATAATTGCTTTATCAAAAATAAACATTGTACGTCTACTTAGGAAAGATTTCCAAAATTTATCAGAAATCTATTTCCGGTCCTGGGAATTTTTTTGAAAACTTCTCTTGTAATAACTGCTTTATTAAAAATATAAATTGAAACAATTTTACTTGTCAAAATGTATTAGAAATCTAAAACTGATTCAGAAGAAAGTTTCTTGAGGTTCCACTTTAGATAATTGCGTTACTAAAACTCAAAATATATAGAAATTTTTTGCCAGGATTTGTCAGAAATCTCCCTAGTCCAAACAAATTTTATGAAACTCTCGCTTAACTAGTACCCTGCCAAAATCTATCAAAAATCTAACTTTTCATGAGAAAAAACGATGCTAAACGAAATCCTATTTCTTCCTCAATATTGCGAACCTGTAGACGTATGCTCTTTTGGAATTATAAACAATAAGTACATTTTCTTGTTACAAAAAAGTTTGTTCCAATTTATAATCAAAAACACTTTTTTATTTTATTTCACGATTCGATTTGCGGTTACCCCCTTTTTAGTCTGATTCGTATCCCATAAATAGATAATGCTACCTTGACTGTAAAAGATTTATGTCCTAGACCGTAAACCTAGCGAGTTTATCTACTGAATCCGTTTACAAAGCCCTTCGTTTTGTCAGTAATGTTCAAAACAATAAAATGCGTGATTCTGCATTGACTGTACGTGCTACTTCACCCTAATCCCTTCGCTTTGACCTGAAACCTTGACATACTTAATTTTCCACTACGAAAACCTACATCAAAGGGTCTGTATCATCTAGATATCCTTCAGAACATGCTATTAAAAGATATCATAGTAATCAAAGCAGAAAATTTTGTTTTCAATTAAAAATGTTCCGTCTAATTTTGTAGAAAATCTTTAATTTATTGTCTCGATTTTGCAGCTTTAACCTATTTGATTTTGTTTTTCTCCATTTCTCATTCAGTCTCCTTTCAAATTTTATGCAGAATTTTTTTTTGTATTTATTTTTCTCCGGTTGAATACGTTACCTCTGTGTATATAATTCTAATAAAATAGTTTACCTAGATAAGCAGTCTTGCATTTACAATGCTAGATTTTATCTTTCACCAGTTTACGTTCACTGTTAACACGTTAACTTTCTCAAGTTAATAACGTTTATATCGTCTAGCACGCTATAATAAGCTAGGCATTTTCACAAAAAATAACAAATAGTTCTCAAGGTTATTCATTATTACTTTATAAAATTATCATTCATAAAGTTTATAATATAATAGTTATTCATCTGCCAAGGACGAAAAACTGTCTATTATAGTCGAGTCTGTAAGATTTCGTCCGCTGTCAAAGATTACAAAAAAAAATATTTTTTTTGTAATATTTGCCGCTGTGCAAAAGATAAGTTTCATCTCTCACTATATCCATTCTTGATTATCATGAACACTAATTTTCACAACATGGTCTTATTCACACGTAAAATCTAGCGGATTCCGTGAATAATTATTTTGACAACAGCAAATAACAGCTATTGTCACAGCGATTCTCGCACCGTGCCGTATTATAGTGACCGCAGCGGACGAAAATTGTTTGCGGACGAAAAGTTCTTGACGTGAAAAATAGACGATTTTTCATCTGGAAATTAGTACGTAAAATGTCATTTTTTTGAAGGTCGACGAAAAAATTTTGTTCACACCCCCATTATTATTTTTTGAATGTCAGTTATTTGACTGCAATAAATCATTTGTCATTAGTGTCAAAACTAACTGTTATAATTTTATATTAATTACAAATCGTATAAAATAGATGTTTTGACACATCATTATATTTGAAAAAGAAATTGACAGGCTGAAAGACTAAATGGCTCACAAATCCTGACAGCTATCAAAATTAAAAACTACTAACGCTAATACGTTATACATACAAAAGCGAATTTTGTTAAGTTTGTTCCACTCTCCAGACCAGGATTATCAGGATTAAGGATTATTTTATTATACTCTAAACACTCCCCATCCTATACCTCATACTTAGATGATAAAATACTTAACAATTGGCGAAAGTGACCAGATAACTTGGATTATACTCTATTTTACGGTATTTATTTTAAGCAGTTCCTAAGTTTCAGGTTATAATATGAATATTACTCAATAGATAAAATTTTTGGCTTCATTTTGTTCAGAAGAAAAAAATCTAATGATAGAATATATCAAGTTTTGGAACAGGGAAGAGCTGTTTCATTATTTATTATAATCATGTTCTGCAACTGTACATTGCCAATTCTTTGGAAAACACAAATACTTGCGGATACTTTAAATTACAAGGAAGTTTATTGGCTCGGTTGGCATTACCAAACTGGGGCTTATAAGATGTTTTGTGTATACCCTAAATCTACATTTTCAGTCCAAAGGAGCTAGGCTCCTAAAAAAGCCTATTATCCGTTTTGGAGCTAGGCCTGTAACCTAATCAGCCTCTAGGTAGACCTGTTTCAGGTTGTTTTTTTTTTGGATAAGTATATCCAAAAAGTTTGTTTGACCCACAAAAAAAATTCCACAGATTCGGCTATTCGGTATTTTGATTTGTTATTCGAATATACAGATTGCGACAAATCTTATCTCGACATACGATTTACACAAGTACGACAAGGATAATATGAACAACACTACTTGAAAGAGATAGAAGAATTGTTCGCACACGTCCATCTGGATCGTATGCCGAGATAAGATTTTTCGCAATCTCATGAGAAGTGAATAAAACTGAAGAAATCGTCAGCAATATTATGTATACACGTTTTTAGTCTAGTCTATAAGCTTAAAATGGTATTAATTCTACAAACTTTTATTAAAATTATGTGGTTTAGTTCATTCGATCCGGAATAATGTCTAGATCATTGTGCAAAATAATTAAATTAGCCCATAAAATATTCCAAAGGTTATAAACAATTAAACACCTTCAAAAAATAGTGTTTGGTTTGTAGCTTATTGTTCGTAAATTGTAAATATTTTCGAAATTTGAAAAAAATATCCTTAAAGAGGAGGAAATGTGTCAAGAAGTAGTTCACCTCCCCGAATTTCCGGTCCATCCAATGTCTCCTATTCCCCATCGCCCCTCCATTCCTGTACTTTCTCTCTGGTCGCACCCATCCAGCGTTTGTTCCTAGCTCTAGCCATCACGTCCAATGGGTAGGACCTTGACAGCTCCGCTGCTGCCAGTACCCCTGCACCACCCTCAGCAGTATCCCTCTCTGCACCCGCAGGAGTGGCCTAACCCTCGCACTCACCCCCGCTCTTTCACCCCACACCTCCACACCGTACAGCACACTCTGCTCTACCGACCTACCAATTACCTTCCTCTTCCACTCTCCCGGTCCTTTCACATTACACATCAATCTCCCCAGTCATGCTGCCCTCACTTTGCCCTTCTCTGCCGCCATTAACATATGAGTTTTGAAGGATAATTGACTATCCAACCACACCCCTAGGTATTTCACAGACTCGAATTCTCCTTCCCTTAACCATCACCCCCACTTCCCTCGTCCTGCACCGTCCCTTCACTAGTAACCCCACCGTCTTATCTTCCGCCACTTCCAGTCCGCACCGCTCTATCTTCTCCACAATCTTTCTACACATTCTCTCCGCCTTTCTTTCTATCTCCGCCTCTCCCTTTGCCGTACATACCAGACACACATCATCATTCGCATACACCGTAATCTCACATCCCTCTTTACATACTAGCCAACAAACCTCATCAAACACACACTTCCAGAGCGTCGGTCCAAGAACCGAGCCCTGAGGCACTCCAGCCTCCGTCTTATACCTACTCCCTCTGGAGTCTACAATCACACGCCCCGTCAGGTAGTTCTCCACCAGGTTAACCAACTCCTGCCCCACACCAAGCCTCAGCAACGCGCTCACGTCGAAGAACACGAGTAGGGCCAATTTCTTCTTCCTCCATCTGCCCCCCTAGCTCTTTCCACCAAGCCCATCACCTTGCCCATTGTCATCCAACAGCATCTTCATCATATCACCCCTCAGACAATCTATCCCTGGGGCTTTCCTCACTTTAATGTTTCTTCCCCCCTCCTCTACTTCCCACTTCTCTACCGGCCTTATCCCCCTCATTTTCTCTACCTCCCTAGTATCATGGATTTCTCGAATCCTGCCCCCCACTCCTCCTTCTCCCCCTGTGAACAATTTCTCTATAATCTCCTTCCCCAATCCTCCTCTAGCACCTCGTTCCTGTTTCCACCCATCCGCTTCACCGCTATCTCATACTCCTTTCCCCATGGATTGTTTTCCAATTCCCCAGTAACTCTTCCCACTTTCCTCTTTTTTCCCTCTCCACCCTACGCTCCATTTCCTTCTCCTCTTTGTATCCCCCCCCTCTTCCCTCTATCCTTACTCTTCTCCTCAGCATCCGTCTTCGTTCTTTCTTACACTCCCTCCACAGCTCCTCTAATTCCTCATTCCACCAGTAATTGGCCCTCTGCTCACGCCTATTGCCCTTCTTTCCCCCTTTTTTCAGCCCTGCATCATATTGTAAAATTCATCTGCATCATTTCCAAGTCCCCTTCCTATCTCTTCTCTTACTTTCTTCCTCATACTCTCTGCCTCTTCCTCATACCTCGGCCTTCATCCACTTCCATCCCGACTCTTCCAATAATTCCTTTCTCCGTTTCCTTATATCCGTCTCCACATACCTTTCAAGCATTCCTCATCCTCCAGCACCCTCCAACTACTCACTCTTTCCCCCATCCATTAATCACATGCTGTTATATTAATGAATGATGAACCCCCGTCATCCCTCACGAAGTTGGGCAGTAGTCCATGATTCAGCACCACCAACCCGTTGGATGTGAACACTTCCTCCAGGATCTCCCCTCTTATGGCCGTTTTATTCCACCCATAGAGTATTCTTAGCATTGAAGTCCCCTGCCACCGTTCTCCTTATGAACCTCCTTTTTCATTTTGACACCCTCAGATCGTCCTCTAATCCTCTCATATTCTTCCAGGCTGACCTGATTTGGGCTTATATACCACCATGTCTCCCATTCGCAATCTCCTATAGATGATGAATCCTGAAGTATCGGTTTTGGCCGGACGCTAACGACTTCTTATTTTATTCCTGGTATAATTAAAAAAACCAAACTACACAGAGTGGTGTAGTGCTTTCTATGAAAAGTGGAATATTCTTTATTTAATATTTTTTTAAATTCATCTATCGATCGATTAAATTTAATTTGAGAAAAAATCATCGAAATGTGTATTTTCCAGTTGGAAAATATTCAAGAATTTTGTTTTGGCGTTACGGACAGAATAAATATATCATCTCGAGACTGTGAAATGTAACGTAGGGATGTTTCCTCGTTTTCCGAGATTAAATTACTCACAACATTAGCTTTGACAAGACACAAATTATTTTCGCTTGGTTTATTTTACGAAATAACAGAGCCAGGGTGTTTCTTTTGGAGGGGTTGGCGTAAAATTTCTTTATTATTTAAAATGTAATAAGATTGGGTCAGTGGTCCATAAAATGAAGTAAAAAGGAACAATCCTAGGAAGCTCGAGGTATAGGCTTCTTTTAAAATGAAAGTTATTCTTTGGCAGTTGAACTAAAATTGGATGATTTTATTAATGTTACTGATTTCAAACTTCACATATTCGAAAGAATAATCAAATGCTTGATACTATGGATGAATAATGGGATGAAATTCACTGAAACCTAAAAGATCTATTGTGCTTCATTTCTTCTCTCAGTTCCTGTGAAAAGCCACAGCGACTAGTAGTTCTTTTAGTCCAGCTTCCTGTAGGAATTTCAGAATATTCGCAGGCTTCAGTTTAGGTAAATGTCCGTCTTATAGCCAGTATTCTCCCAGTGGTTGTGACCTAGGAGTCTGTATTGCTATGCATTTGGCCAGTATATGAATGGAGGTTTCTCATTACACAGAATCTACATTCTTCTTACTTCTTCTTGAGGTGTCCACTAAGGTGGCAGTGTCCTGTTAGGACCCCTGTTTAAACTCTTAGAGCAGTTTTACTCTGGCTTAGGAATTCTTTGGATCTCACATGGTTGTAGTTTCCTAGGAGTATCTTGTCTTAGCCCTAGTACATCTTTCCAATGGTCAGATCTTGTCTTTTTTTGATGTGTTGCATGTTTATCCCAATATAACATAATAGTAGGAGAGTTGACTCCAATTTTTGGGTAGGTATCTTAGGCAAGCTGAAATCTTGTTCTTTACATCTCCTATTATACCCCAACATAGATTGCAGACCTGGCTGGTGAGTAGCGGACCTAAATTTTTGAAAAATATCAATTTTTTTCGCCAAAAAAATGTTTGAGGCAATTTTAAATTTTTATATGTTGTAGTTTAATGTTTAGAGTTAAGAAAAAAATAAGCCAGGTTCTTAACATTGCCAGATGCGTGTAAAAATATAAAAAATGTATTTGAGGCAACTTGAAATTTTAATAAGGTATTATTTATAATTAAAAAATAAGATTATAAAAAAGACAGATAATTTTGGTGGGACTTTCTGCCTGCCAAGTGATCTGAAAATATATGTATAGGTGCGAGTGAGTGGCACTATAGGCAAGCTGTAGAGTGAGAGAGAGAGAGAGAGAGCGTTTACCGGCAGCTGAAGATGAATAACAATTAAATTTTGGCGTGAAATGAATTGAATTTATATTTTTGTAAGGTAGGTTGGGGTAGGTTTGAACGCGGGGTAAGACCCAACGCTGGCTCTAAAACGCATATACGTGTGACAATAGCACGTAAGTCACTCGCGGCGTGAAGCAAACAGGTGCATACAGTGCTTAAATACATGGCGTCTCATTTTAATTTTGCTTGCCGAAACTACATAGATTCATGTGATTTGTAGTCTATTTTGTAAATTCGAACTTGCCCTACACATTAAACTTTGTCTTAAAAGGTAAGATATTAATACATTATTAGGTGTTTTTTGTTGTAAATGCATTACCTTTGATAATTGAGTGGATTACTATAATACAACCTCTAATAAAACCGAAACTTTAAGTTATTCGATCTATACCAAAAATTAATTAACCTAATTAAATTATCATAAAATAAATCATAATTAATATAATAGTCTATATAATACCAAACCAAACTAACAGAAATAAAAATTTAACTCCCAACTAAATTTTCAAAACTCAGTCAAATTAACAATAAAAATCTAGTTACCTGACTTAACTTTAAAATTGACTTGAATCCCAATAAAAATCTAGTTACACCTAACTTAACTTTTAAAATTGACTTAAATTCAATAAAAATCTAGTTACCCGACTTAACATTAAAATTGACTTGAATCCCAATAAAAATCTAGTTACCCCTAACTTAACTTTTAAAGTTGAGTTAAATCCAATAAAAATCTAGCTACCCTAACTAAAATTTGAAAATTGACTTAAATTCCAATAAAAATCTAGTTACCCCTAACTTAATTTTTAAAATTGACTTAAATCCAATAAAGATCTAGTTACCCGACTTAACTTTAAAATTTACTTGAATCCCAATAAAAATCTAGTTACCCCTAACTTAACTTTTAAAATTGACTTAAATCCAATAAAAATCTAGCTACCCTAACTAAAATTTAAAAATTGACTTAAATTCCAATAAAAATCTAGTTACCCCTAACTAAACTTTAAAAATTGACTTAAATCCAATAAAAATCTAGTTACCTGACTCAACTTTAAAATTGATTTGAATCCCAATAAAAATCTAGTTACCCCTAACTTAACTTTTAAAATGAAAATCTAGCTACCCGACTTAACTTTAAAATTGACTTGAATCCCAATAAAAATCTAGTTACCCCTAACTTAACTTATAAAATTGAGTTAAATCCAATAAAAATCTAGCTACCCTAACTAAAATTTAAAAATTGACTTAAATTCAAATAAAAATGTAGTTACCCCTAACTAAACTTTAAAAATTGACTTAAATCCAATAAAAATCTAGTTACCCGACTTAACTTTTGAAATTTACTTAAATCCAATAAAAATCTAAATACCCTAACTAAAATTTAAAAATTGACTTAAATTCCAATAAAAATCTAGTTACCACTAACTAAACTTTTAAAATTGAGTTAAATCCAATAAAAATCTAGCTACCCTAACTAAAATTTAAAAATTGACTTGAATCCCAATAAAAATCTAGTTACCCCTAACTTAACTTTTAAAATTGACTTAAATCCAATAAAAATCTAGTTACCCTAACTAAAATTTAAAAATTGACTTAAATTCCAATAAAAATCTAGTTACCCCTAACTAAACTTTGAAAATTACCTTAATTCCAATGAAAATCTAGTTATCTGACTTAACTTCAAAATTGACTTGAATCCCAATAAAAATCTAGTTACCCCTAACAACTTTTAAAACTGACTTAAATCCAATAAAAATCTGGTTACCCGACTTAACTTTAAAATTAACTTGAATCCCAATAAAAATCTAGTTACCCCTAACTTAACTTATAAAATTGAGTTAAATCCAATAAAAATCTAGCTTCCCTAACTAAAATTTAAAAATTGACTTAAATTTCAATAAAAATCTAGTTACCCCTAACTAAACTTTGAAAGTTGACTTAAATCCAATAAAAATCTAGTTACCCGACTTAACTTTTAAAATTGACTTAAATCCAATAAAAATCTAGTTACCCTAACTAAAATTTAAAAATTGACTTAAATTCCAATAAAAATCTAGTTACCCCTAACTAAACTTTAAAAATTGACTTAATTCCAATAAAAATCTAGTTACCTGACTTAACTTTAAAATTGACTTGAATCCCAATAAAAATCTAGTTACATCTAACTTAACTTCTAAAACTGACTTAAATCCAATAAAAATCTAGTTACCCGACTTAACTTTAAAATTGACTTGAATCCCAATAAAAATCTAGTTACCCCTAACTTAACTTTTAAAATTGAGTTAAATCCAATAAAAATCTAGCTACCCTAACTAAAATTTAAAAATTGACTTAAATTCAAATAAAAATGTAGTTACCCCTAACTAAACTTTAAAAATTGACTTAAATCCAATAAAAATCTAGTTACCCGACTTAACTTTTAAAATTTACTTAAATCCAATAAAAATCTAAATACCCTAACTAAAATTTAAAAATTGACTTAAATTCCAATAAAAATCTAGTTACCCCTAACTAAACTTTAAAAATTGACTTAATTCCAATAAAAATCTAGTTACCTGACTTAACTTTAAAATTGACTTGAATCCCAATAAAAATCTAGTTACATCTAACTTAACTTCTAAAACTGACTTAAATCCAATAAAAATCTAGTTACCCGACTTAACTTTAAAATTGACTTGAATCCCAATAAAAATCTAGTTACCCCTAACTTAACTTTTAAAATTGAGTTAAATCCAATAAAAATCTAGCTACCCTAACTAAAATTTAAAAATTGACTTAAATTCAAATAAAAATGTAGTTACCCCTAACTAAACTTTAAAAATTGACTTAAATCCAATAAAAATCTAGTTACCCGACTTAACTTTTGAAATTTACTTAAATCCAATAAAAATCTAAATACCCTAACTAAAATTTAAAAATTGACTTAAATTCCAATAAAAATCTAGTTACCACTAACTAAACTTTAAAAATCGACCTAATTCCAATAAAAATCTAGTTACCTGACTCAACTTTAAAATTCACTTGAATCCCAATAAAAATCTAGTTACCTCTAACTTAACTTCTAAAACTGACTTAAATCCAATAAAAATCTAGTTACCCGACTTAACTTTAAAATTGACTTGAATCCCAATAAAAATCTAGTTACCCCTAACTTAACTTTTAAAATTGAGTTAAATCCAATAAAAATCTAGCTACCCTAACTAAAATTTAAAAATTGACTTAAATTCCAATAAAAATGTAGTTACCCCTAAGTAAACTTTAAAAATTGACTTAAATCCAATAAAAATCTAGTTACCCGACTTAACTTTTGAAATTGACTTAAATCCAAAAAAAATCTAGTTACCCTAACTAAAATTTAAAAATTGACTTAGATTCCAATAAAAATCTAGTTACCCCTAACTAAACTTTAAAAATTACCTTAATTCCAATGAAAATCTAGTTACCTGACTTAACTTTAAAATTGACTTGAATCCCAATAAAAATCTAGTTACCCCTAACAACTTTTAAAACTGACTTAAATCCAATAAAAATCTGGTTACCCGACTTAACTTTAAAATTGACTTGAATCCCAATAAAAATCTAGTTACCCCTAACTTAACTTTTAAAATTGAGTTAAATCCAATAAAAATCTAGCTACCCTAACTAAAATTTAAAAATTGACTTAAATTTCAATAAAAATCTAGTTACCCCTAACTAAACTTTGAAAGTTGACTTAAATCCAATAAAAATCTAGTTACCCGACTTATTTTTTAAAATTGTTTTAAATCCAATAAAAATCTAGTTACCCTAACTAAAATTTAAAAATTGACTTAAATTCCAATAAAAATCTAGTTACCCCTAACTAAACTTTAAAAATTGACTTAAATCCAATAAAAATCTAGTTACCCGACTTAACTTTAAAATTGACTTGAATCCCAATAAAAATCTAGTTACCCCTAACTTAAGTTTTAAAATTGAGTTAAATCCAATAAAAATCTAGCTACCCTAACTAAAATTTAAAAATTGACTTAAATTCCAATAAAAATGTAGTTACCCCTAACTAAACTTTAAAAATTGACGTAAATCCAATAAAAATCTAGTTACCCGACTCAACTTTTAAAATTGACTTAAATCCAATAAAAATCTAGTTACCCTAACTAAAATTTAAAAATTGACTTAAATTCCAATAAAAATCTAGTTACCCCTAACTAAACTTTAAAAATTGACTTAATTCCAATAAAAATCTAGTTACCTGACTTGACTTTAAAATTGACTTGAATCCCAATAAAAATCTAGTTACCCCTAACTTAACTTTTAAAATTGAGTTAAATCCAACAAAAATCTAGCTACCCTAACTAAAATTTAAAAATTGACTTAAATTCCAATAAAAATCTAGCTACCCCTAACTAAACTTTAAAAATTGACTTTAATCCAATAAAAATCTAGTTACCCGACTTAACTCTAAAATTGACTTGAATCCCAATAAAAATCTAGCTACCCCTAACTAAGAGGCAAGATCGAATGACTTTTTTCCGGTCATGCCCCAATATATTTTCGGCGCAAATATTGTTATTTATAAGTTTGAACATGGTTAGAAACTATAAAAGAAAATCTGAAAGGGGTAACAGCTACACCAGTATAGCGCAAATGTGTTGTGAAATTTTTAAAATTTGATAGAGAAGTCAATTTTTTTGGGCTACAAAAGATGATGTTGACAATATGATCTATGAAAACATAGAGATGTTCTTACCCGATCCAATATAGAGTATGAACAAAATTATTTTAAATTCAATGTAGAATTTAAGGAAGTAATTATTGCGTAAGAATTTAATAAAAATAAAGATTTTTGCCTCTATTATGGATTTTTATTATTTTTATTCCTATATACGGGGTAAGATCGAATTTATAAATCTTTAAAACTATCGATTTAAATATTTTCAATAGTAGAAAACGATTTCAGGGGCATGTTCGGAATTCGACCTTACCCCTCAATGATTCACAAAGGACTTGTATTGTGAATTTATAAGTTGTACGATCTTTCCCCATTACATGGGGCAAGTTCGAACGGGTGCTTTTTTTTTAATTTTTTTTTATTAAGTTATCTATTGACAAATATAAAATCTTTTACAATGGAGTGTTTGTTTACAAATTGAAGATACCCCCCCCAAATTTTGTCTGAATTTTGAAATCAATTTAATAAGTTATACTCTGCTAAAGTTCAACTATTCTAAATTCCGTGCGATCTTACCCCAACTTACCTTACTCATAATAATTCTTCGATTGTATACTTATTTTATCTGAATGAATCTGATTTTGTGATTTTATACTTTTGTAATCATTTATTAATTTAATAAGAAAGCCTTTAGCAATTTTAACATAAAAAATATATATTCAATTTTTGGTACAAATTTCTAGTTAAAATGCAGTCACAAAAATTTTTGTTTTCAAATTTTGGATGCAGCGGCAAAAATATCAATCCTAATGAAAATTTTTTTGAAACAAAATTTAATATTGTAAGAACAATGTCTCTAATGATTTAAAAAAAATAATGGCATTGCAATAGTAGCAAAGATTTAAATGAATAATTACATTTAGAATAGTATTAAAATTGACTAAATATCAAATTTTTTATGATAAAAAAATAATACAAAAAATATGTCAATTTGACACACACAAATCAACACAAACATACAAACCGTTTTCAGCCCAAATTCACAAAATTTTATATTGTTTACTCCGAAATTCAGACTCAGAACCGTTTGGCAATCGTAAGTCACGGCGAACGAGACAGCTGCCGATAAACGCACTCTCTCACACTTCAGCTTTTTTTTTTCAGGCCGAGATGGGAAACTCATGTTCGAATGGGTCCAGGACCCAAACTGTGTTGGACTCATCCCCAAGGGGATGCCTACCAACCAAACCCACCTCAAACTCGCCGTAACCCCCGCCTCGGAATCACTACCCTAGCATACTTCGAGACGGGCCGCGGTCCCTCGCACACTCTCCGCTCGCACCGTCGTCTTCTCCCTAACTCTCACTCCTACCTCTCATGACATATCGAGTTCTTCTCTCCCCCTAACCATGCTCTCTACTACGCCACTTACCTCCATCCATTCCTCCTCCCTCCTCAACATTATCTCCACCATGCTCTCCCAATACACCGCCTCCCCTAGTTTCCCCCAGCATCTAAACACATGCCCCACATCATCCTCCACTTCACA
The DNA here is from genome assembly GCA_947563755.1 of Lochmaea crataegi. Lineage (NCBI taxonomy): Eukaryota > Metazoa > Arthropoda > Insecta > Coleoptera > Chrysomelidae > Lochmaea > Lochmaea crataegi. Next base: position 23,322,712 of record OX387433.1, on the reverse strand, counting down.
CCTCTCGCACACTCCAGTCTCTTTTTTTTCAAATCTTGTGGAGGTACCCTACTCTCGACCCATGTCCAGTGAACACCTGTGTCAAGAAGTAGTTCACCTCCCCGAATTTCCGGTCCATCCAATCTCTCCTATTCCCAATCGCTCCTTTTAGCGCGCCCTCATACTCTTCCCACCTTCTCTCCATTCCCTCCTCCATCCATTCCTGTACTTCCTGTCTGGTCGCACCCCTTCAGCTTGCCTATAGCGCTACTCACCCGCACCTATACATAATTTTCTAGATCACCTGGCAGGCAGAAAGTCCCTCTAAAATGATATGTCTTTTTAATAATCTTATTTCTTAAATATAAATAATGCCCTCTTAAAATTTCAAGTTGCCTCAAATACTTTTTTTTTGCAAAATATTAGTGCACGCGTCTGGCAAGGTTAAAAACCTGACTAAATCGCCTGGCTTATTTTTTTCATAACTCTTTAAACATTAAACTACAACATATAAAAATTTCAAATTGCCTCATTATTATTTTTAAAAATTAATTGGTTGATTTAGCCCCGATACTTACAAGCCAGGTCTGCAATTCCGTGCTGGGGATAACAGGAGAGGTATAAGTCAAGTTTTCAGCTTGCCTCAAATACCTACCCAAAAATGTCTGTTAGCTCTTGGACTATTTTTTCCCACCTAATTCATTAAGTTTTCCTAGGCATTCCCATATTATTTTAAAACTTATTATCAAAAAGCAAAAGCAAGAAGAATTTTTTTTATGATTTCCTCTACATTGTTTGTATCTTCTCCTTTTTGCAATACTTTTCGCCACCATGCAGAGACGTAAAGCTAAGAACCTCTTTAATGTCCTCCGTTGGGCACGTGTTCATTGCTTCTGTAATGCATATACAGGCGAGTCTTTGAATTCCAAAGAGGTTGTCTCTCGTCGTCAATAGGCTAGTCCCACTACTCCGCGTAATGGCTCCATAAGTGATGATTCGTCTCACTATGGCTGTGTACATCCACCTCAGGAACCTTGGGCTACAACCCGAAATTTTCCTACCGGTCTACACCAGCTATTCGTATACTCCAGTCCCCTTTATACGATGGCACAAAGTATATTCTCAAATTTTCTTTTGGCTGTTATAACAATGACATCGGCATATCCTTGGCAAGATATTCAAACCACACAGGAGTTCGTCAACTGTCAAACTCTTTCCGGAGATGCCATTCCTCCTCGTGGACATTCTCCGGCTGTGCAAAAGGAGAGAATGTGTTTACTCGTCACCGAATCTGCTACTCTAGTGCTAAGTAGTTCCGACATTCATTTGATGGTTGTGCTGTCGACACTTCTTCTGTTTAATTCACATACCTACTACAGTTTCTTGGTTATCTAAAGCCACTCACCACCATGCTGATGGATAGGTGGAGAGGTAGTCTCTCTTGGATTTCCGTATAAATGTCAATAGTTTTCTCCATCGTTTCAAGCACAAATGATGTTGAGCTATTTTATCTGAAGGATTTTTGGTTTGTTGTGTTCCTTCTGGAATCTCAGAAGGGTATGTGGAAAATCTTGGGGTATGAACCCCAAACAGATTTACTGGATTTACCAAACAATGGTTAAGCCAATGGTCACGTATGGCTCAGCTGTCTGGTGGACCAAAAGTCTGCAAAAGACAACTAGAGCAAAGCTGCAAGGCTTGAAGCGAACATCATGCCTGGCCATTACCGGATCAATGTCATCCACACCAACGGCAGCTATGGAAGCCCTCCTGCAACTAACTCCTCTCCACATTTATTTGGAGAAGGAAGCCAGGAGAGCAGCTCATAGAATGATATCAGTGGAGAGGCCAATAAATGGAGAGACTCTGAGGGATCACTCGGGAATGCTGAGGGAAATACAAAATCACCACATTCTGGGGATGCCCTCGGATCTCTTTGTCACAAAACTTCACGTGGATAAGCCCTTCTTGGTCCTCATTCCCACGAGAGACCAATGGGACAGCGAAGAAATCTCCTTCCTAGAAACGGACTACCTGATTTACACTGACGGATCCAAAACCGGAAACGGGGCTGGAGCGTCGGTCTTCAGCAGGAAACCCAGAGTTGAAATCACAGCCAACCTGGGTAGGTACGCTACCGTCTTTCAGGCTGAGGTATACGCCATTGAACTGGCTGCAAAAGAGCTGATGAATCAACCTGTTGTTAAAAAGAACATACACATCCTGTCAGATAACCAGGCTGCTCTTGAAGCAATGAGCTCGTACATGATATAATCTAAGCTAGTACATAACTGTCTACAATCCCTTGATATACTAGGCACGGTAACAGAGTCACTTTGACCTGGGTGCCGGGGCATCGAGGAGTGGAGGGCATCGAGAAGGCCGACACTCTGACAAAGAAGGGATCAGAGTCTCTATTTATCGGACCTGAACCATTTTTTGGCATTGCGGAAAGTACTGCTAGATCAGCCATAGCTACCTGGGCGGAGAGGAAAACCTTCACGTACTGGGCAGAAATACCGGGGCTCTCTCACTCGAAGGCGTTCATATACAACCCTCCGAGTACAAAAAATTAGCAGATCCTGGAATGGAGTAGAACAAACAAACCTACGCATTCAGTCGGGACTGCTTACTGGACATTGTCGACTAAATTACCACCTAAAGAAGATGAGTTTGGTTCAGACCTTGGATTGTCGGTTCTGTTATTTGGAAGACGAAACTGCTGAGCACATACTATGCCCATGCCCAGCTTTGGGCAGGGTAAGGTATAACATATCCGGTTCTAGTACCTTAGAGCCGAGCGACTTCAAAAAAGTATCACCAAATACAACCATGGACTTCGTCAGAAGCACAGGCTTGTGGGGTGAATTATAATCCCTAGGGGTGAGCCACAATAGACCCAACGGGGGTCGCAGTGCACCTAAGCTTCTTGGATCTTCCATATGTGAAGTTGGTTTCTTTCAGTATGTCCACACATATATCTATGATGGGAATTGTCCTAGGCAGGCTGATGTTTTAGTCAAAGGTTTGCGGCTGTAAACTTCTGCATCAGGTCCTTAAGCCTTGTGTAAACCATTTTCTACTGCTTTTAGCTGCTCTTTCTTTTGAAGCTCCCATAGTGAGCTTGTTTTGTGCAGCTAGCAGCCTGGATTTTATAGTTGGGGTAGAAAAAAATATAGAAAACTGGGTTAAACTTCTTTCTTGGCCAGTCTGTTACGGAGTTGCTGATATGAAGATGGAAAACATTAAATGAGGAAGTTAACTTTTTTCAAGTAGTTTGAAAGTCTTCATACTTTATAATGTCCTCATCTTCCAAAAGACTTTACCCAGACTTTTTAAGACCATAAGAGCACAAGGGTTTTGAGTTAAAAATACAAATATTGTTCACAAAAATATTATATCGTATGAAACGCGACATAAAAAAGAATTCCAGCAGTAACAAATTAAATTAATTTTTTGCTTGGTGTTCCCTAATCTTTTAATTATTAGTTTCTCTGACAGAGTAATTTCAATTTTCTGCTTTCAATTCATCTGTCTAGACGGTATCACACCTAGATCGAATCATTTTATTCCAATTTGGAATTTCCATATTCATTTCGTTGTTACGATTTAACCGAATTTGACTCCAGCCTTTTACTCCGACACCCTTTGCAGAGTCATTCTTGAGAAATAATAAAAAAGTAATTGGGACTTTGAAGGGAAAGAAATAATAAGATAGTTTTTTGGCTGTTTCTTGGATCTTTAAAAAGTGTGATTATTTTATATCGTTTATACGGAGGGGGATTATTTAAAAGTTTAGTGAGTTTAACTAATACCATAGTTGTTTTGGAACATTTTTATTTTCAACGTTTCCATCTGCTGTTATCAAGAATTATTGTAATTATAATTTTTTCCTCACTAACACTTCTAAGAAATTTGGCAACTGTTCAATTAATGAAAATATTTTCAGAGTTTGTTGTCAAATTTTCTCAAAGTTTTTCACAGAAGACTGTATCTTTAATAAATTGATTGTGAATAATGAAATATTTCAGGTAATAAAAATGTTCATGATAGTATAACCTAATAGGAAAGGAATCTAGTAAAATGCACGTTCAGGAACAGCTTTTTAAGGATGCCTTAACTCAGAAATATTATTAATAAAACGCATTTGATATTGATTTTTGTTAGATGACAATTTTTGTTTTGAAATAATATGTTATATTGTAATGTGTGCCCAAGTGAGTATCGGTTAACAATAATTCCAACAATAAATGATAAGAACACCTGGAAACCAAATTTCACTACATTCTGCTGAGATGTTAGCCACACACCTCTCTGCATCCCGTTGTATTAAAGCACTGATTTTTCGCCTTTTACTATTGTGCTATTTCAATATTATGTTCGTGGAATCCCATTGAACATGATCCTCCCAAGAATGTTTGCAAATACTTGACTCATAAAACTTAAACATACTTTAATTTTAACAAACTTGGCTCTCTGCAGGTTAAATGATCAAGGCATGGACGTATTGCTTTGTGGATGACGTGATTTTCACCAATAGGAAATTCCCATGTCTTACAAGAAGCACTATGAATCGTGTAAGACTGGTTCCCTAAAGAGGATCTTTCAGTTAATCCAAAGAAAACCAAACTAGTTGTTTTTACAAATAGAAGAGCTCCTCCACAAGATAAAGTACTAGAAATGTTATAAATATCTCAAGAAGTAAAATATCTGGTGACACTTGATTCCAAACTGAATTGGAAGACACATCTGGGAAAATTTCTACCAGGGTACCTAGGTTTTTAGGACAATGTATTAGAATAATGGGCGAATGCGTCCCGACGTGGTTCACCGGCTTTACACAACTCTGATAAGGCCAACGATGACCTGGTGGAGGAGAACAGAAGTATCTTCTACAGTAAATATATTAACTGTGATCCAAATACAAGCTCTCTTTGATATTACCAGGGTAATGAACAACACGGGGATAGCATCATTCGAAGCCCTCACTGGCCTTTCTCCCCTGGAACTTTTTGCAAGGGTGGAGGCGATGATGGCGATTCCCAGGCTGAAATCGGGAAGCTTGTAGAGTCCAAATAATATTTGAGAATAACATACTGATACAACTTTTTTTACGTTGGAAACTGCAACTGGTCAAAAATGACCAATAAGCAATTTTGCTGTACTTAAAAACTAATGACTAATTCTAAGATATCACCCACTGGTAATTCTTAGTTTCTATCTCACCAATCACTTGTTTGTTGTGATAACTGCTTCGACATTAATCACTTCACAGCACTAATTCAAAGGGCTTCACTCTTTTTTGCCTTCACTGTTGATCTTGGTTGTTCAAAATCTGCAGCATTTCGATGTTGTGGTGACTGTGAAGCCTAGTCTCGTACTTCCTGGCATATCGTTTGATTTCCACAGCTACTGTTGGAACTCCTAGATCCCTGTGTAGATCGTTTTTCGAACATATCATGGTGCGTTTACTATTCCTCTCAGAACCTTGTTTTGAAACCTTTGTATTATATTGCTATATTTAGCCCATCCCCACAACTGTATGCCATAGGTCTATACCGGTTTTAATACCTGAGTATATGGTAAGAGTTTATTTTGGGTAGAGACGTATAATTTCCTCCCGAGTTGCCAATACATTCTATATATCTGAATTCAAGTTCTCTTTTTTTCAATTTGACATATTCTTTCCAGCATAGCTTAACGTCCAAATTCATTTCAAGGTATTTGGCTGTGTTTACCAGTGGTACTTGCCTGTTAATTAAGAATTATGTTTTGATGACCTATAGAAGTTATGTTTGTAAAGTTTACATGGGTTGTTTTAGCCTCTAGCTTAATGCGCCATTGTTTCGTCCATTTACTGATTTTATTAGTGGCTTCTTGTAGTTTTTTTTGTTATGTAAGCAAGGTGTTCTCCTACCGTCATTACAGCCGTGTCATCAGCAAACATTGCTATTTTCGTATCATTAGGTGTAGAGACATCATATATATATTTATATAAATAAGATACAGTACTGGCCCTAGACCGCTACCCTGCGGCACCCCAGCACAGATATCTATTAAATCTGAATAAGTATTTTCTTGTCCCATTCGGAATGTTCTGTCTGAAATATATTATTTAAGTACATCCGAAAACTGTCTAGGTAGTAATTTCCTGAGTTTATATTCCAGTCCTTCATACCAAACCTCCATAATTGCAGTATCTGTAGACAATTCATTCATTTACTTATATAATACCATGAAATATGTGATTTAGTTAGTTTTTGATGGGAATTAAACAAGCCAAATAATATAATAAAAGGAACATACAGAAGATATTTTATTTTATATCCATACCATTATTTGATAATTGCTATACTATACTCTCCAATCCATCCAATTCATCCCCCTCTAAAATTAGGAGTTACATAAACTAAATAATATAACAAAAGGAGCACCCAAGTAACAATTTGAGTTTTAACTTGGTATACAGGATAGGTACCTATAAAGCTTATTTTATTTCATTTTCATAAAACTTCTTTATCTAGAGGATACTTAAAAGCTGCCACAAGTAGGCTTTAAGATAAAAGGGAGAATCCTAAGACGGTTTTCAGGAGTAATTTAAAAGAACTTTTTAAAACCTCCTAGCTGAATTTTGAAGCCTTGCATAACGTTTTTAGGATAACCATAAAACTTATTAGTAAAACTTTTATAAGAGTAACAAATCCCAGAACTGCTTTAGGAGTGGAGTATGATAAAGCTGAACGATAAGAGCATCATAAGACCAAATTTATAAATTATAAATGTGTTTGCTCTTAAAATAGTTTTAAAAAAATCTTTCATAATATTATTCGGCTTTATGGTACTCTTATCTCCAGTTTATTCTCAAAGATGTCCTAAACATAAACAAATTATTTGAAGAATGGCTGCTAAAATTATTTCCAAAAGCTTACTGGTTCCATAAATTTTTAAACGAACACTACATTTCTGTTAAAACTTACTATGATGGGACATATATTTTGACGCGCCCGGTGAAATATTGATTGTTATAAAATTTTTAAAAAAGTTTCCGCAATAACATTTTTTTACTACTATTTTTGCAAGTATTTCTATTTATTCAGGTACTTATGTTATATTATATTATACTAGAAGACCTGACAGACGTTGTCCTGTCCTAACATTGTCTTGTCAATAAGATATTATGCAAGCGGTTGTTTTCTGCCCGTTGAGTGGAGTGTCAGAGTAGATTTTGTTTATTTCAAACTTAACGATACCTATACAGAAACTTTAAATTTTAATTAACCGCCATTTTTTGTCCAAAGTACAATTTTTTTCCGGTGCAATTTTAATAGTTATACTGCTATTCGGGACGGAGACAAATACAACAAATCAAAAACCATGAAAATCGGTCCAGCCGTTCTCGAGTTAAAAGTGTTCCAACAAACCCGACTAAATAAGATATTATGCAAGCGGTCGTTCTCTGCCCGTTGAGTGGAGTGTCAGAGTAGCTTTTGTTTATTTGAAACTTCTATAAATGCCATCCTTACAATTAGCTAATCTCCATTATCTCTTATACATATAGTACTACAATTATTATATTCGATTGCCATCTTGCAAAAATAATAATCGCGATGGAAAAATAGTGGTTGGTCGTATAAGGGTGAAAAAAGAGTAATATGAAATTTTTTATTCTAAGTCATGGCAAAATTAAAGTTTATAATTGACAAATAAAAAATAGGGGTTGATCGTAGAAGGGTGAAAATTTAGGGTTGTATATATTTTTGAATGCTGTATCATAAAAAAATAAAAACAAAAAATGTTGTCTAAAAAATAAAAAAATATGTTAAGGGGTGGACCACCCTTAACATTTAGGGGGATGAAAGATAGATGTTGTCCGATTCGCAGACCTACCCGATATGCACACAAAATTTCATGAGAATCGGTCGAGCCATTTCGGAGGAGTTTAACTACAAACACCGTGTTTACAACTAATTTACGTTACAAGACTATTTTTGTTGTTTTCTTTAATCGAAATTGATAAAAATTTGAAATATTTTTTACTGGAGAAATTATTAGTAGAGGCTAGTAAATCATCAAAAATCTGACGGAACTATAAATAATTGTCAATGGTCGTTAAAACTAAGAGGAGATAGGTAATAATAAATATCTTTTTAATCTATTTAATAATACGTTAGCTCTTACCACATTAGTCAAATAAATGATATACAGTGTGTTCACAGATGGGGTTGAAGAGAGGAGGAAAGCAGTCTTTTACTTTTAATTTTACGACAAAAAGTGATTCTTTATAAAAAATTCTGCCTATTTAAAAAAATCTTAGATTGAGTGATGTACAGGGTGTTAGTAAATTAGGAAAACATAAAAATGTTCCAGGAGACAAAAAACTATAATTATTTATCATTTTATACAAATTATTTATAATATAAAGTCAAGCCCAAATAACAATTTTCAAATTAAAATTCCAATTTTTAGTATTTGTGCAATTATTATTTGTTACATTCAACAAAAACTCTTAGTTAACACAAGATGTTAAAGTATTTTTTGCATTTTTTAAAAGTATTTCTTTGCAAATAGTCGCACAATATCACTATGACTTGCACTAGCTTGGACACAATTCTCGCGTGGGGGGCAGTCGGTCTCCCTAAAAACTTATTAATTTTTTATAGAAAAAAATTTATGATATGAAATTTTTTTTTCTTTTAATCGGAAGTGTTTGTTATTACAATAAAAAAAATGTCGAAAAATATATTCGGTCATTCTCACATTCCGACACCCCTAAAAGCCGCCCCCCTACCAAAAATTGTCTCGTAGTACAATTCGACTCGACATACAAAAAAACACATATACCGAAGTTTCAACGGTAGGTAATACAAATATTTTTACAAGGCATGGGCCCGAGGACTATTATCTTATTATAAAAATAAGCAGAAAAATTTATAAAGATTAACTTTTGTCATAAAATCCTACAGAAAATAAATAGTCTTCTGCTTGCATAGAATAATATTCATAATAGTTATTATCTTTGAGCAATAGGTAATAACTCTTATGAATGATTTTCAATTTGTGATTTTATAAGGGTAAATTAAAATAACTCTAAAATTATAAACTAAAATACAATAGATATCAAAGAATAAATATTATTCTACGCTTTACAAACTAAGTTTTGAAAAATATTTGTCAAAAACAGTGACCTTTCAATGAAGAAAAAAAATTACTTCCCGGGCTACATGCCCCGACAGACATTGTATTACACTTCTAAGTCAAACGGGGTTGGTAAATCTACGAGATTTAAACCAACCATTCTGGTTTGTAATCAGAAGGGACAACATAACTTGTAGACCGGTTTCTGCGTATCTGTGCCTCATCAGTACAAGGTATATGGACTGACATGTCTCTATCAACCACTATACATTCCTTCCAGTTACGAAAATGTAAAAGTTGCGATAATAGCGACACCTCACCTTCAAATCACGAACCAAAATTCGAAATTTGACAACAAGCCCGTTAGCTTGAAACATATAGAATTATTACAGTTTCCTGTAAAATTGTCGTATACTAGTAAAGCGTGTTACCAACAGATATCAAAGAATAAATATTATTCTACGCTTTACAAACTAAGTTTTGAAAAATATGTTTCAACCTGTAATAATTCTAAAATACAATAGTTTGGAGCAAAAGCCACTACCAAAAAAAATGTCAACTCCCAACCTTCTAACGGCAGAACGAGTAAAAACCATATGGCATATGCCAGAATATCGAGAATATCCAATGCGCCCGCGAGAACGCCGAGATACTTCTAGATTTACGGCGCACGAGTATAAATAGGCCACAAGCATCGCTGCAGTCAATTAGTCAATCAGTCAGTGTTGATACCGAAGGAAAGTAATCGCGCATCGATAAAGTGTTTATTAAGTGACTCTCATATAAATTATAATTAGTGTGTTTAGTGTATTACATAAATTATTAAATAAGGACTGAATTAAATATAAATCTGTAAATATAAATTAATTGTAAATATAAATTAGAATAAACGTTACAGTATGTAATTCTGCCTTTATAAAACTCTAATAAAACATAAATAAAACATGCTAGACTTAAAAATATTACTTGGGCAGACAAGGTATTTTTTCGCAAATCGCTAGGAAATTTTGACATTCCAGAGAAAATTTCTTAAAGAAAAGTCAAGATTTCCTATTCACTTCCTTACTGTAAGGAAATGATATTTCCTCACAGTTGTTAGTGTTCTACATAAATGACTGAAAACACATTGTTTATAAGGAATTAATTTATATTTTCGAAACATCAATACATTGCAGAATACATTTTAAAATTAATTTGTTTTATTTACAGTTATTTGATAATTATTGAACATTGGAGGAACATTATAAGAACTATGAGAAACATTTTGGACAACATGCGGGGTGGTAGGGTTATTTTGTTGAATATTTTGTACTGTGAAAATTTTATTTGCCACCTCAACCTTATTGTTAAGAGATTCTTCGATATATCCTTCAGCAACGTTTGGTGACTTCCACCCGCCATGCTTCTTTAAATTAGTCATGTCGGCAGCAGAGTGAACCAATATTGTTGCAGTCGACCGACGAAAGCAGTGACCAGTCGGATTTACCAAATTCAAATAAGTAGTAACTATTTTAGGCATTTTTATAAATTGATGCATTCCTACCACTTGTCTACAACCCTTTCCACTTTGATATTCAAAGAAAAATCGGTCACTGTTCATATTTTCTGGTCTTAACGAAACATACCCACTTTTGATAAACATTCAAGTAAATCTAATTACAAATAATCTTGGTTTGTTGGTCTTAGAATCAGGTATGCTAATTAAAAGCTTAGATTATAGGTCTTCTACATCTGTAGAGTCATTCGGATTAATTCATCCATTCTACAGACCCCAGAAAAGCCAAATATTGAAGCCACCTAATAAATACAAAATGTGTAATCTAAATAGAAATTAAAACCTTGTAAATTACCTTAATCATTAAATTTTCTTTATCTGGAGCTGCCTGGACAAATTTCAATTTATTTCTTCCTTCGTTGAAATATTTGCCCTATTACCTTGAGCTTGCCGTTTCAATAAAGAACGAAGTTTTGATATATGTAGATATATCTACATTGTGTTTAATGATTGACTTCAAGATTGAATAATTGGCCCATAATGTTGAAGATTTCATCTTTAAACAAATATGCCAGGAAGTACAACATTTTCTGGGAAAGAACTGGTGTTTTTACTTTATTCGTACTTTTCTCTTGATTTCTTTGGCAATAATTCTAATGAAGCAGTATTTACTGCCTCAACCAGCTCTGGAGGAGTCCCAGAAATTAAAAATTCATCATCGCTTATCATTTCACTTTCGAGAACACCAGCAATTAAATTTAGATGTGTCAAGTTTGACAATTCAACCTCGTAGGAAAAGCCACATTCCTGGACCCTGTGTTGCTAAATCTCGGCTTGCGCCTCGACTAAGCAATCTTCACAATTGTCCAGGAATGTTAAACTTTTCCTACTCGGTAAAAATGTACTATTATTTTATACATACCATTATCTGATAATGGCTCATTCCCCTCCAATTTTTCCACCTCAAACCCTTTGCTCAAGGATGGAATAGCTATAACATAAAAATTAGGTGTTTTTTTTTCTTAGGTACATTTTACGAATGCCAAAATTATAGCATAACGAGGTGCATTAAACTCCCCATCAATTAATTTCCTTTTATAAGTTTTGGTTGGTGTTTGCACCTTCCAAACTGGCGAATACTTTTTTGATGTGAAGGGCATTTCCATCATATCTACAGAAATTTTTTACCTTTTGTGTTTATTTATTTTGACATCCTAATGGTCCAGATCAGGCATCGGCCAGCAATAAGTTTTGTCCGGTCTCCCTCAGGTTAGTAACAGCTTCGGTTCTAGGAAATTCAGCTTCGTTCAGGAAATACGTATCATTTACCCATATTAGCGGCACACGAAAATGTTGATATGTTAGCCGAGGCATTGAGTTCTTTAAACAATGAACTCACATCCAGGTTTCTCATTTGAATTTTTCATTTTGGCCCTTTCCAATAAGGTTGCTATTTTTCGCCTGAATAAAATTTCCCATATTCACAGGATATTTGATATATGCATTTTTTGGAACATTGTCCTCTATTTTTTGTCAGAATAGATTCTAAAATATTGGTAGATTTGAAGCTACTTCAAATATTGAATTGAATGCCATTTTTCTTTCAATTGTTTCTGATGTAGCTTTAATTTATGGTGTTTTTTATAAAATTATGTTAGTTGGAGTATTATAATAATTGTTATTATTATTATTGGATATTAAAATTGACGTATGTTGTATATTTCCAATTTCTCTGATATTAATGGTAATTATCATTATTTAAAACTAACTTCAGTATAGTTTAATTCATTTCCATTCAAATTAATGTTTTGTTGTGTTGGTTTGTGGTGAAAATTCGTTTTATATATTGTGGATATTTTATTGATAAGAATATGTAAAAATGGTGAAAAATTGATATTTCTAATTTCATTGATTTCTCTGCTTTATTCGTGATTGTCAACAAATCATTTAAATATAGGCACTAAGGCCGAAACGTTGAAGATCAAAATATTCAATAACATTATCGCTCAATTGCCATTCTAATACAATCATAAACAATATCTTAGGGAGCCACTACAGCCTCTATTTTCAGCATATGTGATTAAAAACGCAACAAAAAGATTTCTAAATCAATCTAAGAAGGCCCTGGTGAACATTTTTCAAACAAACATACCAAAAAGGTTTGGGAGTTGTACAAAAAATCATTTAAAATCATATTTCGATAATTTATTCTGTTCAAACTGCCTTGAATTTATTTTTAAATCGTATCGATCATTGTGACTGCTTCATTTGAGTAAATATGAACTGCGAGGATATTTGTAACTGTTTCACAATAATCAATATTTACATTTTTATGCAAATAATATCCCTATTTTCAACATTCAAGTGTAAACTGCTCTTTATTATATTGATTTGGTTGTATTTATCGACAGTAATACGAAAAATGTGACATAAGCGACAGAGATTTGTGACCGGTACTTCTTCATACAATTCTTGGTAGACTTCGCGACCCTCGGAACTTTATGTTAATTTTAAATCTGTTTGATAGCTTACCTTAAATAAAGAAAATTAGAATAAAAATTTCGCTGGATCATTCAGTAATTACTTTAAAAATAACGAATATAATTCAAAAAATGTTACTTTTTCAACACTATTTAATGCTACTTTTTTAAATGAAACTAAGTGTTTCTAATTAATTCCACTATCTAATGAAAAAATTATGAAAACTCTATGATATTGATAATTATTTCGATATTGACATATCATCGTCAGAATATGTCAATATCGAAATAATTATCAATATCTTAGAGTTATCATAATTTTTTCATTAGATAGTGGAATTAATTAGAAACACTTAGTTTCATTTATAAAAAGTAATATGAGTAGATTCCACAAAGTAAGGGTCCAAACAGTAAATTCTATTTAATGCTATTTTACGATGAATATTTTCACTTTAAACTGTAAAGGTTATTATCTTAAACTAAAATGTAAGTCTGTTTAAAAAAAAACGAAGAAAATATTTAAATTTTGCCAATTTTTAGAAATTCTCCAGTCCAGGATTACTTCTGAAAGGATAGCATCTTCCTTTTACTGATGAGGCGCAAATTCGCCGAAACCATCTACAATTGATTTTGTCCCTTCTAACTACAAACCAGAATGGTTGGTTATATCTAGCAGATATACCAACCCCGTTTACTTTAGAAGTGTAATTCAATGTCTGTCGGGGCATATAGCCCGAGAAGTAGTTGTTGCTTCTTAGTTAACGGTCTGTTCTTAGAAAAGTATTTTTCAAAAACTTTGTAAGGCGTTATAATAGTATTAAACTATTACCTCTGACATCTACTGATAACACGCTTAACTGAAATATGACAATTTTATACAGGTAACTGTAATTAGGTAAATCAAATAATTTCATGTGGAATACAAATTATTTGATATTTATTCTAACTATATACATAAATTTATTCCCTTCCCATTTTCGAAAAAATATCAAATATTTTTTTTCTCCATACATACCTTCCTATTCCTCCTCTCGAGAAAAATCATGTCGAATATGAAGTATTTAACTATTTTTTAAATAAAATATCGGTCCAAATAGTGGTCGTGGAAGTGGTGAAAAGATATTGTTTTTTTAATTTTTCTCTAGAAATTTTGAATGTACATTTTTTAGTAAAAAGATCTAAAACCTTGTGTAAAGTATTTCCAAGCCGTCACGAGTTACTGAAATGAGAACTGGCAACATTGTCCATCCACCGCTCTTTCTAAAATTTGTGACCATCTGATATCTAGACATAATTGTCAAATTAGTGGATTTTTAGTACTTTTAGTTGAGACTTTCTATTTCAAAAGTGCATGATCCAAGAATTTTTTTTCATTTAAAATGTTCCTAGGGTCCCGAATTTTAGCGGACCCCAATTCTGTTTATTTTATTTTTTTTGAAATACATTTTACATATATTGTCAAAAGTAGAAAGAGATCCGAGTTTTTAAATATGGCCACGCCCCCCTATTGCGTAACGATCAGCGGCTGAATTGGGCTTTATTCAGCAGTTGTTAAAGGTATACCCATCCGTAAAGATCGCAGAGTTCAGTCCGTGAAAGTATATTGAGTTGAACATTTCCGCAGCGGCTACAACCCATTTCTCTTTCTCCGACTACTTTATCTTTCTTTCTTGTACGCAGCCCCTCACATTTACGTTTGACAAGCTGTTCCTACAACGAAAATAGTATTGTATGTTTACAGTACCACCATCTACCTAGTATTTTTAGCAGCAACTAATGTTAATTTAACTCTTTTTTGGAAAGTTTTGAAATATTCCATCTCGGCTAAGTGCCTTTTTTTGTAATAATGAGCGAGTTCTGCTGGACTTAACGGTTGGAACTGAGCACAAAACATGTTGAGTATGCTGGTAGTCAGCGGCTGAGTTTCGTCTGAACGCATTTCTGCAAGTTAGCGGCAGAACATAACCTAACTTTTTGATAATATTCTCCCAGTTTCTTTGGATTAAATCATTTCTTTATTTATCACTACCATGTAAACTTGAGAGTTTATTTCCATTATTATTTTTTATTACTAAAAACACAATGTAACTAAACCCAACACTTTGACAGCGCCAAAGATCACAAAATAAATTTTCTGTCAACTGTGACAGCGCTGAGTAAACAAAGCCAAAATAATTGCCGCTGCGTCTAATGCTCAACAGTTGAGAGGCAGCATCTCGTTTGAACGCTAAGTCAGCAACTCAACCGTTGATCCCTCTGAACGCGTCCATAGTTACTCAACTATCGCAATCAAATTTTATTGATAAAAAAATGTATACAGGGTGCTTCCTAAGTAATGTAAAATATTGTAGTGGGCGCTTCGTCACTCCATTTTAAGACGAAAAAACATGTGTGATAAGTCTTGTCGTTAATGAGATACTGGGTGTTGAATTGTTTATAGTAAATGAGCTCTGACTGTGAGTGAAATTTATTTTTCCTGGTGACGCTACTGGTTTTCAGAAGTAATACGAAAGAACATGCTTATTCTGAGTGGCCTTTGGAATAATGTTGACAAATACTGTGACAAACCTTTTTGTATGGATTAGCGAATGGTAATGCCTTAGAGGCTAGACGTATGTATGCCCAGCGTTATCCAAATAATCGTTTACCATGTTCTGATACGTTTACTAAGATACATATTCGTTTACAAGAAACTTTTGCTATATCAAAGAATATTATTGGACGATCCAGAAATGTGAGAATTGGAAATTGGAAAACCAGATTCTTCAAATTATTGAGCAACATCCAGAAACGAGCACCAGTAAAATTGCTGATGAAGTAAATGCTAGTAACAGAACTGTTTGGAATATTCTAAAAGATAATTTATTGTATCCACATCACGTTCAACGTGTTCAACATTTGCTACTTACTGACTATCCGCTCCGTATACAATATTGCTAATGGATTTTAAATGACATCGCAAACAATCCCAATTTGGCTGCCAATATTCTGTTTACGGATGAAACCAACTTTTCAAGACATGGTATTATGCATTTTCATAATGACCACATATGGGCAGATGTAAATCCACATGCCATACATGTAAAACTATTCCAACAAACATTTTCGGTCAATGTTTGGCTTGGCATCATCGAAGATTATTTAATAGGAGCATTCTTCCTTCCTGCACGGTTGAACGGTGAGACATTCCATGCAGGAGTTCCCCTGAGGTGACAAGGGGCCGAGCCTGGACCAGTACTGGGAAGACTAGCCTTGGCGTTCCTGTATAGGGCCATGCAAGGACCAAGTCGCTCAACCCAGCCGTGGCCGTACGATGGTGATCAAGGCATGGACCAGGGCTGGCTGACCCAGCCTTGGCCATGTCAATGATAACCCAAGCTCGGGCCAGGATCAAATGAAAAAATCGGGGTAATAACAGCAGTGAGTAACTTTTTTCCCGGAGCCAATAACTAGCATTTAATTTTGGGACAGTATTCGCAATCAAGGATGGCCCAGTCCTGGCAATCGAGCCAGGCCAACTCCAGGCAACCAAGTCTGATCTATCCCTGGCAATTGAGCTTGGCCCAGTCCTGGTTACCGAACCTGGTCCATTCCTGGCAATCGAGCCTGGCTCACTCCTGGTACTTGAGCATGGCCCAGTCTTGGAAGATGTACCTCTTATTATTGGAAGGCGCATGTGGTTAATGCATGACGGTGCTCCTCCACATTTTGCAGTGATTGTACGCGAGTTTTTAAACAACGTTTTTCCAGACCATTGGATCGGACGAGGATCCCCACACCCGTGGCCCCCTAGGTCACCTGGACACAATCCCATGGATTTTTGTGTGTGGGGATATCTAAAATCGCTCATTTACACAACCCCGATATTGAACTTAGGAGATCTTCAAAATCGTATCATACAAGGCTGTAATGTTATTCGCAACAATCCTGGTATCTTCGAACGTATTCGGCAATCCATTAGATGTCGAGCGGATGCTTGCATTTTGGCCATTTTGAACATATGCTCTGAAATGTACTATTTTTCCTTTATGTTTAACACATGTTGTTGCTTCTAATAAAATAATAAAACAATTCAACACCCTGTATTTTCGTCTTAAAATAGAGTTTTGAAGCGCCCAGTACAATATTATAGATTACTTAGGAAACACCCTGTATAGCCTGACAATTAGGTGGAATTTACAAGCAATTCTCTTTTAATTTGAGATAGTTGAATGTTTACATTGATTCGAACACCTTATTTGTTACAGAACGACTACTATAATGATATGGAGGTAGATGAATCTCGATGGTAAGAATGAGCCCTACGAAAACAGACACAAGAAGAGGATGCGTCCGACCACCACATTTCGACATATTGTAAGTACCAATTTGGACTTTTTTTCATTTGTAACTGCACAAGAAGTTTGTATTTCAGCGGGTAAATTAGGGTTATTAAATGAATAACTGACAGGTTTTCCTGTCAAATTTCTAAAGGAAACAATTTAGAATTTAAACAACACAAATTTACCCAGTATCAATACAAACTTCCATTTTCGTTATGGTTCCAAGGACTGGTCCTGGTTCAAAATATATTATATTGTTGCTGAACCTCTTTTCACGAGTTCATCAGCTTGTTCATTTTTAAAAATTTCGTTTTGACCCGGCATCCACACTAATTACCATCCACACTAATTACTATAAAAGATTGTTAGTGTGTGAGCGTTTTATTGATAGTTTTCTTTCTTTTTACAACTTTTTGTGGGTGAATTAAATTTAACTTCGGCTAGTTTAGTATCGTTATTTTCCATTTTTTATTGTCTTCAACCCTATACAGATCAAATTGGCATGTTATTGCTCCTGGTACCGTATTTTAGATTTTTTAAATTCATGTGGCAACATTTCAGTTATAAAAACAGGACCTCATTAACTCTTATCTCTAAAACACTATTAACAAGGAAGGTCTCATTGTCCACTTATAAATTGCTGGTATCCAGTGGCGTACATATTGTTGTACAATGGTTTGCGTTAAATGTAGTAATGATTTAAATAATGAAGCTGGGATTATGTGCGACAGCTGTCAAAGGAAACTTCACAAGGAATGTACTGATCTTAATGCATCGGTGAAGGTCATGGATTTGAAAGGGAAGAGAGTGCTTAGGTTTTATTGTAATGACTTTCTAAAGGGCTCCATACTGATACATAAAATTCCAGAACTCATGGATAAAATTGAGATCCTGCAGAATAAAATTGATAATCTTCAACTGCAGCCTGCAGACTGTTTGGAAGAAAATATAATGTGCGAAGTACATGAAAGGCAAAGAATAGCAAATAATATTATGATATATAACTTACCAGAGGCTAAAACGCCACGTGCCGGTGTAGAATCTTTTAAAACTATCATCAAAGTCTGTATAAATAACGAGGATTCAAATGTTGTAAAAAAGTCAAGTAACTTGAATTCAAGTTCTTGTTCATACATAAGCAAGTCCATTGAAGCAAGTAGCGCTTTAAAATGGCGTCGAATGATTTGGTGCGTGCTGTCATTTCTATAATAACGAGTGAAATTGTGAACGAATTGTTAAAAATAATTGAGAGTAAAAGAAAACGGAATAGGTCGATTTGGATAAGGAAGTGGATTAATAGAAGAAATCGTCTTGGTGCATCTTCGACACTGTTAAAGAGTTAGCTTTAGAAGATAAGCCAGCATATAAGATTTTCATGAAAATGTCTGTAGAGAAATTTGACGAGCTGCTTGGAATGATTGAACAAAAGATACAGAAATAATCAACTTGGTTTGGAGAACCAATATCAGCAAGAACAAAATTGGAAATTACATTACGTTATTTAGGTAGCGGTGACAGCATAACATCTCTATATTATCACTACCGGGTACCAAAAAATACAATATCTGTGTTTTCACCCGAAGCTCTGTCAACTACAAAAATACAGTAACAAAAGTCATGTCAATTACAAATTGCTAAAAAATTAAAGGTAATTTTTATTAATATAGAGATAGTTGGTCAAACGCCATAAATTCTCATTTGACGTCTCTCCTTGCTGATGCTGGGAAATTAAGGGACTCGTATGAAGATTATTTAGTTGGAAATGGTGCAGTACCATGGCAATTACGAAGGGTACATGCAGAATAAACAACAAAAGTACCTATACCCATGCAATATCATTATGCAATGAAATGTTAACATATTGTAGCTTAAGTACCTTGATTATAACGGAATGAAAACAATAACTTACCAAATTTGAAATGGATTTTCTGGTAGCCGTAACGTTTTTTAAAAAAATATCTGCAATCTCAAACCAAATTAGTTTTGGTTTATAAATGTCGTCCCTTCCTGCTCCACGTTTCTTACTTTTTTCAATTTTGCGCAGTTCTTCACTAAATACAGTTTTTATTGTCCTAATTTTTTTTCGAACTTCATCTGTGTCCGTATTAAATTCGTTATCATTCAATTCTTGCAACAGTTTTTTCATACTATCATCTCTCGCATTTGTGTCCCTATATTTATCAGCTTCGATGTTCCATAGCATGTCATACTTTTCGTAAACTTCAAGAAATTTACAAATCTTCTCATTGCGCCACCTGCTCATTTTATCACTATGCAAAACAACAGTAGATAACCTCACTTTTCACACGTTTCAACCAAAGTGTTACAACTAACGGTTTTCAAGTAGCTGGAAAAGCAGTTCATACTTGGCAATTTCTCCTTCAAGGAAAGTCAAAAGTTGAAAGGACGTCTACTCCACTTGAAACTTGAAACAAACTTGAAGGAAAGTTTCAAGTCAAGTAAATTATACGTGCACATTGGTCAAGTACTTGAATTGAAGTGACTTGAATTCAAGTAACTTGACTAATGAGAACGCCGCTTTAGTTTAGTTGAACATACTGTTGACGTTTTCAAGTTAAATGGTAATATTCTGTATAAATTATGGATCAGATATTTCGCACTCCATATTCACCTTTTTAATATTCAAAAATATTTTTACTCGCATCAATCCCCATTTCTGAAACAAACTTGTTTTTTCTATTTCATTTTTTTGGCAACATAATTTCTAATTACACTCATAATGTACCTTGTCTGTTTATATTTCTCCTGCCACCGTATGTCGATTCATGATGGCAAATTTGAAGATCTGCGAACTTTGTTTAGTTTCCGCTAGACACCACCACTTCCTTAAACACTTTACTGTTAGTGGGAAAAGGAGAGACGTCAAATGAGAATTTATGGCGTTTGACCAACTATCTCTATATTATTAAAAATTACTAATAATTTTTTAGCAATTTGTAATTGACATGACTTTTGTTACTGTATTTTTGTAGATTTTCATTCAGGAAATGGTCATTGATAGTTTTTTTAACCAACAAGTGCATTAATAAGGGCTATTAACAATCGAGATATTTTAATGTTTGAGGTTGTTAATCGCCCTATTAATACTCGTGTTGGTTACAAAACTTTTCCGTCGACTGTATAAGTTGTAGGAGAGAAGGTTGTACCTTGAGCCGGATTTTTTTGAGACTTCATTTTTCCCATAATTTTAAATTGTAAGCTAAATGTTTTTTACTAGCATATAGCCTATAGAGAGTATAATCATATAGTAAACGATTAATGTAATAAAACAAAAAGACATATTTTTTGTTCAATTTTGTTTATTATTACAAATATGGTCCAACGTACAAACCTGTAGTGTGCCTTGGACTAAGTAGTCTTGTACCTTGAGACACATATAACAATTATCAAACATTTGTAAAATCTGCTATTCGACATTGTATTTTTCGAAATCTAAATCAAAAATATGAAAGCCTTTCTGTATTTCTGACAATCCCGCTTGACGTGGTGGTGTAAGTTTAAGTACAACATCATCAATATCAATTTGAAATTGTTCATCACTTGGACCAGAAAATTTATTGCTGGGTAAAACTCTCTGAAGATGATGACAACTTTAGCACTTTTTTCCTAATCGTTTCTTTGCTTGTGGAGAATTTGTAATGCTTTTTTTACTAGCTTCTAGTTCTAACTTTTCTGGCGTATCAGTTGATATACGACATTTGCCTTTTTTCCTTCCTTTTATAGAAGCAATTCTAGGAGCAGCTTGTGGAAATTTTTGGAGAAATTAATACGGGTGATACATCTGAAGCAACATTTGATACTGACCGCGTTTCCCTTGATGTGGATGGAGCAGAGTTTGATGTAGTTGATGGAATATTGGATAATCTTCCTGTCGGACAAGATGAGAATCTTTGTGATGTAGAAGTTTCATCATATGGTCTATCAGTTACTGATGATCCAATGAATTCATTCTCATTCAAAGGCCAAATACCTGCCACTCTAAAACCGTATTGAATATTTGTAGGTGTAAATGCTAAAGGATAGGATATTCCTGATATTTCAGCCACATCATATATTGAAATAGGCTTTCCAGGGTGGCAACGCATCCAATCGGCACATGCTGTGTTGTAGTATGTCTTGTAAGGTTCAAGCACGCTCCGATCCAACGGTTGGAGCTTATGGCTGGTGTGCGGAGGTAGGGAAAGCATAACTATTCCATTCTCTTTTGCCAACTTTATTGCTTCGATGTTAACATGGATTTCGTGGTTGTCTAGAATTAGTAGCACCTTGTTATCTGATGAACAGTTCACATGATCTATAAAGTGGTGAAGATACTGTTCAAAAATTGTTTTGTTAGACCAGCCGCTATCGAACCAGGAGGGGCACCTTTTATCATGAAATCTTCATAATTTACCCTTGGAAATATATATAAGGGTGGCACACTGTGGCATTAACACAGGCAATAATGGTAACAATTACGCCTCTTTCTCCTGAAGTTGCGCTTCCAACCTGCTTCATTCCTTCACATGCCAATATTTTATCTGAAGCCAAAAACAATACTGTAATAACATTTTGAAAATGTTTTGACGATGGCAAAAACAAGAATAAAGAAATGATAAATTTACCCGGCATGTGAACATTTTCATCCAAATTGTAAATTTTATCAGCTGTGAATTGATATATTCCAATAACTCCCTTAAGCTTCTCAAAAAATGTAGCAACATTGTATTTATTGAAGCTAGTGGACCGAGCCAAACTTGTCGCTTGAGGCTTTCTTAAACTTAGTGTATTTCTGCGCTTGACAAAGTCCAAAAACCATTGTTTCCCAGCCTGACACTTGTTTTCCCAAGAAATGGGAATAGTTTTATTGTTTGCCTTTGCAAAGTCAAAAGCAAGAGCCCGAAGATCTCGACGAGTAAGACCATAATGCACCTAAGATGCTGTGACGAAATAGTCGCACAAGCTTTTTTCTTCATCTTCTGAAATACTTTTTTAACGGCGCAATTTTCGTAGGATTTGTAAGTTTCGTTTGGCTCACATTTAAGCAAGTATCTCTTTAAAGTAGATCGAGACTCTTCGAATTCTCTAGATGCAGAACGCACTGAAATATTATTATTTCTCACAGCATTTGCGAAAAGATCGGGATATTTCCTCTTTACACCTTGCTTACTTCTTGGCATCTGGAAAAAACAAGTTTTGAAAAATACATGTTAAAAAAAGGACTAAATATATTTCCACCTAAAGTGCGTACCTTGGGCGATGGCTTGTACGTTAGACCAGGCCCAAGGTACAAAACCCAAGCAAGGTCCAAGGTACAATCCTAATACATTTTAAGAAAAAATATAATTTTAACATATAAAAAACAAAAATGAAATGCTGAGTACTAGCAAAATTATTTGGTAACATATGTATCTTTAACGTAAAGCAAGTGAATACTGTGTAGATACACAATGAAACTAATGATAAAATATCAAAGATATTTCAAAACACTTACTTTTAGAGACACATAACCACCTGCTCACAAGTCGACGGTTCAACTGAGCTCACTTTAATAAAGATGCGAATATCGGTGGCCAATATGTTAACTAACTACGGAGTTTGACGGAGATTTAGGCGCTAAATTTAAAATTGTGCTACTTGCCCAAGGTACAAGGTGGTTGAACGTACAAGCATCTCCCCTATTATTTTTTTCCCATATTTAAAAACTAGGAATATTTATTTGATTCATAGGTAAGTACTGTTAAAATAGATTGAAATGTCACAGAAGTCGCCGGTTCAAACGTCACTGTTTTGGTTATTCTTAAATTATTAATCATTATTCTACTAGTACTGAGTGGTGCAATGAACATGAAGGGCTGACTCGCGACATGCTC
Source organism: Lochmaea crataegi (assembly GCA_947563755.1). Taxonomy (NCBI): domain Eukaryota; kingdom Metazoa; phylum Arthropoda; class Insecta; order Coleoptera; family Chrysomelidae; genus Lochmaea; species Lochmaea crataegi. The sequence continues at coordinate 23,299,428 of OX387433.1, read as the reverse complement.
GCTCCAGCTACAAGAGCTTGACCTATGGTCGAATCTGAGTGGTGCAATGGACAAAAGGGATTAAACACGCATTTGCCCGCTCCAGATACATTTGTCATGTGAGAACGAATTATTATTCAATCACTATCAAAGCTCAGATATTTTACATTCAATAAATTCAACAGGTAAATAACAATAAATAATTACGGCATTAATATAGAGACATAAAACAATAAAGAAAGAACACTCAGCGAAAAAGCTCACCTGAATAACTTGCAGTGTAATCACCCACAAATTCAAAATCTCTAACACTAACAATAATTTCTCGGAACACTAAACAGAACCACAATTTTGAAACACAGACAATAACAGAATGCCTTTAATAATTTTTACTCAACTTGATACCTTTTATAAAAGCCCAAAATTCATAAGTAGATAGTAATCGTAAATCAACTCGTTTCCTTGGTGAGAAATATGAAAACGTCTGGCGATATTGGAAATATTGAAAAACTGATTTCTTTGAAATGTGGAATTTTCAAACATCTGTGTATTTTTAAGCTAGTGGATTATGTGCAATAGTGAATAATGAAGAAAGGTTTGAAAGGTTGACTGAAGAAAAAGGAAAAAAGAGTTGGATACAAAGAGACGCAAAAGTTCAAAAAATAATAATTTCTACTGTTGACAAAAAGGTTTTAGTGCATATATTGAACTGTACTACCACTGCAGATATGTAGTTATAAAAAACTCAAGGATTTGTTTCAAAAAGACAGTGAAGATCAAAAATGCAGATTGTTAGAAGAATTTTTTTGCTTTAGCTATGAAAGAAGTAGCGACATATCGACACATTTGAGTAAGCTACAGAATTTAGCATATAGACTTAAATTATTAAAGCAAGACGTTACAGATGAAATGTTGATTTCAAAAATATTAAGCACTTTACTTGAAAGATTTAGATTTTTTAAGAATGCTTGGGAATCAAATCAACTCCTCGTGTCGAAAAAACCTTAGAAAATCTCATTTCAAGATTATTATCAGAAGAAAATGCAAACAAAACCAAAGAAAAAGAAAGATCTGTTGAATTCCAGTATTCTAGAGTGGAAAAATTATACCATATTTGTAAGAAACCCAATCACATAGCTCGATTTTGCAAATATAGAAATAACAATTACAATGAAAATGAGAGACAACAGAACCAAAATAAAAATGAAAATCGTTATAACAATCAAAACCGTCAAAACACAACAACTTTTAAAAGATGTAGTATTTGTAAGAAAACTAACCACACAGAAAACAGTTGTTTTTACAGAGACAAGCCAAGCACAAGTAGTGAAAATAAAACTGAACAGAACAAAAATAAAAAAGTGTCTTTTTTGACAGAAAATAAAAATTTTGATGAAACCGAAAAGAATCTTTTTATATTCGATTCAGGAAGCACAGCTCACATGGTGAATGGCATAGAATTGTTTGAAACTTTATCAGAACAACAAACAGACATATGCGTAGCAAAAAAAGGAACTCAGATTACTGCAGAAGGAATTGGAACAATTGATACAAAATAATGTATTCTAAATGAAGTACTATATGTACCAGAAGCCAAAATCTAATGTCAGTAAAGGCTATTACACAAAATGATGGGAAAGTGATATTTGAGGGAAATAAAGTATATGTGATGAAAGAAAATAAAAAAGTTTTAGAAGGAAAGAAAGATGAGAGAGGACTTTACACCATAAAACTTACAAAAGAAGATATAATGAGTGAATACATGGAAGATTGCATGGAAGAAAGCCTGTTGTCCGACACAAAAGTAGAAAAAGTAATAAACTGGCATCGTAAGCTTGGACATATGAACATCAAAAGTATGAAGAAAATAATTGAACAAGAAATAGTGACAGGAATGGATATTAGCTCAAAGGATTGTGACTTATTTGAACTGCCATGTGATGTATGTATGAGAGGAAAACAGACAAGACTTCCATTCAACAACGAGAGGACCAGAGCCGAAGTACCATTAGAAATTATACTCAGTGATTTATGTGGCCCAATCGACCCACCAACATGGGACAATAAAAAATATATCCTCACAGTATTAGATGATTATACACACTACTGCGAAATATATCTTCTGGATCATAAAAGTGAAACAACAGATTTCCTAAAACAATATACAGGGTGTCCAGAAACTCTCCTGCCAAACGAAAACTACAGTTACTAGAGGTGATGTTAAGTCGATTTAGCTCAAATTACCTTAATCCGAAAGTACTTCCTAAGGGAGCTACAGCCCTTTGAAGAAGACGTCCTCTTATGAATTTTCTTCAAATTATTCAAAAATACCGTTACTTAAAATATTCAAACTTGGTATAATCAATAAACAGTTACAAAGCAGTCGTTCGCTGTAAATAAATTTTTTTCAGATCCATCACAAGCGTGTCAGTCGGGGGGACTAATAGGTATTTTTATCAAAACATTTTTATTTTCAAGTTTTTTATGTATCCGACACCGAATTTGGAAAATTCAAGATAATTTTCATAAAAAATGTTCTCTTCTTTCAAATCGATATCATGAACCGTTTTCGAGAAAAATAAATTTAAACTTTTTGTGTTTCTTACATAAAATCATGTTGGATTATAAAATTGTATGTGTGAAAGGTAAAAAATAATAGTTAATTTGATCAAAATGGTTTATTTTTCGAATGAAGAATATGCTGATATGCATTTAGTTTATGGGAAAGTACAATGTAACGCTCGTGCAGCGGAGCGAAGATATGCGGAAAAATTTCCAAACAGAAGGCATCCTGCTCGCGCAACATTTGTAGCTGTACACCAAAGATTGAGAGAAAGTGCCTCAGTAGTACCTAAAAATACTGAAACTGGTAGACGACCTGATGTGACAATGGAATACGAAGACGATATTTTGATTGAAATCGAAAATAATCCTGAGGTTAGCACCAGAAGACTCGCTGCTATGTATCCTGGCATTTCCAAGTCTTCCATATGGAATATTATTCATAAAGAAAACCTTCATCCTTTCCATTTTCAAAAAGTTCATGCCATGGTACATGGTGATTTCCCTGCCCGCATAGATTTTTCAAACTGGTTGCGGATCAAAAAAATCAGGATCCTAATTTCTTTTCCAATATTTTATTTTGCGATGAATCTACGTTTACCAGAGACGGAATTTCTAATTTACATAATGCACATCATTATGCCTACATTGGTGATAATCCTCATGCAACAGTAGAGAAAAAGCACCAGCAAAGATTTAGTATAAATGTTTGGATAGGTGTAATCGGTAATCAGCTTCTGGGACCCGTAGAGCTTCCTAGCCGTTTAACAGATTTAATAGATGAGGTTCCCCTGATGATTCGAAATAATTTATGGTTCATGCACGACGGCTGCCCAGCTCATTGCAGTAGAGAGGTTCGTCAATATCTCGACAATAACTATCACGATAAATGGATTGGAAGAGGTGGTCCAGTTAATTGGCCCCCAAGATCTCCAGATTTAAAACCCTGTGATTTTTGTATTTGGGGTTATTTAAAATCATTAGTCTATGCTGTTCCAATAGGAACCCGTAATCAGCTGTGGCAAAGAATTCAAAACGCTTGTAACGAAATTAGAAATAATGCAGGAATTTTTGCAAAAATTAGACGATCTTTAGAGAAAAGAATAGAGCATCTGTTGTAAAATTAATTCTCTTATTTCTCTTGGTAATTATCTCTCTCTTTGTTTTTTTTAATGTTGATTATTGTTTTATATCCTCACGAAATAAAATTAATTTGAAATTTCCAAAATAATGTAAGCAACTTAATACTTACGACTTTTGTTACCAGTATCAGAACAATTTGTTGATTTTTCAAAGCCCACTTGATATTACAGATACAATTTTATAATCCAACATGCTTTTATGTGAGAAACACAAAAAGTTTAAATTTATTTTTGTCGAAAACGGTTCATGATATCGATTTGAAAGAAGAGAACATTTTTTATGAAAATTATCTTGAATTCTCCAAATTCGGTGTCGGATACATAAAAATACTTAAAAATAATTTTTTTTTTATAAAAATACCTGTTGGTCCCCCCGACTGACACGCTTGTGATGGATCTGAAAAAAATTTATTTACAGCGACGTTTGAATATTTTAAGTAACGGTATTTTTGAATAATTTGAAGAAAACTCATATGAGGACGTCTTCTTCAAATGGCTGTAGCTCCCTTAGGAAGCATTTTCGGATTGAGGTAATTTGTGCTAACATCACCTCTAGTAACTGTAGTTTCCGTTTGGCAGGAGAGTTTCTGGACACCCTGTATATGTATAGCAGAGATGAAGAGAGAACAAAATTTAAAAGCTAAGAAGATAAGATGTGACAATGGTGGCGAATATGTAGGTAAGTGATGACTTAAAAAAGAAAATGGAATCATTCTTGATTATACACTACCACACACACCTCAGCTAAATAGTAAAGCAGAAAGGCTAAACAGGACACTGAGAGACAAAGTGAGAGTTTTACTATTTGAAACAAATACAAACCAGAGGTTTTGGGGAGAAGCAACAAGAGTCGGTACGTACATTTTAAACAGAAGCATTACAGAATCTCTAGCTATAAACATGACACCGTATGAACTGTGGTCAGGCAAAAAGCCAAACTTAAAAAGACTACAAATTTTTGGAACAGAAATATACTCAAAAAATCTTGGGTATTTAAAAAAATTGGACAGCCGATCTGAAAAATACTTATTTATGGGATATGCACCAACTGGATACCGCTTATGGAATGAAAGCAAACAAGATATAATAATAAGAAGAGGTGTATTAAAAAACCTAAAATTGAAAATAAAACTTTGATTAAAATGAATTTGAATGATGAAAATGAAATAGAATCAGAAAATGAGACAGATAACAGTGAAGAACAAGAAAATTAAACACACAAAAGGCAACAGCAAGAAATTCAGATACAGAATAATATACAGCAAGTAAATGAAACAGAAAACAATGAAAATGACTCAAAATCACAAGAAAACGAAATAGAATACATTTTTGAAAATAGCAACGAAGAAGATGTAAATTTGGGACCAAGTAAAACAGTTACAAAAAGGGGAAGAAAAATAAACTTAGGTTTCATTAACGTACAATGAAGCAATAGAAGGACGAGAGAATGATTTATGGAAACATGCTATAGAAGAAGAAATAGAATCCTTAAAGAAAAACAAAACCTGGGAGTATGTAGACAAAGATCAAGCATATGGGAAAACAATCTTGACAAACAAATAGGTATTCAAAATAAAGGGCGATGGAACGTACAAAGCCAGACTGCTCGTAAGAGTTTGTCAACAACAGAAAGGTATAGATTACGAAGAGATATTTAGTACAGTTGTACAAGTTCTAGCGATTTCAGTGCAAAAAGAATATGAAATAAAGAAATTTGACAGCTTTCCTATATGGTACAATAAATGAAAACATTTACATGCAGATACCTGAAGGCTATGAGAGGCAAGATAACAAAGTTTGTAAATTGAAGAAATCTTTATATGGGCTAAAACAAGCACCTATGAGATGGAACGAACATTTCACGAAGTTCTTGAAAGAAAACAGTACGAAACCTTTAAATGCATTTTTAAAAACAGAAAAGGAACTCTATTTTTAGCAATCTATGTAGACGATGGATTGATAGCGGGTGAAAGCTCTAAAGAAATAGATGAATTACAGGAAAGATTAACGGAACAGTTTGGAGTAAAAATTTTTAACAAAGTTGAAACTTTCTTGGGTATAAGAATAACAAAAGGTAACAATTGGATTAAGATGGATCAAAGAGAACTTCATTGAAAGTGTTCTAGATCGACAAATGCAAAAGCTGTATCTACACCAATTACAGAATATGATGAAAATCCGCAAAGCCAAAACAAGAAATAAAATTCCCTTATCGTGAGGCAGTTGGGAGCCTTTTATACTTATCCAATAAAACTAGACCGGACATAGCATATGCAGTTGGGTTTTGTAACAGAAACTTGGAAAATCCAACAATGTCAGAGATAAATAACGCGAATAGAATTTTAAGATATCTTGGAGCTACAAAGCACAATGGTATGGTTTACATGAAAGATGAAAAAAAAGCAAAACTAGAGGCATACGGCGATAATGAGTTTGCTGGGGACAAAACTACGAGGAAGAGTACTACAGGGTATGTTGTTTTTTATGCTGGTGGACCAATAAGCTGGTGTTCCAGAAAACAACCCATAGTAGCATTGAGCTCGACTGAAGCTGAAGTTAAAGAATTATTGTTTTTGGAGATACTTTAGAAAGTTTGATTTTTCAAGACTCAAATATTGACAATCAAAGTGCAATAAGTATAATAAAAAACGCTCAGTGCAACAAAAGATCTAAACATATTGACGTTAGGTTTCACTTTATTCATCAGAAAATAAGAGATGGCTTAATTTTTGTAAAATATTTGTGTACTCAGAATAAAATTGCCGATATTTTTACAAAAGAATTGAATACTGTCAAGTTTGCTAAACATAGAAATCTGTTAGTTAAGTCAGACTTATAAGTTTATGTATTTCTTTATATAATTTTTTTTATATAAATAAATTAGAACAAGGTGTTGAGAAAAAAGGTAATAGTTTATAAAAAAATTCAAGATAGTGATCTTATTATATCATAGTGTGAGACTGATGTTCTATATAAAAAAGAAGAAAACTTGACTCGTAACTTTACTAAATAAAAAGAGTGACGTAAAAAAATAAAAATGAAATTAAAAACTTAAAATCAAATAACTATAAAAAACCAAGAAAGGAACATCTTCATACATAATTTGCAGCAATTTTACATACATTTAATATATTACTGTTGAAAAAAACCCTAGTGCATTAGACCCTGTAAAAATTTAAGGTAACTTTTGCCGCTGTCAAAGTAACAATTGCACTGTGGCATATGGGATTTTCCATACATAAATTAAATTGTCATCTTAACATAAATATACATCTTGTAACCCATCTTGCGTTTTCTATTTACCGGTTTTTGGTTATAAATTTAATTCAGTCCCTTGCGCCACTTGTTTTTTCCTACTAATTTAAAGTCTTGAAGATGAAAAATGCCAACATTTTCTTATTATGATAATACCTAGTTGTCAGACATGGTACAATATTGAACGAAAATTGACGGCATCATCTTGGGAATTGACAGAATTAATTGAGAGTGAAATTACGGTTTGTTGAACTTTGCACTCGTGTGTCATGACACGTCTGGAAATATATTTTCCGTGACATTTGATGAAACTTTCATTTTTATAACGTGTAGGTTTATAAAACGTGATAAAAAGTCGAAAAAATGCGGTCGTAGCAATCTCTTTTTATGGGATTCATTTTATCGTTATAATTAGCTAGAGTAATGAAAAAAATTGTTCGCTGTCGGCTAAAAAAGAGAAAATATACAGCGGTTGTTTGATATGAGATTTGCAATATTCAATTATCAAACTTAAAGTCAACAAATGACAACTATCGAGAAAATAGAAAAAAATGTCAGTATTTAATCAAGCCAGAAGACAGCAAAAACATCGAAAAAAACATCGAAAAAAACAATCAGTAAAAACAGAAACCCCTCTAGTCACGACAAGCCAACCCCAAAACGACGAGGAGATGGCCTTAACGAAAGTCGTGTCTTTCAAAAACATCCAACAGCGTCAGATGAAAGGAGACAAGCAGAATAAAACAAAATATCAAAAAACAAGGAAGTGAGAAAGATAAAAAGCTTGGAGTGAAGATGCTATGTGAGACACCGGACAACTATAGGAACCTAGATACCGAAAGAAAGGAAGATCATCTTCCGAAGATAGACAAACAACGAGGACAGTAAGGATCTGAGAATGGGAAATTCAACCAGATCGTTTTAAGATACAGTGAACAAAGACTGCTTCCCACTTATATCTTGGAATTTGATAGAGAGAAAAAACGAAAGAGGCAGCAATTACATAGGAGCTTCCCAAATGACAGCTTGAGCAAGGCGGTTATAAAAAGCCTTTTATGTATTTTGTAACATTGCAGGTGTAATATTTTGGATAGATTGTGAAATTCGAGCACCGAAATTTTCCTCAGTAGTAGGCCTGTTGTCATAACCATGAATACTGTATTTGCAATACCTTTTTCATTGACAGAAATCCAAAGGAGACAAATCTGGTGATTGTGCCGGTACCACTAGTTACGGCCTAGGAAAGTATTATTTGAATACTTGGTAACAGGACCGTAATCGCGGACTGGGCATTCCTCTTGTTAAAACCAAATATCATCAAATCTGTCTACAGCTAATTGACGAATTACCGGAATGAATTCAAATAGTTAGGGCCAGTTAGATTTCCTTCTATGAAAAATGGTCAGGTGAAATTGTCGCCCATCAAACAAAACATTTAATTTCCGTGGGTACTAGGTGCGTAATGTGAAAAACCGATGTAAGTTTTCGCTTATCCAATACCGGATCCTTGAAGGATAGTGATGGTAATGGAATAATTGACTCCTTCATGAGTTTTTCGTATTTTATACGACCGATATCCATTTTTCAATAGAAATCTTCTAATAGTTTTAGTTCTTGGATTCACTGCAACAGTGCTCATAAGTATCAATTACTAAGATGAACATCTTATTTCAGAGGGGATATACGAGAGTATGCGATAGGATTTGTTTTTCCAGAAATAATGTGATATTGATATTTTTCTATTTTGCAATTTGTGAGTAAGCGTTGCTAGTTCGTTGCAGAAGTACGGAGACTAAAGTGACTTTTTTATTATTAAATGATTTACCGTATTTTGATATATAAGAGTATTTTAAACATTATTGTAATAACCCAAATTAAAAATCACAATAGTATTGATCTAAGAACCTACTTCTAATTTATTGACTTGTGATTTAAGAGTCGATTGATATAAAATGTGAAAGTAGAAACTATGGTAGAGTACCTAGCTTCACTATAGAACTATTCAACTAAATTATACTCTAAAATAATTAAAAATAAAAAATATATAGAAAATTCAATTTTAACTCCATTTGAAAAATTACATCGAAAATTTTATACCAGTTAATTTTAGCCAATCAGATGCCTGCATTTTGACATGTTGCTATGACAATTACCTAATTTCTTCGGAAATTTCCCTGCGTAGAGGGAAATTAATAAGTGGAAATTTCCCTCTGGCTTGACAGCTGTCATAAATAATAATAATATGTCACCTAAGTATGTCACCAATTTAATTTCTATTTTAAAAAAGTTTTGGTATAAAATTTTCTCACCGAATCTCCCGCGAGCATGAATTAATATTCTGGAAATTTTCCTCAGCTGCGAATTTTTTAAGAAAATTTCCGGAAATAATTCGTGCTCTAGGGAGATTATAAGTGATAATTTTCTGTTGTCAAAAAATAATGTCAGTACTCACAGATAGGTATTTATTAAATTGGGCGTTTCATTATTTAAAATTATTTTATTTGAATCTATTGATTGATACCATGAAATAACAAAACTGCCGTTGAGTTATGTATATAGTCAGGGCTAACACCAAGAATTCGTATCATGTCCAACGAACAATCCAAAGTAATAATCTTTTAAGTTTTTTATTTTTTGAAATGTTTCAATCGCTATTGGTTCATGATCCAATCCTTATTTAGTATTTTAACTAGTATTTCAATTACGTGTGAAGGGGTCGTTATATAATCTTTTTGCCAAGGCCGTTTCTCTTATAAATTTGATCAAAGGTAGAAACAGTTAGCCCACACATTCTGTCCTCTGGTAGTTTGTTCTCTATAATAGGGAAGCCCAAGCGGGGATTCCGGGATTTACTAAAGCGCTGCAGATTAACATACAGGGGGATACCTTGTACCCGGTTGAGTAGCTATCTCTACCAAATATGATATATGGCCGACCATGAAAGATAAGGGATCAGATTAGTAAAAAAAAAATTGATCATCAGAAAATCTCGAGCGCGTCAGATTAAGGTAGGGTGAGTTAATGACATGCTAAAAAGGGTATATTCCACGAATCTGACAATTTTCGAGTGACGTAAAGAAGTGGGATGGTTACAAAAAAACGTCATATCGACATTCTCGAGCGCGGCTAAATTTTTATTTTATTTTGAAGGAAATAATTCAAGGATAACGAAAAATATATAATCTGACGATTCCTACAAGCCGAAGTAACAAAAATGTGTCGATAAAGTTTAATGCGTGCAGCTGCGTGATGCCTATATTCCCCACTCAGCGTTTCTATTCCTCTATCACTCTTTCTCTATCAATTAGTCTCTCACTCCGTCCTCTCTCTTCTTCGCCAACAAAAAGAAGATTCTACAATTTCTATCAGAACTTCTGATACCGATATAGTGGTCATCATGTTGGCGAATATGGAACACCTGCAAGCAAAAGTAGAAGTCTGGATGGATCTCGGAGTTGGCAATGCACTCCGATACATACACTTATCCGCTCTTCATAATAAATTAGGCCCAAAAATTTCGAAGGCGCTTCCATCTTTGCATGCGTTCGCTGGTTGCGATTTCAACCCGGCATTGTACCAACGAAGGAAAAAGAAACCTTTGCAATTTCTGATGAATTCAGAAATTTTCCAAAAAGCATTCATGGATTTGGGATCAAAGGAGCAGGATTCTTTTAATATCATAGTCTTTTACTTGTCGCTTGTATGGGTTGAAAAAGTTAGATCATTTCAATCAAGCCAGGATTGCCATCTTCAATAAGACATACAAGGTAAAAGACAAATCACAACCCTTCTCCGTGAGTATCCGGAATTACGAAGCGTGCAACTTGTCACCCTGTCAATCTGAGTTACTTCAGCAAGTGTTACGCACAAGATTCATTGCATGCTTGTGGAATAATGCCCATAATGCCAAAATTATTGATATTTACCTACGGACTATGGAGGGAAAGTTGTCGACGGAAAGTTATAAATGATTTGGTTTGCAGGTGGGGATGAAATCGAGCCAGAAGAGAAAGATGATTCTACAGATGAAGATCATTAAAAAAATGCTTAAAAAAGTTCAATTTTTTATAATAATTTTCTTATAAATACATGAATTCTACTTAAACTTTCTTCACTTTTTACTCTACATTTTCTTATTTACATGCTATTCCCTGAGCTTTTCAATTAATTAAGTTCAATGATTTAAAAAAATCGAAAACAAAAAAAAAATTTATTGTCAGATTAAGCTAATCCCTCCAGATAATCGTCAGATTATGGGGCAGGACCTCTAGAACCTAAAGATGAACCATATATATCTTAATCTGACGCGCTTGAGTATTTCGAAATGGCGAAGTTTTTTTGCAAATTCTAATAATGGCCGGGAGTTTGCGTCTCATCCAAATCGTCACATTATTGAATGAGACCTTTTTTAGGTTCATTTAACATCTCCTTACAAAATCTGACGCGCTCGATAGATTTTTTTTCTCTTCCATTTTCAACCTTTACGTACGGCCACACCCACCATACAAACGATCAGATTAACATACGTACTTTATTAAAAATACGTGAGACATGAATACTATCAATATCTGACGCGCTCGAGTATGTCCAAGCAACAGTTTTTTTTTACATTTTTGAAAATCTATAGATGCTCCCACCGATAAAAAGGTGAACATTATCAAACATTTTTTCTTTTTTATCATCTAAGCTTCGCAACCCAATAGGTCGCTATGACGCTCGAGTAAATCCCCATTTAGAATCGTGGGCTTCCTTACTATAGTAGTTAACACAATAAATTTCATTTTCTCATCCCATTTTTTTTCAAGGTTGTTTCCATTTTTTGCTTTCTAGTTTGCGCTTCTTCTACAGCTCCATAGTCTTCATTTGGTCCGGATGTTTTCTATTCTGTTCTCTATAAACTTTTTTTCTGACAAAATCTTTAACAACAATATGAGCTTCTAAACCTGCAACTTTTAGAATTCAGTCGATTTTTGCAATGCCACTACGAATTTCAGAATATTGTTTTCCAATTGTCTCCCAACCGGTACACTCTTCAGAAGGAAATTACTTCTCCTCGATGAGGATAATTCCTTCAATTTCTTTTATTATTTGTTGAGTGTCCAGTACCAACCGCAATACTTCCCAAAAATGAGGGTACAAGTAGGATAAGGTTTCATAATTAATAAATCAAAGAAATCAATTATTTTTTTGGCGCGGGCACCACCTAGTTTTTATTTAAACTGTATTCTGATGAATTATAAACTTTTATTAAAATGTCATTAATAAAAAATTTTTCATTCATCTATTGGTTGTATCAAATTAATATTATAGGTAGGGTAGGGTGGTGCAGATTCGGACACCAAAATTCGAAGTGTAATATCTCGGCTTGGGATATGTTTAAGTGGCTCGATATAGTATATTAACTTTTTTTTTGGGCCGAGATGGGAAACTCATGTTCGAATGGGTCCAGGACCCAAACAGTGTTGGACTCATCCCCAAGGGGATGCCTACCAACCAAACCCACCTCAAACTCGCCGCTACCCTTGGCTCGGAATCACTACCCTAGCATACTTCGAGACGGGCGGCGGTCCCTCGCACACTCTCCGCTCACACCGTCGTCTTCTCCCTAACTTTCACTCCTACCTCTCATGCCATATCGAGTCGTTCTCTCCCCCTAACCATGCTCTCTACTACGCCACTTACATCCATCCACTCCTCCTCCCCTCTCAACATTAACTCCACCATGTTCTTCCAATACACCGCCTCCCCTAGTTTCCTTTCCAACTTCTTCAGCACTTCCTCGTTCCTCCAGCATCTAAACACATGCCCCACATCATCCTCCACTTCACACCTCTCGCATACTCCAGTCTCTCTTTTTCCAATGTTGTGGAGGTACCCTAGTCCCGACCCATGTCCAGTGTCAAGAATTTCCGGTTCATCCAATCTCTCCTATTCCCAATCGCTACTTTTAGCGCGCCCTCATACTCCTCCCACCTTCTCTCCATTCCTGTACTTCCTCTCTGGTCGCACCCCTCCAGCGTTTATTGTATATTAACTTAGAGTATGCGTAATCACTAATAATTATTAATATAAATTAAGAAAAAAAAATATTACAAAATGTTGTATTTGTCCGAAACTGCCCCACGATGGGGTAGTTCCGGACAAGGTTGGGGTAGTTTCGGACAAGTTCTAATTTAGTGAAAGAATGGAACTTCAGCTGAAAAATAGTAATGAAGTTAAGAAAAACTAAGTTCAACATTGAAAATCTAAGTGTTTAATTTACGTCTAAACCAAAAAAAATGTACATTGAATTTTAAAAATGAGGCGGTTCTTGATGTTCCTGGAGTAGAAATAGGCTGAGGTAACTTGGAAATCACGTCACACTTAGAAACTGTCGATATGCTTTCTTGGTTAGGGAAAATAAAACCCTTTGTAGTCTTTCGCATAAATTGTATCAAATACTCTTAGTTTTCCAAAATTTCAGTAACTATGCCGACGTAGTCTATCAATAATTGTTTAGAACAGAATTTTACCAACACATAGTCCCCAATCAATATTTGTTCATCATTTGAAGGAGTGATGTTCTCTGTGTCTTCTTCTTCTAAATTGATATCTGAGTCTAAACCACTATTATCTTTTGTAATTAGTGAAGAGGTATCTGATTCAGATGTTGATATTTCTATTCTTTTAACTACCTTGGCTCTTTTCTTTGGCTGTTTCTTCGTAATAGATTTCTTTTTTTCATCTTTCTCGGCCAATTTTCTTTTAGCCTTTCAATTTTCATTTTTTTTCTGTTATCTAATTCTTCAATTCTATTTTTTTCTGGTGTGCTTGTATAAATCCTTGATTTCCCTTTTTCTCTTGGTTTTCTATTTCCTTGCTTGGATGTTGCCTTTGGAAACGGTTTAATATCCGAAGGTTTAATTATTATTTGCTTGCGATACTAAGATTTTAGGTGCCATAGCTTTATCTACGATATCAAATAAAATCGATTTTATTATATCAGTAACTTTCTTGTTGCCTTCATTTCTAATGTCAGACGTGATCTCTTTATTGGTGACATCGGTAGTATAAGCAATATTTATTACAACAGGAGAGACTAAATTTTCTTCTAAAGCATGATCCATCCGATCTGTCGCATATATTGCACTATAGTCAACATCTGAGTATACAAGTGAATTTAGAGGATATATTCCAGTGTTTTTAAAGCTGCTAATAATATTCTTTGGGTTAAAGGTTAGTAAAAGTGGTTCAGCAGTAAGCTTAGACACATCCGCTATACTTATTGGATTTCCTGGATTGGCAACTATAAAATCATTAAACGATATTTTACATTTAGTCTTGAATGGACCATATATGCCTCTATCCAACGGTTGCATCTTTTGTGTACAATGAAGAGGTGAAGAGAGCAAAATAATTCCATTGTTACGAGCATAGGTTATAGCATCTTAGGAAATTTTTGTCTCGTGATTATCCATAAGCAGTAAATTTTTTTCAGTCTGTGTGCAATTAGTATGATTTTTTAAAGGCTCAAGTAATTTTTCAAAAATAGTGGCCGTCATCCACCCTGACTTCTCTGCGTATCCCACAGCATCAGGAACACAACCATTTAAAAAGTAATTCTTCATACGCACTCTCGGAAATATATAAAGGGGCGGAATCGAGGATCCAGAAGCAGAAATAATGCCACACATTGTTACGAGGGTTGCTCTCTCTTCAGACACACATTGTCCTACAGTTTTTGCGCCACACTCGGCAATTACTGTTGTGATACCTTTAACAAGAGAATAATTCCTATTAATAACTATTCAATATAAAAAATGAAGAGCGGATAAGTTTAATATTTGTAAATGGCAACCCATTTTCTACGTTAGCCTACTGTAGCCCTTATGATGGTAAAAACTGTCACCGAAAAGATAATAGTGAAGTTCATTATCCGCTCTCCACAATTTATCGATAAAAAAATTGGATAAACAGCTTTAACTTAATAACTAGGTCAGTATTCCATATATGATGAGGTGGAAAGTTATATTGCTCTTGAACAGTTGTCAAATTTTTGAAAAACTCTGAAACATTGGTAAGATTGAATGCTGTTGCCCTAGCAAAGCTAATATTTTCTGGTTTGCGATTCGAGAGTCTCGGATGGCGTTTCATAAATCCTCTTGTCCACTCTATTCCCCCTTTTTTTATCCTGGTGCCAGGTATTTGTAATTTTATTGCATACTCTTATGCTAGTTTACGTAGTGACTCATATGTAAGGCCATAACAAATTTTTGACGACTCTTTCAAATATGCTTCCATTTCAGCTTCTTCTGCAGCTGAAAATACCTGTCGGCTAGCATATTTTGAAGATATTGGCTGGGTCTCAAGAACATTATCGGTATCACTGTTGGAATCGTCAATATTGTTAACAAGCTGGCGTTTTTTTATATTTTTGTATAGCATCAAACAAAGTCGATTTTGGTAAGGAATATGTCGATGCCGCTAAACGTATAGACATCCTTCGTTTCATGATATCTATAACTGCCCGTTTAAAAATATTAGCATCAATTTAAGGGCGGTTGCCCTTTTTTGAATATATTTTCTAACCATAGTTCATATAAATCTAAAAATAAATGTTTGAATACTAACGTAAGACACTTTAGTAATTTAAAAGAGATATTAAAATTTTGTGGGGCACATCCGGACACTTTGCGCTTGTTCGTGGGGTAGGTACAGTCGGACAGTCCGGACCTGCCCGACGTGTTTTGTCCGGAAGTGCCCCACTTCTTAAAAAAAATTAGGTCAACATATAGTTAAAACTAAATTGCAGTATGTTTGGTTATGTATATCACATGCGTAAAAATATTTCAATTTAAAAAAAAATATTTCAATTTAAAAAAAAAATATTTCAATAAAACTTACCAGAAAAATTGTCGATCCTTACGAATAAGACGTGTTTTTTACATCACTTTTCGAACTTTCTTAAATATTACTTTTATCGCTAAAGATTATGCTTCACAACCTGCTGTCATGAACTCTAGATTACAACTAACACATTCAGGCGGGATTTCGGTATTGGAGATCCACATTTTAGCGGTAAATTCGAACTGTCCGGAGGTGCTCCATGTCCGAATCTGCTCCACCCTACCCTAATTAGAAAAGTCTTAAACAATAAATACCCATTAAGTACTATAAACACTTTTTTAAAAAATATCCACAAAACGACGTCACAAGGTAAAAACTTTGAAAACAATACCCTCACATTTTCAATATCCACCACTCACTATTCGAAAAGAGGCTTTGTGTAATACTTCGGTAGATATGGTTTCCGTTTGAAAAGATACCTATGAAATATTTGGAAGGCGCGCAAGCTAGTTGTTCCCTTATGTACTGTACGACACATATCCACAAACTTGTTAATTTTTCATTTGGTTAACTATTTCGGGCAATATTGTAATGAACTATTTATTCTGTAGAAAAAGTCCGCGTTTTCTAACAGACTGTACTCCGTAAGAGGTCGCTTTTGGCAGCACCTTTTTAATTGAAATTTACTTGCACCTTAAATGACATTTTTCTCCTTAATTGAATAACATAATGATTTCAAATTTTGAGACTGTATTAATAGTGAATAGTTTCGGAGACGATGCATATTTAGAAAGTATTAACGATTTCACAGCATGGAATTTTTTTTCAAATAACATGCATCGTCTCTTCGCTGTAATGGTTCATTGAAACCCTGAAATTTTGAACCTATTATCTCACATAATAAGGGTGAAAATTGTCTTTGAAGAAAAAATCACTAATTTTTCAAAATTAAAGCTAATCTTAATAGCTATTTGTATAACAAGGGAGGAAAGTCCTACTTTTCCTCCCGATGATGAAGTAATCATTCTAGGGAGAAAAACGCACTTTACTCCCATGTTATACATATGATTTTTCCGCCTCCCTCAAATAACAAGACATTTTAAAAAAATTTATTTAAGAAAAAATTTAAAAAAAAATTGTCCTCGCCGGAATTCGATCCAACACCTACAGGCCTATCACGAACAGTGAGCTGTGCTCTATCGCGTTGCGCTACCGAGACTCGTAGGAAAGTCTTGCGGAATCATGAACATAACGCATTGCTGAAGTCAAATTATTAATGTAAAAATCGTTAAATTAAAATAACAATTCACTGATTTCTACCATTTGGCAAAATACAGGGTGTTCTTTAATTAAACGGTAAAATTTATACTTATATAATAGAATATAGTTTAGGTCGTCAATGCCGTATAAATTATTTCATTGATGACGTACCATAACCTCACTTTTACTTTTCCTCCCTAGGGAGGAAAAGTATGACTTTGCTCCCTATAATGAGGCCAGAAAATGTATACTTTGGATAGAGGTAGGCGGAAAAATAATTTTTACTTCTGTATATACAATTTTATGTATTGAGCTATTACCTATCAAGTTTCAATAAACTAAAACAAAAATACAGATTCTACAGGGTCTTTCAGTACATTAAACCTTTTTTGGCGACAACGCACGCAGCGCATTGACTCTTAAGGTGACGACGACAATTTCTGTGTCGTTGTTGAAAATTTTGAATTATATTATGCACAGAACTTTTCCCACCGTATTATTCATCTGATTCCATTTTATGATTTTTAATACCTGTTTCAAATTTGATCCATTGTTTCTAAGCGCTAATTAAAGCAAAAAATCTAAAGTGTCACTTCTTGCTTGTCTATGCATTTAATAGTAGTGAGAAACTGGAACATAATGAATTGCCCCTGTTTTCAATTCCCAAGTTTACACTTGAATGGCAAACTCTCTATGACAAACATAATATTTTTATCAACATTTAAGTAAACATTTATACATTTTCAACGTAAAAAATTATTACTATATAAATATATCAATCGTTACTTATCTAGTTGATAACGTGTCTGTGATTATTATATTATATCAGGCAATAAAATATAAATCATCATTTTGCTCACAGATGGCTTCCGAAAGCAGCTATAAAATCCATGGAAGGCGATTCTTCGGACTGTGTCTTAGTAGTTGGTGTCTCCCGACCAAAAATGGCTCTAGTAATACTAACAATTATGCTGATCTCGCTCTTCTTCACCTTTCATTTGATCTACGACAGTGCCCTTAACAGTCTACAAACAAAAAACGTCGAACATTCCAGGCCTCCAGTTCTTCTTCTCTCCAGAAGGCTATATCCCACTGCTGCCAGAAGACTACCGCAGGTAATTCCATCCCAAATGTTTTGGAATAGAAAACTATTTGCTTGATTTGTTTTTTTGTTCACAGGCTATTATTATGGGAGTAAGAAAGTGTGGTACAAGGGCATTACTTGAGATGCTCTACTTACATCCGATGATTCAAAAAGCTGCTGGAGAAATACATTTTTTCGATCGAGACGAGAATTATTTCAAAGGTTTGGAATGGTACAGAATGCAAATGCCTCATTCTTACCCTGGACAAATTACGATCGAGAAGAGTCCTAGTTATTTTGTTACACCGGAAGTAAGTTAACTAATATCATTATCAAATTACTGCACCAAAACTACGGGATAGTTAAACAAATTCTGTGTCGTAATTACCATTGTTTTGTCTCTATTCCATTCGGAGGAAATAATCTACTTCAAAATACCTGGAGATGTGATTTTATGTCCATCTAATCTAATTTGTCTTTATCCAAAAGTTCCTCCTGAGGGAGCTAGCGCCCCTTGACGAGTTAGTTTTGTAAGCATAACTCAAAAAACCGCTACAAACCTACAAACTTCAAATTTTGTTTTTTACCCATGTTGAGAACACAAAAACAACAAATTTGGTAAAAATGGGACTGAAACATTAAATATCACACAATTACCTTTATTTAATCAAAAAATACTGCCAAAACTGACAAAATTCGTTTTTTGCTTCGGGAGAATGGGTAACTTTCCTTCTAATTATATCCAGTGCCTCTAAATTGCAGCATACAACTTTCACTCTATACTCACGCTATATTTGTAACTTTTAGGTCCCCGAACGTATCCGAGCCATGAACTCCAGTATCAAACTACTCCTCATAGTCCGCGAACCAGTCACTCGCGCAATATCGGACTACACTCAATTGCGAGCCAACGCAGCCACAGCTCCACCCACTCTACCTACCCCAACTCCGAAATCTTTCGAACAATTGGCGCTTTTTCCTAACGGATCCATAAACGAATCTTATCGACCTCTGGCCATATCCATCTACCACAACTACATGCACAGATGGCTGGAGGCCTTTTCTAGAGATCAGTTGCTCATCGTTAACGGAGATCTACTTATAGAAGATCCCGTTAGTCAAATCCAGAGGATCGAAAGGTTTCTCGGACTAGAAGCCAGAATTGGAACGCATAATTTTTATTTTAATGAAACCAAAGGATTCTATTGTCTTAGGAATGAAACTTCTGATAGGTAAGTTATAAATTATACTACATACATTTTCTACACAACGCTAGAATGTAGTAAGAGGTGTTAGTGGCTTAGATATTTTGTATAGGTGAATAGTTTGATTATGTTGAGAGGATCACCCAATGTTTGTATAGTCACTTGATTGGACTTTTATTTTGTTCTGGTAGCTTTACAGCGTCACGTTCTTCTCTAAATATAACTTGAACAAATGCAAATGTTTAATATAATGTCTTATAGTCAAGCAGGTATTATAGTAGGTACTAAGCTCTTGTGTACTAAAATGATATAGGAATGCCTAGAAAAACTTAAGGAATTAGGCAAAAACTGCATTGTCATCCTTTTGTGAAGTTAAGACGATCGAAGATACTCCTGGTAAACGTCGACCCAGTGAGATCATAAGTCAGGGTAGGACTGCACTAAGAGTTTAAGAGTTATAACAAGTGTAATAACAGTACCCGCTTGATTGGGCACCTCAAAAAGCTCAAGCCTGCGGAAAAGAAAGGCAATATAGAATCCCAGGGTATAACACCCGGGAGACCACTGGAAAGAAGAGGAAGACTATTCTAAACTGAATCCCTACAATAAACATAAAAATAGGGACTACTAGTCTCTGAGACTTTCTTTGGGGCTGAGTTGAAGAAGCCAAAAACTTACATACATAAATTTATTGGTTCGTAAGATCCCCCGGTTCAATCCACGTGATTTCTCCATATTGAGTTATTGGGAGTGAAACTTCCTTCACTGGAGCAAACAACATATGCAGTGGAATATTCCATGAAGTGTATTTTCTTCGCCCAATCTATACAGGCTGTTTCACGAAGAGCTTACAATATCTATATATTGGAGCAACTCACGATTTATATCAAAATTGGCATAGTTAGAAAACAAGTTATGGCGAATTTATGGAAAATATTTTGACATAGGTACATGTCATTTTCGGTTATACCGAAAGTGAAAGACAACTTTGTTGAATTGAACGTAACACCCTTTATATTATTAACTTTTCGGATTCTACATTAAATTTTAATGTCACTTTGTGTGTATTAATTTTTTTGATAAAAAATTGACCGGTGCAAACCTTCATATTGAAAATTCTGTGTGAACATCCCCAATACGAAATAAAAAACATCTTGTCGGGTTGATAAGTAGAACGATCTAGATAATTGGTGATATGTCGAAAACTTCTTTTTTGTATACAGGGTTGTTAAAAAAATGATGGAAAAATGTTAAATATCTTCATTTTTTTAAACGAAACAACCATATTTTAATTCTTTTACTTTGTTCTAAGGCAGTAAATAAGGGCAGTTTATGTTTACTTCCCCATACCCAATCGTGAGCATTTTTGAGATATTAACATGTATTTAAAAATATTAATTATTTCAGCCTTATTATTGCGTAGGCCATGTTATTTATCCTTTTATTTTAGCAGGCTTTGTAATTACCTGTCATAATTAAATAGTATTGATTGTCATTATTTGAAGTCAATCGCATCGTACAGTGATAGAAATGGCTCGTTTGGAATTAAACAATGAAGATTATCTAAATTTACTTTTAATATATGGTGAATGTGACAGAGTTGTTACTAGAACATGTGTTTTATTTGCTACAAGATATCCAGATCGACTTCGACCCAGCCGTCACACAGTGAAGAGAATATTAAACAATTTAACATAATTTGGATGTTTTCAAAAAAAAGTTAAAAAAGTAAAGCCTGTTATTATTAATAATGATAATAAAATTGAAATTTCAGTTAATTTTTGCCGTATTGTTGCTTATTATAATTATTAGGTCATGTTTTTTTAATGTTATTCCACATACATAAATTACAAGATAACAAGTGTCCTTGAACCTCCAAGAATTTATTAAGCCTTTTCATCGCACCTTCGTTTGTTGCACGCCTAATCATTGCTGCAGGGAGAGAATTGAATGCAGTGCGAACTCTACGTTCACAATCTTCTTTTGTTGTTAGGGGATAGGAATACACCTCATTTTTTATGTAGCCCCATATAAAAAAATCTAAATTTGTTATATCTGGTGAACGTGGAGACCACCTAGAGGAACCATTGTTAGCTAACCACCTATCTTCAAACGTCTCATCTAAAAATTGGTTTACCATTCTGGAACAGCGAGGAGAAGCGCATGAGGTGGAAAACGATCAAGATATCTTTGACCTGAAAAAGTAATTTTTAGAAAATAAAAATTTTTTAATTATGTTACCACAATTTCTGAACGTTCAAGTTTCCATCAAGAAAGTGGAGAGCTACAACCTGGTTGTCTCTGATCGCACAAAAGACATTATACTCCCATCGCTCTTTAAATCCACGAATCATATTACACAAGCTTGATACACTCTGATACAAATCGAAACAGTAATCAATTAAAGATCTTGGGTCCGGTAAGGTTCGCGACCCCCGGAATTTTGCAACGATTTTTTTTATTAGAAAACCCTATTGCTATAGAGGGTCGCGAAGTCTACCAGAACCAAGATCTTACCTGGGAATAAAAAAAAAGATACTTAACTTCTTAGCGGACTTTACCGCGTAATGTTACTGTTTGTATTTCTATTGTAAATGGAGTAGAACTTCAGTGATAGCTATCGTCGAAACCAGGCTGTGTTTTGCATACAGCGACAAATTGCGTAATATTGTTGCAATTTTATCGGAAAATAGCTGTATTTTTTGTTGAAAAACTGGTTATTTTTGTCCGGCTACACTACGTTTTTTTTTAGTGACACTATGTTGTCAGCACAAACATTAGAAGTTGTCATTCAGTATTTTTGATTTGTATGTTACGTTAATTTCGATAAAAGTAAAACTCGTGTGTTAGAACGTGTGTTTTCATGATTCCTATCACCCAAAATTCAACATTTTTCACAATTTACCGGATAATATCGGGCTCACGAAGGACTGTATACAAAAAAGAAGTTTTCGACATGTCACCAATTACCTTGATCGTCCTACTTAATCAACCCGACAAAATGTTTTTTATTTGGTATCGGTAATGTTCACGCAGAATTTCCAATATGAAGGTCTGCACCTGTAAATTTTTATTAAAAAAATTAATTTCTCAATAAGTATAAATTTTAGATATAGGGTGTTCTACACAAAGCGACATTAAAATTTACAGGGTGTTACATCCAAAATAACAAAGTTGTCGTTCATTTTCGGTATAACCGGAAGTGACATGTATATCAAAATATTTTCCATAAATTCGCCATAACTTGTTCTCCACCAATGCCATTTTTTATAAAAATCGTGTGAGTAGTCTCCAATAATGTAAGCTCGTCGTGAAACAGCCTGTATATTGTCTGTTACGAATACAGTTTGGTCAGAATTTTTAGCTAACACGAATATTTTATAGATGCCTACGAGAAACGAAGGGAAGAAAACACCCAAGAGTCGATCCTGAGGTGATATCAAAGCTCAGGAAATATTTCGGAGAGCATAACCAAAAATTTTACGAGCTTGTCGGAGAAGATCTTGGTTGGCCAGAAGAATAATGTTAATTTTTTCATTTAGGTTAGTTTAATTGTGATTCGTTAACTATTGAGACTGATCAAGGTAAAATTTTAGACAGTCTTTCTTTCAATCTATTCATGATAGGTATATGCCCGATTTCACCAACCATTTCCTAAAGTTAGGTAATGCCTATGTCAGATTTAGGTATTAGCTAACTTTAGGAAATGGTTGGTGAAATCGGGCATTAAAGTTTGTACTTTTAGTTTTAATTTATATTAGTTGATATACTTTATAGAAAACGTTCCAATAAAGACTGTGGCGAAGCTAGCAGGGTGTGATGGTTAAAGACCTTCAGGTCTAGCTTGAAACAAGGTAAAATTATTGATCTATAAGGTAGGTACACCGGTCAGTTCACCGTTAATGCAATTAATCTTAATAAGGTGACATGAAAAAAATGTTTATTAGCAGAAATATTCCTAAAGTCATGTGTTGAACGTTTTATGATTAAAACTCAATAGAACGTAATCACTCAATTAGGAGAGCACGATAAAATAGGAATAGAACAATAGATCAATAACACTAGTTGAGGTTGTCAAATTTTGCCTTGATGAGGACACAATAGTTAAAAAACCAAAAAAAATCAAACAGAGTCTTGGAACAAGATATTTTTTGATATATTCATCATTCGAATAATTGTTTTTTATCTAGTATATGGTCATTACATCAGTATCCTGAAGTTCTTTGTATTTGTCCAATGTATACAAAGTCGCACACTCTGAATTTCTCCATTTTTCGTCTAAATTCTAATACATTTATCAATGAGAATGAATAAAGCCAAATTAAAACCAAAATTTTTCCATATTCACCAAGATCATCAACCATTGTTCCATAGAAGAAGGTAATATGAAAAAAACTATGTTATCCCTTTACGTTTATTGAGCTGGAAGCCACCGACTTCTTTGTATATACAATAGCACTACAGGCCAAGTAGTTTCTTGGTTTGATCACCTCCTACTTTTACTTCTTCCTCTCAGTCTTCAATACCTATCTCCTTCAAATCTTTCTCTACATCCACCATCCACTCTGTCCTTGGCCCACCTCTTGTTCTCCTTACTCCCATTACGCTATTAATAATATTTTTAGGTACTCCGTGAGGCTGCATTCTCGCAATATGCCCTACCCATCTTATTCTTTGTACCTTCCCTGTAGCAACTATTTTTTACTCATTCCATAGTTGCCTCAACTCTGAATTCGCTCTTCTCTCCCATTCCTCATCTACTTTCTTACCGCCCAAAATGCTACAACCACATTTTAGTTTCTTGCACTGCTAACGTCCAGTACTTCACATCCATATGTTTGGCAAATTCGCCACGGGAGCTATGAGGACAACCGCAACAGCGCAATTAGAAGTCTTGCTGATTCTACCGCCGCTCCATGTCTACATACAAGGCGAAGCCAGATCATTCACCAATAGATTAACCAGAGATCAGACTTCAGGGTGAAATGAAACATGTGACGATTTTCCAGGCAAAAGTTGTAGCAATACAGCTACGCAGGGAGCTATTTGGGTCTGCTTGAAAAACCTACAAGAGCTGAGCAGTCAAAATAGATTGTCCTCAGATCACAAGGTAGATTCACTAGCCCGAGAACGAGTCCGAATGTTCCCATTGGTCTGGAACATTCCTGTTGCATAGCAAAAGGAAGGAACTCTGACATAACATGAAGACATACACCACTTTTTCATTATCTTATATGGGCTAGAAGCTGTAGCTCTGAGTAGTTCAGTTGCTTTCACGTTTTCGTAAAAAATTGGAATAGATCTTTTAATTCTCTGGAACGGTATAAAGATTGATTTTAAACTTAATATTTGCAGTAGTGGAAACACTTTTTGTATGCATCTGTAAATCACTTAAAAACTCGATGCCAATTTTATGAAAACTTGCGTGATATCTTATTCTTTAGCAGCCTCTGTCTCTGCGTTTGGTATTTTCAGAAATTCTCTTGGTAATAAACTATTTTCTACTCGCTTTTTGAATAGCTAAACAGATCATATTTCCGACGTTCATCAATTCCCCCAGGTACTTAATGCCACTTAAACATGCATAAAGAAGTTTGTTTCGGAAGTTTAAGAGATTACTGTTAACCAAGAAAGGTTAAATCGATTATAAACTTGAAAAGGACCCACCCTTCATATTTCAGAAATACGACATATTAGTAAGAAATTCCGAAACACGTCAACTTTTAACTTGAGGGGGACACTTTTTAGCGCTAATGTCATGAACGTTAGATTCACCCCCTCCCTGATAAAGCTTAAAATCCATTAATACTTTTCAAAATAGTTTATTGTCATCTTATCTATCCTATAAGCAACTTATTCTGCTAAAATACAGTAGAGGGGAAAGTAGAGTTGGTATTTATCATGTCTACACTCTGAAAATTAATGTAAGGATGATGTATATACAAGAAACAAAAAATTGGACAATATCCTAAAAGAGAGACAGTATTTGACAAAATTACAGATAAAATTGAAGAAAAAATGCCGTCTCCATGTCACAGCAGCCAATCCAAAATAATTTTCATAGAATCCTTTCTGCTTGCCCTTGGATAATCATAAACATAAACAGTTTTAAATCTGCCACCAAAAAGGCAACATTTATATAGATTTTTTATTTGCCAGTTGCTCTGCAGCCGACAAGAGCAAGCTTGTATAAAAGTTTTTACGCCAAGTTAGCAGTTGTACTATTCCTGTCTGCGCCACCGCCTTCCTTGCTAAGATCTATAAAAGCTTCAGTCCATTAAGATAAGTTTTTTTCTTATCCTCAGCGTGTTTTTTTTGTCCAAATATCAGGAATGCTCTCTTTTTTTCAGTGGGATATTCAAGGATCTTTTTCAAGGCCACATGTATGCTTCTGGAACATCGGCTTGAAAAATGCCTAGACCATAAACTCCCCATCAGAAAGTAGAGTTTGGGCCTTAGTTGGATGTGGTAAATAATTTTTCATGGAATTGGACGCCACCAAATTTTTTAGCGGAAAGAGTCGACGTAATATTTAAATAAGAAGGAAAAAGATGGGAAGCTGGAATATCATTGTGAGAACTTGAAATAAGCTGACTTAAAGAAAAGACTATCATCCTATTAGGGTTCCACAGAACCGTAAAGTTGTAACCTTTCCCCAAGGGGTCAATTGTTAGTAGTGATTTTAAACGAAAACGCAAGGGAACAAAATTGTCAATAACTACAAGTTATTACTAAGATACACAGTATACTGAATTGAACTATCAGCATAATATTGTATCTTATGTATTTAAAGGCACGGAAAATATGCACTTACCTATTTTTTTTTCCAATTCTGTAGTGGAGAAAACAAATAATCGCTGCTTATATAAGGCGTTATCGCCGATGGTTGCCCAGGCTAAATCAAAGTATACTTGAAGCGATTAAACTATATCTGGAGGAAAATAATTGAGAACTATACCTCAGGGAATAAATAATATAGGGTTCTTTGTATTACAGTTTCCTTGGTCATATGATTATGTCAAATCCGGGAATAGGCGCCACCGAGTTTTTAGAAGCTATTATGCTGAAGGCGATCGTAAAAGAAATGTTATACAAGTAATCAAAAACGCGGAAAAATATATATATTTACAAATGACGTATAAATAAATAGTCCAACTAGTACAGGCCAATCTTTTATTGCTAAATAAGATAATCGGCAATACGACGCTCCTGTTACAAGTAAATACAAGAAATATATATCAAAGACAAATCAAAATTGAGTCAAAATTAAATCAAAATCAGTCGAAATATGTCACAAATATTTGTTATCCAAAAGAAAATATCGTAGGTATAAAACAAAAGAATAATCGTTTAGTAGGTGATAGAGGTGTAGTCAAGTATGATCATACCAGCTTTACATGTACCATAAACCTACCTATAAATGCCAAAAGCCGAATAATAATCTACATCATAATACTACCGCAATTATAAAGGCTTTGAATTAAAATTGCATCCCAAATCAAGACAATTTTACAACCGTCCAAATTGAAATTATTTGGTATAACTAATAATCACTTAAACTCGTGTTTGAAACTGAGAATCTTAAAACGATAATAAAACGTAGAATCAAGTTCTTTTTTTGTACTTAGCTTTCACGAATTTGGAGGTCCAGCCACCATCCACAAGGTCACTCTCGGGAGTAGAAAACTGGTAAATTTCCAGGCATCGTCTCGGCTGCGAAGATTCTCTGATGTCGTAAAACAGGTCGAACCATGTGTGAAATCTGGGACGAAATCCAATCCAGACAACCAAAAGGGTCCCAAATTAAAACCCCAACAGTAGAAGGAAGAGTAAAGCGTAGAAATAAGGACACAACAGAAAAACCCTACAATAAGGAGAGAGAAAAAAAATCAATCTCACCATCTAGAGAGTTTTAGTTTTGTAAAAACTAAAAATATCTTACCTCAATTTATCAATGAGGGTTCGCAAAATTCTCATGTCCAGCCCTGTGAAACCAACAATGGACGACCTCCACCAATAGGCTCACAAAATGGTGGATTCTGGCAGGTTTTGAAAGGAGGTTGATTCGATCTTAATGAATCGTGGATCCGGTGTGAAATAATCCCTTAACGGCGGAAAAAACGACTTCCAAACAAACTACCCAAAATAGTCGAATTTCCAAGCAACTTATGCGAATTTATATCCCCTAATTAGGGTAACTAATCGAAAATTTAACTAATAAAATAACTCGCACTAAGCACCGAACCTTTCGTTCTCCAAAACTGTATCACCTTCTCCCCGTTGCCCTAGAAAAGATGGCTTCAAAACAGTCATACCACAATATCCAATAATATAAAATTCGAAATATCCAAAAATCCGTTAATAAAAACAATTAAAATCTAGCTATTAAATTATTCCAGTTGGTAACCTGTAGTTGTCGAGCACAATGGGGAAACAAAAGAAGTACGTCCAAATTTCCTAAATTCTCCTACCTTGTCGATACTACAGCATTATACATATATACTGTGAACAAGAAACACCGTTCTCGTAGCGAAACAATTTCATTAGATTCGTAGATTAATACCAGCCACTCGGAGAAGACACGAGTTCTACCGATAACCGAAGCATTTGTAAATTTATTAGTTATACAGAGTGTCCAAAATATTAATTTTAAGTCAACTGGTGAATGCATATTACGAAAAGATTTTATTTGAAAGTCAGACCATAACACTACCCCCTCCCCAAAGGATTTACACTGTAAATTCACTTGTAATCAGCTTCGTGATAAGGTTTCAGGTCTTGCGTGTGCCAACGACCTTTTGATTTACCCTGTAAGTCTTCAAGTTCATATACGCAGTAACCCCATTTTTTGAAAATTCTAAAAGGACCTTCAAACTTCCCACCTAGTTTCGCTGTATAATAATTACCAGCATCAGCCAATGTAAACTTTTTCTTCCAAACTAAATCGCCAATTGCAAATTCCACGTTACGACGTCTTAGATCGTATTGCTTTTTAGCCTGGTCGTGAGCTTTTTCCATTTTCTTCACCACCCCTTCTCGCAGCTTTGCCAAGGTTGTTAGTTTTTGACCGAGATCTACAGGAAGACTATTCGAGTCCTGGAATTTAGAGCAATGTTCGGAACCATGGAGCTTCATCTCAGTACCAAAATTTATAAAGTATGGAGTTTGGCCAGTTACAGCATGTTTAGCTGTGTTAACTGCACAAGCGAATGCAGAAAGATCAACATCCCAATCTCTCTGATTTTCAGACACAAAAGATGATAATATTGTTTTCATAACTCTATTCACTCGTTCCGTTAAATTGGATGAGGGATGATAATTTGGATTACATAATATTCTTACACCAAATTTTGATTTAAGGCCCATAAAGTCAATGCTTTTAAATTGGGGCCCATTGTCACATCTGATTAACTCAGGTACTCCGTAAGAAAAGAAAATTCTATCTTCTAATAGTTGAATTATTGTTTTGGTATTGGCCTTTCGAATAGGGAAAAACAAGTTAAACTTACTGAAGGTATCAGTAACTACGAAAATATGCATATTACCAGACTTGCTTTTTGGTAAGGGGCCAAAAAGATCCATACTAATAATTTGCCAACAGCGAGCTGCAATAACAGCACTTCCCATTAATCCACCAGGTAGTTTTTGTTCTGGCTTAACTTGTTGACAAGTTACACAGCCCTTTATAAACTTAGCCACATCAGCCTTTAGGCATGGCCAGTAATACAGTCTAGCTACTTTGTGGAATGTTTTGTGAACACCAAGATGACCACCCACGGTTGTATCATGACACGATGATAAAACCTCCTTACGATTTTGTTTAGGAACCACCAACTTCCAAAAGTCGTCATCATTACGAATTTCAGGAAAATCGAGATTAACCCTTTTATACAATTTATCTCCAGACACACGCCAACAAGGAAATAAGAGAGGATTAGCTTTCACTCTATCCAACATATTAAGATACCACCTATCTTTTACTTCACCAATTTGTATCACAGATATTTCAAGCTCGCCACTTACAGAATCCGGATCATCGGCCACTGCTCGACTGAGAGTATCAGGGACTACGTGTTCTTTTCCTTTGCGGTGGATCACTTCAAAATCAAATTGTTGAAGCCTTAAACACCAACGACCCAAGCGACCTTGAGGGTTTTTCAGGTTGTGCAACCACTTTAAACTAAAATGATCGGTGATAACCTGAAATTTTGAATTCTCCAAGTAACAACGAAGTTTCTCTGCACTCCAAATTACCGCCAGTAGCTCGCGTTCTGTAGCACTATATACCCGTTCAGTACGACTCAATGTTCGAGAAACGTAGCACACAACATGCTCACGGTTGTCGTAAAATTGTGTAAGGACCGCACCAACACCAAATGACGAAGCATCCGTTTGCAATATAAAGCCATGATCAAAATTAGGACAATCCAAAATTGGAGCAGACACAAGAGCATTTTTAATGTTTTCGAATGATTTACGACAATCCTCGTCCCAATTAAATTTCACACCGTTGCGAAGAAGTCTAGTAAGGGGTGATATGACGTCAGAGAATGCAGGAATAAATCTTCTGTAGTACGAAATCATACCAATCACTCTTCGTATGTCTCGAACGTTTTTAGGCACCGCTAAATTGGTAATAGCTTCTACTTTACCTGGGTCTACAGAAATACCTTGCCTATTGACTAAGTAACCAAGATACTTCAATTCATCACGACAAAACTTGCTTTTTTCCCTATTTAACGTCAAACCATTAGAAAGCAAACGCGTAAAAACTTCTTTTAAAATATTTATATGAGTATCAAAATCAGGTGTAACCACAATAATGTCATCCAGATAGCAAAAAACATATTTATCCAATTCTGGACCCAAAATAGTGTCTATCAACCGCTGAAATGTTGCTGGTGCATTGTGGAGACCAAAAGGTAGTCTAGTAAATTGAAATAAGCCACGCCCTGGGACTGTAAACGCGGTATATTGCTTGCTATTTTCTTCCAACGCAACTTGCCAGTAAGCACTTTTTAGGTCTAGCGATGACATAAACCGAGCACCCCCTAGTTTATCCAAAATGTTTGAAATGTATGGTAGCGGGTAAGCATCACGCTGAGACACAGCATTTAATTTCCTAAAGTCAACACAAAAGCGCTGTTCTTCGTTGGATTTCGGAACAAGCAACACGGGAGATGACCAAGCTGACTTAGAGGGTTCAACAATTCCATTAGTCAACATTTCATCTAACTGTTCATCAATTAATTTTTGTTTGAAAGGAGAAACAGGGTAATACCGTTGTTTTATCGGGGGGCTAGACGTAACTATCTTATGCTTAACTGCAGAGGTGCAACCAAGCTTATCGCCAATTTTATCAAAATACTCTGAAATCACCTCATTCAGACATTGCTTTTGTTCAAAAGTTAAATCATCTTCACCATGAATATGATTAATTTGCGGTGTACTTAATATTTCAGACGAAAAAAACCATTCTCCACGACGCATATCAGGAACTATACCCATTGTTTGCCAAAAATCGATCCCCAAAATAATTTCATGACGAAGTTTAGGAACAACAAAAATATCAAATATTTTTACAACATTTCTCACTTGAATAGGTGCTGATATAACCCCAATACATTCACATGTGTCGTTGGACGCCACAGTACACAAGGTTTTACGATTCTGATCCAATACTAATCCTAAATTTTTAAGCTTTTGCCAGCCAAGAGAGCCAAGAAAAATTTTGTTAGCACCAGAATCTAATAAACCATAGAGTTTTTGACCTAGAATACTAATCTTAAGATAAGGACATTCACCAGGGCCTACATGAGATAAGATATAATCTAAGACGAATTTTTCCTTACAACTAGAGTAATCTATGGTCGATTTGGTAAACGAAGACAATCTCCGACCTACGATTGACTTCGTGTGAAGTTTCCCGATGAATTTTGGCAATCTGGACAAGTCCTCTTAGTAAAACCAACCTTTTTACAAGAGAAACATCTAATTATACCTGAAGTGCAATGTTTCGCTAAATGATTAGGCTGATCACACTTAAAACATGTTCGAGGTGCGATACTCCTTTGAAGAGTTGTAGAGTTCCCTTGAGGGTATCTTGAGTTAGTATTGCTACCTGAAGAAACAGAAACTTCCCTAACTACTAGTGGCTTATTTTCAGGAGTAGCCCTATAATCCAAATCAGGTTCCAATGACAAATTACCAGGCTTAGGGGGGCTATATTGTTCGATATTAATCTTTGTTTCCTCTAGTTTCCTGCAGAGCTCAATTAAATCGAAAGGGGTGTTTATAGTTTGAAGTGTAAGACGCTCTTGGTAAAATGGGAGAATATTAGACTTCAAAACCTTTAATCTCAAATCATCCGAAACCGGAACAGGCATCCTGTCAAAAAGTTTACTCATAGCTGCAACATACAACCCAATTGGTTCGTCAGGACCCTGAGTTCTATTTAAAATTTGTTTCCAAAGCTGGTCACTAATATGTGAAGGTACAAACTGCTCTCTCATGAGACCTATTAGAGTATCCCAATCATTTGCATATTTAACTACCATATGATAAAAATTTAAAGCATCACCCTCGAATAAATCATGGGCTGATAAAAATAGTTCAGCCTTACTAACCTGTCGAGACCTACTTAATTCTTCTACTCGCTGCAAAAAAGAATTAAAACTCAATCCAGAATTACTGGAAAATTTTAAATCCCATTTATATACAGGAACTGACTTAACACTGCTAAATTGTTGACCAGGCATAGTTATTTGATGTAAACTAGAAGTATTTGCACTGCTATTGGTTAAGGTTTGGCTAGGAGACTGAGTACCAAGATTAGGATCACTAGGTACGGAATTACTACCCTTATCCTCAAAAAGCTTAACTTTATTCTGGTAATCCGGAACAAGTTCTGATAAAGAAATTAGTAATTTTGACCTATCTTCGGAAATACTATCATCATCTTCTGAAATTCTCCCAATCCTACCCATTAAATGAGCGAACTTTGTTTCAATTTTTTTAACTTGGCTTGAAGAACCACTAAAGGAAGAAACATGATCACGCAATTCATCTAATTTTTTCTGACATTCTGTAATCTCCAATTTAGGATCCAAATTACATTTTCCCTTAAGGGGACTATTGGATTTTTCTAAAGCTAAAATACTTCTAAGGTGCTTCCGCAATGAGTCAACATTTCCCTGATCGGAAATACCCCTCACTGATAATTCGTATTCTAGTTCATCTCTTACCAGGTTATTCACCTGTATTTGAAACATTTTGTTCAACAATAAGCAAAAAAAATACCCCAAGATGAAAATGGAAATACTTTTGTAAAATAATCAATAAAAAAAATTGTTTAAGATTCTCACCACCAAACTGTCAAAATCGAGAAATATAATATGACCAAAGAACAATAATTTATACACTCAAATTCACAAATAGGTTGGGCGCCAGTTATTAGGGTTCCACAGAACCGTAAAG
This sequence comes from Lochmaea crataegi, assembly GCA_947563755.1. Taxonomy (NCBI): domain Eukaryota; kingdom Metazoa; phylum Arthropoda; class Insecta; order Coleoptera; family Chrysomelidae; genus Lochmaea; species Lochmaea crataegi. Next base: position 23,266,639 of record OX387433.1, on the reverse strand, counting down.
TTGTAACCTTTCCCCAAGGGGTCAATTGTTAGTAGTGATTTTAAACGAAAACGCAAGGGAACAAAATTGTCAATAACTACAAGTTATTACTAAGATACACAGTATACTGAATTGAACTATCAGCATAATATTGTATCTTATGTATTTAAAGGCACGGAAAATATGCACTTACCTATTTTTTTTTCCAATTCTGTAGTGGAGAAAACAAATAATCGCTGCTTATATAAGGCGTTATCGCCGATGGTTGCCCAGGCTAAATCAAAGTATACTTGAAGCGATTAAACTATATCTGGAGGAAAATAATTGAGAACTATACCTCAGGGAATAAATAATATAGGGTTCTTTGTATTACAGTTTCCTTGGTCATATGATTATGTCAAATCCGGGAATAGGCGCCACCGAGTTTTTAGAAGCTATTATGCTGAAGGCGATCGTAAAAGAAATGTTATACAAGTAATCAAAAACGCGGAAAAATATATATATTTACAAATGACGTATAAATAAATAGTCCAACTAGTACAGGCCAATCTTTTATTGCTAAATAAGATAATCGGCAATACGACGCTCCTGTTACAAGTAAATACAAGAAATATATATCAAAGACAAATCAAAATTGAGTCAAAATTAAATCAAAATCAGTCGAAATATGTCACAAATATTTGTTATCCAAAAGAAAATATCGTAGGTATAAAACAAAAGAATAATCGTTTAGTAGGTGATAGAGGTGTAGTCAAGTATGATCATACCAGCTTTACATGTACCATAAACCTACCTATAAATGCCAAAAGCCGAATAATAATCTACATCATAATACTACCGCAATTATAAAGGCTTTGAATTAAAATTGCATCCCAAATCAAGACAATTTTACAACCGTCCAAATTGAAATTATTTGGTATAACTAATAATCACTTAAACTCGTGTTTGAAACTGAGAATCTTAAAACGATAATAAAACGTAGAATCAAGTTCTTTTTTTGTACTTAGCTTTCACGAATTTGGAGGTCCAGCCACCATCCACAAGGTCACTCTCGGGAGTAGAAAACTGGTAAATTTCCAGGCATCGTCTCGGCTGCGAAGATTCTCTGATGTCGTAAAACAGGTCGAACCATGTGTGAAATCTGGGACGAAATCCAATCCAGACAACCAAAAGGGTCCCAAATTAAAACCCCAACAGTAGAAGGAAGAGTAAAGCGTAGAAATAAGGACACAACAGAAAAACCCTACAATAAGGAGAGAGAAAAAAAATCAATCTCACCATCTAGAGAGTTTTAGTTTTGTAAAAACTAAAAATATCTTACCTCAATTTATCAATGAGGGTTCGCAAAATTCTCATGTCCAGCCCTGTGAAACCAACAATGGACGACCTCCACCAATAGGCTCACAAAATGGTGGATTCTGGCAGGTTTTGAAAGGAGGTTGATTCGATCTTAATGAATCGTGGATCCGGTGTGAAATAATCCCTTAACGGCGGAAAAAACGACTTCCAAACAAACTACCCAAAATAGTCGAATTTCCAAGCAACTTATGCGAATTTATATCCCCTAATTAGGGTAACTAATCGAAAATTTAACTAATAAAATAACTCGCACTAAGCACCGAACCTTTCGTTCTCCAAAACTGTATCACCTTCTCCCCGTTGCCCTAGAAAAGATGGCTTCAAAACAGTCATACCACAATATCCAATAATATAAAATTCGAAATATCCAAAAATCCGTTAATAAAAACAATTAAAATCTAGCTATTAAATTATTCCAGTTGGTAACCTGTAGTTGTCGAGCACAATGGGGAAACAAAAGAAGTACGTCCAAATTTCCTAAATTCTCCTACCTTGTCGATACTACAGCATTATACATATATACTGTGAACAAGAAACACCGTTCTCGTAGCGAAACAATTTCATTAGATTCGTAGATTAATACCAGCCACTCGGAGAAGACACGAGTTCTACCGATAACCGAAGCATTTGTAAATTTATTAGTTATACAGAGTGTCCAAAATATTAATTTTAAGTCAACTGGTGAATGCATATTACGAAAAGATTTTATTTGAAAGTCAGACCATAACAATCCAAAGAAAGCTGGAATTTCCAAATAAACAAAACTATATAAAACATTGTTTGAATTTCATAACCTGAAAAACAAGGCGACGGAACTTATCTTAGGGGAACTGAGATGCTGGAACTCTTAGCAATGTTGGTATAGAGGCTTTTATTTTGAGCTCCAAAGTGGTGGAAATCAGCGTTGAGTAGCAGACACAGATCTAAGCTTATAATCTCTTTTCTATTGAAAAAGCGCAAACATAACTTTGGTAACTATTTAGATTTGGTCATACTTAATCCCAAATAGTTACGTAGATGTGTGCTCCCACTCAGATGGCACATCTCTTCCCTAGTCTAAGCTGTTCTGTAGTGATTAATAATTAGAGAGAAGTAGTTAATATTAAGTTGGACGTCACCTACTTTTTTCGCGACCTATACAAATAAACAAAACTATATAAACCATTGTTTGCATTTCGAATCGTGAAAAAAACGAAGGGACCTCTTAAGATGGTAGACCAGTGATAATGGAACTCTTGGCGATCTAGAGATATTGCTTTAGTGTACTGGAAATCCGATCTAAGTAGGGGGCGGTAACTTATCAGTCATATACATTTAGATTTAGATTTGGTTTTTAGTTGGTTTTATTGAAAGAAGTAAATAATATTGAGTGGTACACCACCAACTTTTTATAAAAGAGAATATTTCAGGGTTTTGAAGTATTTCTTATGCATATACACAATCTTTTGTCTATTTTTGAATTAACTAAACAACAATGTCGAGTGATGAATATAAAAAAAAATGATAAAACCAACCTTGGGTGGAAAATTAAGGTACCAAGACCGGTATTGTATTGATTGTTTAATTAATTTGCTCAAACACCACAATTTTATCAATTACGGAGTGTTAATTTTTATTACTCAATTTCTATTATTTGTCAAGAATATCTGATGCCGTGTAAATTTCTTTTTTTCATTTCCCACATCAGGGATTATTAAATTTTCAACAAACTGATACTCTTCCGGTACCGGATTTTAAAACTTTGTGTACAGCTGTACGTTAAGACCCCTCGCAGCGTCACATATTCTTGTCAAATATTAATATTATTTTTAAAATATTCGACAACACTTTATATTTTAAGAGATTTCTTACAACGGACGTAAAACTGAAGTTCAAGCGTACAAGGGTTATTCAATATCCCAGGTAGAAGAGTCGTGATATAGAGGAAATTCATTGAGATTGAATAAAATCCTAACACCCTATCCAGTATCGCGGATAATGGAATTTTCCCTCATTACTCATATTCTACCTCCGATTTGGAAAACTGCCACATTCCCTTCTATATTTCATAAAAGGGATAACCTTCTTGACCCAAATAACTGTGAATTATTTTATTCACAAAAAGATTCTTATCATAATTCAATATGTATAAAAAATTTGTATGAGTGCATCTCATTCATTTTTCAGGAAAATGAACCCTTTTTTTCATTAGATTCCGAGGAAAATCTTTTTTTTTTCTCACTTCTTTATTTTTTATATAATTCTACTTAGATTTACTTTAACAAAATGCGGGTTTGCGCTGAAAAGTGTATGACATAGAAATGCGTCCAAACCTCATAAACTGCTTTGAAAAAGTGCAGACTTGCGTTGGAAAATGCTGATTTTCGCTGAGAAGTTTATGGAATAAACTGCTTTGTACAGAATGGTTTGCGCTGAAAAGTTCTGGTCCGTGCTGAAATATGTATGGAATTGAGTAGTTGCTCAAAACTTCGTAAACTGCTTTGGAATAAGATCTGATTTGCGCTGGAAAATGTAAAGAATAGAGTGTATGCGCCGAAACCTACTAAATTGCTTTTAAAACGTGCTGTTTTGTGCTGAAAATAGCTGGTTTGCGCTAAAAAGTGTATGGAATGAAAAAGTTGCGTGAAAGCCACGTAAACTGCTATAAAAAAGTGCTGGTAAGCGCTGAAAAATGTGCTTGGCGTTGAATACGGAAAAATGCGTCGAAACCTCGTAAACTGCTTTGGAATAAGATCTGATTTGCGCTGGAAAATGTAAAGAATAGAGTGTAAGCGCCGAAACCTACTAAATTGCTTTTAAAACGTGCTGTTTTGTGCTGAAAATGGCTGGCTTGCGCTGAAAAGTGTATGGAATGAAGAAGTTGCGCCCAGGCCACGTTAAACTGCTTTAAAAAAGTGATGGTTTGCGCTGAAAAATGTGCTTGGCATTGAATACGAAAAAATGCGTCGAAACTTCGTAAACTGCTTTGGAATAAGATCTGATTTGCGCTGGAAAATATAAAGAATAGAGTGTATGCGCCGAAACCTACTAAATTGCTTTTAAAACGTGCTGTTTTGTGCTGAATATGGCTGGTTTGCGTTGAAAAGTGTATGGATTGAAGAAGTTGCGTCCAAGCCACGTAAACTGCTATAAAAAAGTTCTGGTTTGCGCTGAAAAATGTGCTTGGCGTTGAATACGAAAAAAGGAGTCGAAACCTCGTAAACTGCTTTGGAATAAGATCTGATTTGAGCATGTGAAGAATAGAGTGTATGCGCCGAAACCTACTAAATTGCTTTTAAAACGTGCTGTTTTGTGCTGAAAATGGCTAGCTTGCGCTGAAAAGTGTATGGAATGGAGAAGTTGTTGCGTCCAGGCCAAGTTAAACTGCTTTAAAAAAGTGATGGTTTGCGCTGAAAAATGTGCTTGGCGTTGTATACGAGAAAATGCGTCGAAACCTCCTAAACTGCTTAGGAATAAGATCTGATTTGCGCTGGAAAATGTAAAGAATAGAGTGTAAGCGCCGAAACCTACTAAATTGCTTTTAAAACGTGCTGTTTTGTGCTGAAAAATGTGCTTGGCGTTGAATTCGAAAAGATGCGTTGAAACCTCGTAAACTGCTTCTAAAAACTGTTGGCTTGCGCTGAAAAGTGCTTTTGGGTCCTTTCGAGGTAGTTTTTTTCAAACTATAACATATACTATACGTCGTATAGATAGAGTTGAAGTATCTAAGAAACTATTACTATTTGAATGTGGGATGAGAAAAAAATCATCCTATATGGACCTCTGTGCATCTTGATACAATGACAAGTGACTTAGGCTTCTTCGTCGGTCATTTTTTATGCACTTGTCTTCGGTTTCATCTTTCTAGACACGATCTGTAACGTATAAGTAGAGGTGAAGCATTTAATAAGTCCAGAGAATTGGGAGCAAGGTAGTTGTGCACTGGAATCTAAAGAAACTTTTGATCTGGTATTCTGTTATTGGACCTCACCTTCAGGAACCAATTGGTCATCTAGCTGGATCCAATTTGAATGCAGGGATATCACAAAAAATCTGCTTTTAACATCCTGTATAGACCTCAGTGTGTCTTGATGTTATATGTGTAAAAGTGTACTGAAATTAAATTGTAAGAGTGTATAGAATAGTCTAAATGTATCGTAACCTCATTTATTTGTGCTAAAAAGTGCTTTTCAGAGTTTTCTTCGGTCTTTTGGTCTTCGGTACACTTTTATGGTATTTTGATAGTACTCTCCGACAATTAGCGTATAAATAGAGATGAAACGTCCATTCGTTCCTGAAAATCGGAAGAAACGTCGTTTTCCGAGATTGTACAGAGTTACAAGATTATTTTTGTGAAAGAAAAGTAAAGTAGCTGCTTAAAAGTATTGTCGAATATTTTAAGAATAATTAATATGTTGTTGAATTGTTTACAACATTCCGGTTACATTATCTGCTTCAGAACTAAAGCCACTTTATAAAGTAAAGAAACGGCACAAAGTAGAATTAAAAAAATACACTGTGATACCATCCGCATATCTTAAAAAAAACGAACAGTTCTGAAGCACCTGCTATTTTTTCGTTCTTTCATTAAAAATATCTATACATATCAAATTGAAACGTTTACTGAAGAAGATAAAAATGAAACTTATACATATCATGAAACACAAAAAAAAACGAATTATATTTAAAAATTATTTCTATTAAGTACATAATGGAGGTAACGAAGAAGAATATACGAGGACTTGGTTTTTAATTTGGATCATATTGATCAGTGCCTTATTTGGTTTTTTTTTCATTTCGTAATCCACATTGGAACTAAAAGATCTAGATATTTTTTTTCATTCGTTTTACTTACCAATTGTAGATCATCTTGAATATAATGTGTATGTGTATTCTCCATCTGTCAAATGTCACTTCTTTATGACAATAGTAGATTTCTTTTGTATAGATTGTTTAGTAACTGTTAAAATAGAATTAATTGCTACATCCTGGAGAATAAAACTAGAACAAGGCCTTCTTGATCCAAATAGCCAACAGCATTCGGTTAAAGAGTCATAAATCGTCAAAAAACAGTCAAAGTTTTACACCAAAGCAACCCTGTACCTCGCATTTTACGAGGGTATGTCGGAAAATAACAGGATTAGTAATACAACTTTTTTCACTGGTAGAAACTTTCCTTCCAAGTAGGTAGATTTTGATCAAACATTCGACGTTTAGCACAGATTCATTATTGAATTGTCGGTTTTTTTTCGTATTCATGGAAGAAATTAGTGAGGATCAAAGATGTGGGGTGAGATTTTGTGTTCGTTTGGGGAAAACTCCTACCAAAATGATTGAAGATGAACCTAAGTAAAGTTGCACTTATGTTTTTGAAATGAAAACTTCTTTAGCACCGTCGTGATTTGAGACTCGATGAAGAAACGAAAAAGTGACTCTTAAAAGAGACAAATATATACATATATAGGATTCAGTCTGCAAGATAATTAGTAAGATATAAATACTTTCCTATTATCTTCTTATCCTCTTTGTGCGATGCTTCGTCGCCTCTACACTCTTCTCTACCAAACGTTGTACGTATGTGTGCTTGTCTGAAAGTTTCACTTCTACTGCACACATTTTTTTTTATATTTTCTCTTGAAATTGAAAAATGTTTCATAGATAGATAGAGATAGTCACGAGAGAATCTTGTATGTCCGATCCTAAGGCGCGATCAAATCGTTTGCTCTCTTCTTTTCATCGGGAATGATCTCCAGGGGCTCACGTATTTCTTCATTCTGCGAAGATTAGAATTTGATTCAGTCCAACGATCTTGCCAGTATTTATGGACTGAATATTTTATGAAGTTTTTTGCATCCGAAACTTTTGAAACTATGGGAGAATTGAGGTCCTGGATTGTATCCCTTGCTTCTGTATCTGCCTGTTCGTTCCCAGGGATTCCAACGTGGGAGGGTACCCACATGAATTGGGCAGTTTTGTGTGCCTCTTGTAGCTGAAGTAGTTCATTCTTAATTATTTGCACCAAATGGTTTGTGGAAAAAATATGCTGGAGACTATCAATGGAACTCAGAGAGTCAGTTAATATTAGGAACTGCTGGGAATCATCGTTACTCGCAAAGAGTAACAGTAAAGACACTGGTAATCTGATTTTAATAGACTTTGTAGGTGCAATATCGGAGGCGCCTACTCCATTTTCCATCTTGGAAGCGTCTGTGTACAATGGGGTGTATTGGTGTAGCCAACAGGTTTTTTCATAGAATGCGTTTTTTATTACTCTTGCATTTGTTTCATTTTTGCTGAGTTTCAGTAGAGATGTGTAACGGTATGGATGATTTGTTACTCATGGTGGTGAGGATTTGATGTTTGCGGGAAATATATTAGGGATGGAGACGTTAAGAGTGTCTGGAGATCTATTTAATCTTTCGTAAAAGGCAGGAGCGGATCTTTTCTTTCTGTCATAGTCGGACGTAAAACTTTGTCTCCCTTGTATATTGATATTTTTAGAGTCGGCCCAATCTAGTAATTTTGTGACCAACTAGAACATGGAATTCGTTCCACCAATCGTTAATGGTATATGGCGTTATCCATGATAATTAAACTAACTTTTCAAAGTTTTCGCAGTTCGCCGGTTTTTCGGTTACTTCTAAAAACTATACCACCATCTTCAACAAAACCGATTTTTCAATTAGGAAACTATACTCCTTCTCTTATTTTCCTAACTTCGCTAAATGTTACTAGTTGTTGAGATCCTCGTTAATTTCTGATATACACCCGTAGTTTTTTTATTAAAACAATTTTGAACAGTTTGAAAAGTAGCAAACAATCACGTATTAGTTTCCACTTAAATATCAGGAAAGTCACAAATAGATTCGAAATTAGAAAATTAAAACACAATTTAGAGTAGAACTGCTATATAAAAAAAGTTCAGACACTTCTCTATTTTCTCACCTACAGAACTTATATTTTCTTACAACGAACGAATGAAAAAAAAACTATCCAACTAAATACAATCTTGTGTTGATTTTTATTTTTAAAGCATACATACTAAAAGAAAAAAAAATTGTTTGTAGTTGAAATTATATTAATAGTTACCTATGAAAAATGAGCAATAGTATATACCAAAGTTATCTAGGCAACACTTTCGAATTAGTTTGTTAAATTTACCCAATTTTCAGTAAAAAGAAGAAAACAATGCATATCAGCGGATGCCATATTGTTATTTTAGAATAAATTTAGATTAATTTAGGTAAATATAAGAGTACCTATACACTTTAGTTATTGAATGAAATAAAAGTATTTTATATCTTCTGTAAATTTTATACAAATAAAGAGAGGAAGGTCTCTTTTTAAATCCTAAAGGGCATTGTCAAGAGCTTATTTATTAGTTAATATGATAATAATGGTTTGTTCAAAACGAGGAACACCATACAGAAGGGCGTGAGGCAAAATTTGGACCAAACAAACATAAACTGAGCTCTCCTTCTCACTTGAACTGCATTTTAAAATTTCCTGCTTGGAGATGTTTATATTTAATATAAAGCCTTATATTTATTTGTAATTTAGTGAAAAAGTGCCTGTCAAACTATGTTTTCATACATTTTCCTGAGATATTTAAATACTCAGGATGATTGATATTATCATTGGAAAGGACTCGATTCGTAGATTTCGATTCCTTTCAATGCTCTATGTAGTTTGGGGTGAGTATCATATTAAAAAATGTGGAATTACCAATTTTTTCTTATATATAACCCAATTTTTTACTTTCCTCTCGAATTTATTTTTCTCTTGAAATAAATAATGCAGGGGATGTATTTTGGATTTATTTCATTCGATGGTCACGCAATTAATTTGCTTGGCAAAAAACAATACATATCAAATGGTTTCGACACATATCAAAATGTGATGAATATAAATAATATATTATATTTTTTGTAAATAGTATATAATAGTATAATTCGTCTGAATGAGTAGGTTAATTTTTTTGCTTTAGAAAATATTTCTTAAGGAAAATTGAAAAAGAAAAATATATTTGAAGATTTGTGAGACATTCCGTATGATTTGATAGGTAGATTTTAAGTATATAGACAATATTTACAACGAATTCTTTATAAAAATGTGAAGTTTTTTTACAGGATAATGTTTATGAGATCTTTAAATTAACAAATTTTAATATATGAGGTGTTTGAAAAAAACACACTTTTTACTATTTTGTCGAAACTACTGGCAACGTTGTAATATTGGGCGCTGATTACACGGTTCGTACCGAGTAGTTTTATTTGGACCTAAAAAAATGATGTTATACCTACCTGGTACCTACGAAAGGTGTAACCAGCGCCTTCTATTAGAGTCAAAACAAATCCATGGGATGTGTTAGCTTCCAAAACATATTCATACAAAATCTCATTAGAATGTTGCCACTGGCTTCGACCTAATCGTAAAAAACGTGTATACATTTTTTTCAAACACTCTAAATGGCTAATAAATATATATAATATAATCCCTGTTTAAGTGCCCATCTTAATTGGGATTTTTTATATACTTCCGAACACTCTCAACTCCCAGTCTCCTTCGTATTTCATCATTTTTTATTTTGACTTTTAAAGTCACATTTGCTACTCTTCTCAGGTATTTCATTTCCATTACTTGTAGTTTCTTTTTTAGTTTTTCTGTCAGTACCCACGTTTCGCTTCCAAAAAGTAATGTTGGTAAATATATTGTGTTTTGTCGTCTTAGTGCTGATTTCATTTTTTTTATGAATCCTTTTCTTAGAGAATTATATAATTTCGTTGTTGATGTTATTCTACTATTTATTTCTGCTTCGTATCGTTCTGTGCTGTCAATTACTGTTCCTAAATATTTAATATCTTGGTAAATCGTCTATTGTTGGGATACAATTTTGATTTTCAATTAGAAATTACTCCAAAATGAGGAGTAGTAGGATAATTGTGGGAGAGATTCACATTTTTTCAAACACTTTTGAATTAGGAAATCAGTTAAATGAGAAATATCACATCATTACCTACCAAATAGACATTACAAAGTAACTAAATGTAATGTATTACCAAAAAAACTATAAAAAAATGTGTCATTGTTCGTCTCTCCTCCAACATGTAGGTGAGATGGATCAGTCTTGGTAGGGAAGATGAGTCATTGGCAAATCTATTATTTTTTGTACAGTAATTTGTTTCCGCACATTTGACAATAGTTTTTGAAACTGGTGCAGCCTTCATGCAGCCATCTTTTACATGTTGTACACTGTATCCAGTCATCTTTGCTAATAGTTTTCCGATAATCTTCCTTACATCCTACACACTCATTTTCATATTCCTCAATATTTTCAATGTCTGAGGAGGTATCGGTTAATCTTAAGTCTTCGGATTCTGATGAAGAAACAAACCTTTGAGACTTGGTTGTGGATTTTGGTTTTACTAAAGTTTCAAGTTTTTTTTCCGCTTTACGTTTTTTATTTTCTGCTGAAACCCTTTTTCTGAAGCTATTGCTTTTCGGTAGCTTATGTACGCCGGTGACGTTACGACCCTACTCAAATCTTTATTCGCTGCTTGAACCGAAGGTGTACTAATTGGTACCGGGGAAATAAAGTTTAGCGCCTTTCCTGGGGTAACTTTGGGACTTTTAGCGCTTACAATTTTATTGTTCATACTAGAGGTTCCTGGTTGTGGACTTAGATGTGGTTGGTCTCGTATACCTGATGGTCCTGCAAGGGGACTAGTCTGACGTGAGTGTTGAATACCTGAAGGTCCAGCAAGTGGGGTAGGATCACGTTGGCGTTGAGTACTTGATGCTTATGTATATGGCGTCGGCTTTCTCTGGTGTTGGGCTACAGGTACTGTCTGTGAATTACTCACGTCTAGAGCCTGACTTTGGACAGTGTTATTAATATCATTGATCTCATCAGTGGTCAAAAAGGCATAGTCAGGAATCCTTTGAGAATTGAACGGCATAATTCCTGTGGACTCAAAAGCAGATGCCAACTTACCCCAATAGTTTTCCAATCTGCAATCTACTTATTCGACGTAATGGGTTGCCTTTCAAAAATTTTCCTTCATAAAAATACCCCCTAAGGAATTTAAAAAAACAACGATCTAGAGGCTGTAAATAGTGACTTGTATGAGGGGGCAGAGAAAATAAAATTATATCGTTCTGATCAGCAAATTCTAGAAGTTCAACATCAGAGACATGAGATGTATGTCCATCCAAAAGTAGGAGAACTTTTCCAGGTGCCTTCCTCGGAAAGAAATGATTCTTAACCAGTCATAAAAAATTACTGAATTGACCTAGGCCGACTTTTCGGAAATTTTTATTTGTGAACCCGGTGGCATACCATCATGCCACTCTTCATTTTTGTTCTTTCCCTTAAAAATGCTATAAGAAGGTAAGTAACCACCTTCCTCATTAATGCAGGAAATAACACTAATCGTCTCTCTTTTTTCTCCGGAACTAATAGCCGCAACAGATTTAGATCCTTTTTCAGCTATTACCTCAGATGCTCTCGTGTTTAGTTGAAGACCTGTTTCGTCGGTATTGTACACACTTCCAGGCTTATCAAATAAAGTGTGTAGTGTAAGAACATCTTCTAATTCCTTAAAATATTTTGCTACAACTACCTTCGACATTCCTTAGGCCCGTGCAATTGAAGTGTTTTCGGATTTGCGAACAGAAGGATATTTTCTGCTTTACCTAAAAAATTGAAAATTAGTACCTTAGAATACAATCAATTATTTATGTAGGTAGGTATACCTTGATCGTGATTTAATCTATGTGGACGTTTTAAGCAAACAGCAAGTTTGTACGCCATTATTCTTACATCGTCACATGTCTGTGCAAATCCATGCTGCTGTCCATGTTTTTTAATATGAACAGCTAACTTTTTAACAGCTTCTGTCCCTAGTGAGGAATCTGGCCCCAATCTGTTTGTTTTGGTTAAATTGTTATTTTTTATCCTCCTCTTCAGAGTATCATGGAAAGTTCTGGCTGCTTCGTTTACACCTAAATCTCCTGATCTTACAGCATTTATAACTCTAGGTAGGTTTTCTAATGTTCATGTACCTCTAGATCTAGCTGTCTGCTTTCGCTTATATACAGACGGCATCTCTGTAAAAAATATAAACGGTTCATCTCTCCTCCAAACTGCTGGTCTAACTATCCTCAATTGCGGAGGATAGATGGACCACAAAAAAAGTTTTAAAGATGAAGGACAACTTAGTGTTAGGTTAGAATTGTGTTTTGATAATTAATTTATTTCCCTGCTGACAACAGAATTCCTAAAAAAATAAATGACGGGTTTTATTTTACTTACCACTACAAGGCCAAACATTTTCAGAAGGTAATCAAAACAAAAATAGATTATAACTCAGCAACAAACGTTGTAATCGCACTGTTTACATTCCACGAGACACTCAAACAACAACGCGAAGACAACTAACGCATAGACCAGTGCGTTGTTGCCGTAGTTTTTTAAAAATTACACGTGGTCCATCTGACCTACCGGTTCATCTCTCCCCCAATGAGTAGAAAATTTTTCAACCCCAGATATTATCTAATTTAAATTTGAAGAGATTGTTGAATATAGTGGTGGAGATAAAAAGGGTACAAGTTACTTTGAAGAAGAATCTGAAGAAAGAGGATTTTCTTAGAATTCAACTGAAGACTACAATTAGAGTTACACGACTTTAAATTTTGACTTTGAATAAATAATAAAAAGATAGAGAAATACAGGAGAAATATAGGATATCTACTGTCATTGTCTTTAAAGTAAACTGAGGCTCGGTGAGGTAGAATTTTACAGAGAAATAATTCTTAATGCATCCCAGTTTTGAAGGGTTTGCCAAGAAAACAAAAACTTGGGCCAAAATTACAGTCTCACTACAGAAGAGCACTATTTTCATCTTTCGACATTTCGCATTCGTTTAATTTTTTTTTAAACCTCAAATGACTTCAAGTTTGTTGTTTCAAACAATATAGAAATATGTTTTCGAAAATCTTCTCAAAAAACTCAAGTTGTCTCAAAACCTGTTGAAGTAAAACATAGAATTGAAGAAATGTTTGTTTAATGAAAGAAATAAAGAGCAAACATACTCAGAGGAGAGTAATATTTCTTCTATCTGTTATACAGAGTACAGAGTGTCCCCGAAAACCATACTAGCCTTTTATGTACAACAATGTTTTATTTAATTTTTAAACTTACCTTGGTATTTCAATGTTTATGAACTGATAGTTTTTGAAAAAATTTCAGGAGACGACTTGTATACTGGGTTTCCCATGACGTTTTCACAGTCTAGTATGTGGAAAATTGTTCACATGATAACTATATAACATAAAGCAGCTGAAAACAGTCGAAACTGGTGTTTATATTTATTATAAAAAAATTCAGTTTTTCCGATAATTTTGGGTCACAAGACTTTTTTTCAAATTTTTTGGGTAATCATATTAAAAACAAATTCAACGATACATTGTCATGATTGGAGTTAGTTAAAAGGTATATAATTATCAAATAAAATCAATGAAGAACAAACTCCACAACAAAAATTACATGATATGCTTCATCAGGAGTATAAATTATATAATGATGCAAAACTTGTGATTTCTGAAACCGGTGAAAAGATATTTTATATTTATGCTGTTTATTAATTTTATTTGATAATTATGAAAATATTCCACTTAGCAATGGTTGAAATAATTAATTTGTTAAAAGGTGTCACTCCCAACTAATTTATATGACTGAAAGGATAAAATAAGAAAGGCATATAACACCCGAAATTATTATAGCAGCATGTAAAGTATATTTCACAATATTTCGTTGACTCGGTATCTGGTCTTAAGGATTCAATAATAAAAGTTTATAAATTCCTCATTATACACTAAATAGTAACAGATCCACAGTCAGTAAATTTTATATTATTTTACCAGCCAAACATTTAAGTTGTAAAATAATCATACTATTAGGCTTTATCTTTTCGAAGAAACGACTACGATACTGTGCTATTGTTATCGGATTAACGACTACCTGCTGCGGGTTTTTCTCTTGAATCAATCATGTTGTTGTTAAGTTGAAACGAAATATCTTGGAATGGAGTATACAAGAATTTTTTTACCAAATATTTTAATATTGTGTCAATGTACATGGTCATCAACTTGAATATTCTCCTCAATTTGATTCCAAATAACTTTTGAATGGCTCTTGTTTCGTTGTTTTTTAATAAAATACTTCATTTTATTGATTATTTGAAACCATAAATATATAATGGTCCATATTATCACTAACTGGGTTCTCGGTAAGATCAGCGGTAAGATCACCCTCAGGCTCTGGTGCGGGTGTATACGGTCGCACTGCTAGATCAGAAATATCAACCTACCTAGGATCCTTTGAAACTTTTTGGTGGAATTTCAGGATTTATTTAGGATTCATGTGTGGAGAGATTGGGAGAAAATAATCTTACATAGAACCACTCACCACTCGCCGTGTAACGTTGAAATTGGTAACAAACTGTCAAAAACCATTCTACTCAATAGGAAGCCTCTACAAAGTGCCTCTGCTCTGGATCCCTGGCCATTGTTGTATGGAAGGCAATTAATGAATGGGATGCCGCAGTTGGTTTAATCGGACATTGGCTTGGCATCTTATCAAGTGTTGCGAAATAAAGAAAATAGTTTTTGACTCCTGGCATAATTTACCAGAAATGCTTCATTCAGCTGCCTTTATACATCCTTCGAAGAATGTATCTAAGCAATGGTTAGAATATAGGCCTTTCAACAGATCACTGTCGTCTGAACCATCATTTGTTATGACTTGGACTGTCTGAAGATCCGACGTATCGCATTAGGGGGCCAGCTCGCACCACAAACCTAACCTAACCTATTATCATTAATGCACAACAGAATCATCACAAGTGTGGTATCTTTGTATTTGTTTTTGAAATATTTATCCAAAAATGTTTTAGTATACCGGTTGTACCATTGAAAAATTTTTATAATTAATATAAACCTTAGTTTATACTGTTAATAGCTGCCAAATATAATACTTGTCATGTGAATAGTCAAAACGACGTGGGACTCACGATATATGAAATGTTTCCCAGAATTTTTTGTTTGCTGTTACACATTTGTTAATTGGAGTTTCACAAATTATCAAATAATTTTATATATTTTCGTTTAACATATTATACATATATATTAAAACTTTCATACTTTTAACGGTATCTTTGTCTGTCAAATCTGCTAACTATATCTCGTGAAAAAAATCTCCTCTAATTCTAGTCTATCACGTTTTAAATGTTGTAGAGTGTGTAGTGTACAAATTTTTAATTTCGAATGTTTACTTGAACTAGTTGAATCTTTTGTTGTTAACTAGCCGTGTAGTTGAGTATTTGAATTATTTAAAAAAATTATTTGTGAAAGTTTAAAAATTTATTGTTGTTGGGGGTTTCATTCGGAAATTTTTATTAAAATTTATACTTGTTCAGAAAGTTTTTGGAACGATAACGTTTCAACCGTTTGTAAAAAAAAGAAATTGTAGCGTTAAAAAAGTAAATATTTTATTCTAGTAGTTAAATATGTTAATTGTGTCTATATTTATGAATGAAACTCTTAACGGGCCAAACTCAATTTCAGTGAAATAAGTTTTTCTTGTCCAAACAGATGATGCAATGAGCATTCCACAATAAATGTTAAAAATGGACGTAAACATGTTTGGCCGAGGAAAAATGGCCCGAGGTCGGGTTTGGCCTGAAATAAATATAATCAGCTTTAAACCAATGCAATTTATTATAAAAGAAAAATATTAGGATACTATTTTTTGATTTTATGACATTGAGAAAAGATAACATATATCAGTCATATATTTTTTATTGAAATGTGTAAAGCAATTTTTGTAGAATTATACTTTGTTCTGTTTGCATTTTTACATATTTGTGTATATTTTATGATATTTTTGTTGATTTATTGCTTATTCATATTTTTAAATTTGTTAAACTACCTAAGGCCCCATTTTCGAATATTAACTTTTTTTTCTTCATAGAATTTATATTTTATTCCATTTTCAATCATTTTTGTTTTGCTCTGCCCAATTGCTCCTTTTTTTATTTCACCTTGTCCTAAAAGTACCTACAGCTCGCTCTCTAGCGTAAGCTTTCTGATTAGGTTTCCCAAATTTGATTATAGCTCTCTCACTTTACTCTGAACATTCTGTTTTTCCTCACACTCTGGCTAAGCACTAGCACTAGCAGTCTCATGCTTTGCGTAGTGCTTCTTGCATAACAGAGTGGATCAAATTTCTTCGTTTGACTCCATCTTCTTTGTGCTTCACGGTTTGTAGCAACCTGTATGAAGTCGAAAGCAATTTTAATAATTTCTCTTAACCCTGTACCACTCTTGATTCGTGGAGAAATCAGTCCCAAACCTTTCTTTCTGGTGCTTTTATGACTGTTTCTCTCTACCTTGAGAAAAACCTGAAAATGTGCAGAGTACATAGAAAAAGGTATAGAAATAGAAGTTTAGTTTCAATTTAAAATCTAAGATCTGTTAATGAGATGTTTCTTTTAAAAACTGTAGTTTAATTGACTTAGTAAGGACCGTCTTTATGTCATGGGAAACTCTATAGCAATCCCATAGATGACAGGAGATATGTCTCTGAGGCAATACAGTGGTGCTAGTCACATCAAAGTTGTACTCTTTGGAGTTTGGGTATTGGTAGCTCTAGCTCAGTCAGATCTTTGGTGAGGTGGGAAAGAAGCCTGAATATGTTTGTAATTACTTAATGGAAGTTTATTTTGATGATCTAAATCTCATCTTAATTGCCACCTCACTCATTAGTTATAAATTTGTCATATACTCCACGATTTTTATTTGGAGCTGGTTTTATATCAAATGATTTGTGGAAGATTTTTGATAATTCCGTCAGCAACTTCATTGCCTTTGCGATTTTCTGTAGTAGTTTCTAAAAGTATTTGCGGTAGACAACTGCTGCTTCAACTCCTTTTTGTATCTCGTACATTCACTGAGACCTGGGGATGCATTGTGTACGCTTCCTCTACTCAGTCCCTGAGGAAAGTTTCGGAGTCTACTACTTCCCTTAGTGATACTCCTTGAAGGAGTTTTAGAATACCCTTAGTCTTCAGTTTAGTCTTTCATATCCAGTAGTCTCCCAAGTGATGTGCTCTATAATTCTGTAAGTATGAGAATGGAGGTTTCTTCTTCCATTCCACTAATTCTTTCTTCTCCACTAATTTGAGTCAGAGAATGTGTTCCGCCGATTCATTTTCTTCGAGACTGTGACACCACTCTGTGTTTCCCACCAGTCCTATTATGCCTAGATGATAGCTTTTCTTGTGGTGTTTAAAAAGGATTCCAGTTACAAAGTTGATCCCTCCCTGTCGATGTTCTGCTTTGAGGTGCGAAGGTGCTTTGTTAAGACTGGGAATCAAAATATGCAGAGTTTGAAGTGTTTGTCAAAACTCTAGCGACCTAGCAGCTGTTATTTGAGTTTCAAGTTCAAGTCGGGTTAGATTTGTGATGAATGGATCCTCACTACGCTTTGGTGGGGCAAATTGTAGCCAAAGTAGATTCGGATCGCGTCGAGGTATGCACAAAGTATATACTCTGCTGTTTCAAAATCTTTTAGAAAGAGGTGAATGTTCCTGACAGTGCAAGTCTTGTTATACACTGTGTCCGTAAAGTATGGAACAAATTCATTTTTAGCTAAACAGACCATTTTAAGAAATAATCCTGAAACACGTCGATTTTTGATTTTAATTTACCGTATTTTAAAATAATAATCTAATATACAGGGTGAATTACTTTCGAGTAATGACGTCACCGTCATTTTTTTTAAATGGAACACCCCCATTTTGTTTCAATTTTCGGATTACTCTAGCTGAGCTGATTCCAAAAATGTATCACATGTTGATTCCAATTGGTACAGGGTGAACAAAAATACAATAGTTTTGTGTGTGCTCATAAAGTAACGCGTAACATTCTTTATTAGTTAAATTAACAATATTATCAAAAATACTTATGAAATACATGACTTTATAAATGTTCGAACTGCAGCCCTTGCTGTATTTGACAGTAACCCAAACGGTGTACAAATTCTTGTTGAACATTGTTTATTGTGTCTTGAGAAATATTGTTTATTGCTGTCCGAATTCTCTCTTTTAATTCTTGAATATTTGCTGGTTTCGTTTGATACACAACATTCTTCAGATGGCCCCACATAAAATAATCCAAAGGATTGAAATCTGGTGACCTCGCTGGCCATTCAATAGGTCCACGTCTACCAATCCACCTGTTCGGAAAAATTTCATCTAGGTACCTTCTAACATCTACAGCATAATGTGGAGGTGCACCATCCTGTTGAAACCATAAACTTTCATCAAAACCTCCAGGATTACGTCTGCTGGGAAACAAATTACGGAAAGTAGGTACGAATACCCCCTTAAAAACTCAAGGTACGTTGCCCCGTTTAAATTACCTTCGATAAAGTAGGGTCCGATGATTCGATTTCTTACAATTCCAGCCCATACATTTACCTTTTGCGGGTATTGTCTATGATGCTCACGCATCCATTGGAGGTTTTCTTTTGCCCAGTATCTACAATTCTGACGGTTAACCTCGCCATTTAACGTGAAAGTGGCCTCATCAGAAAAAATAATGTTTTGTATCAAGAGAGGGTCTCGGTGACATTTATCCATCATTTTTTCGCAAAATTGGATTCTTCTATCGGGATCATCTTCGTTTAATTCCTGCACAAGTTTGATTTTATAAGGATGCCATTTTTCAAGCTTTAATAGTTTGTGTACCGTTGTTTTGCTAACACCGATATCGCGACTAACTTTACGCACAGAAGTGTGCGCATCTTCTTCAAAACTAAGTAAAACTTCTAATGCTGTATCAGCATTTGCAGAGGGACGACCTGATTTGCGTACATTTTCAACCGTACCAGTTTCTCGAAATTTCTTTTCAATCTTACTGACTGTTGAACGCGTTATAGGTCTTTCTGGATATTTACCATTAAACAAATTGCACACTTCCATCTGAGTTCGCGATCTGTCTCCATACACAATCATCATAAGTATTTCAATTTTTTGTTTTACACTTAACTCCATTTCTACTTCTAATTAAATCTAAGCAATAATTGAAACATTCACGAATACCAAAAATTTTGTAGTACTTAACTGTCACTGAACATCAATAAATTACTAAACAAATAATGACATTTCACAAAAAATTAGACGACTATGTTTTTTTTTAAATTGATAAGAAATAATTTCTTTCATATTCTGTCTGATAGACCACAAGTACAACTTCAGGGTGTTACATTTAAACCAATTGCCGCTAGACAGAAAGTAATTTTGATAATATTGTTAATTTAACTAATAAAGAATGTTACGCGTTACTTTATGAGCACACACAAAACTATTGTATTTTTGTCCACCCTGTACCAATTGGAATCAACATGTGATACATTTTTGGAATCAGCTCAGCTAGAGTAATCCGAAAATTGAGACAAAATGGGGGTGTTCCATTTAAATAAAATGACGGTGACGTCATTACTCGAAAGTAATTCACCCTGTATATAAGATTATTATTTTAAAATACGGTAAATTAAAATCAAAAATCGACGTGTTTCAGGATTATTTCTTAAAATGGTCTGTTTAGCTAAAAATGAATTTGTTCCATACTTTACGGACACAGTGTATAATGAATCAGAAGACAGTGTTTAGTGTAGAAAAGCCTTGTAAGCCAGTAAGACTGATAAATTTTGCCAGAAGTATGAAACTTTTCTTTCAATCAAGTTTGTTTAAAAAAACTTTGGTTTAATGAAGCCTGTCATTTCTTTTTTGGGTGCAGCTTGTAGACTATTTGTTCTGCGGTATTTTGAATTTTTTCAAATGTTTTCAACACTTTTTTTTTATTTTAATTTTTTTGTTTTTGCTCTCGGAATAATTCTGAAAAGACTGCGATTGTAAGATTTTATTTTTCTATTCGAATAGAATTGCATTCGGAAACCTCGGAACGTTACGAGACAGTTATTTTATTATTGAAAAGAATTTTGAATGTCTTAGTATAAACACTGTTAAATAAAAGCACTCAAAAAAATATGGGTATATTAAAAACTTTCGTTTTTTATACAATTTTAGTCGACGAATGAAGTTTTATATACCACGAAAACCTACGTACACATTCATGAAATTGATAACGATTTAATTAAGGAAAAAAAATATATCATATGCAATAAATATTTTTTAAAACGAATGTGTGCGTAGAGGGAATTTTTTTAAATTATTTCTATACCTAAAATCCATGTATTTGTGGGTAATAAATGTGACAAATGCATTGATGAATTTTATTTACCAATTTTGTAACACGTTTCCTAACACATGCAAAGCTAACACCAGCAAATTGCCGAAAGGCCTTTTTAATAGCATCACATGAACAGTATGAGTCCAGATTTTTTTCCTTTTTGGGAGCCGTTCTTATGCTGGGAGCACTACAACCTGTTGGCTTATTGTACTCTACTCCTACATTCAGTCCACCCATCCAGTTATACCTGTACGTTCGAGTACGATATAGGTTTCCATGCCACAAAGTCTGCAGCTGAGATCCCCGTTGTATAGCCCTATTTTATGCAGGTAATCTTCTCCTCTGGGGCATGGCCCGTTAATGATTCTTAGCTGATTCCTACTGATATTCAGTAGTTCTTCGGACCGTTTAACACGTGTGTCACCTATAAAGGTCTTACTTTGTACCTGCTTTGGAGTGTTCCTCCACTGTAGTCTATGTTGGCTTTGTACCTATTTTTGTATTTGTCCTCGGACCACTTTCTTTCTGGTCCCAAGAACTGGTTTTGATCCAACATTATGTCGTTGCTGAACCTCTTCTCGCGAGTTCATCAGCTTGTTCATTTTCCAGAAATTAATTTAGTTTTTTCTGGCATTCCTCTAGCAGTCTAGATGTTACCTTGCGGCTAGATAAAGCTGCAAGGGCAGCCTGGCTGTATTTGTTAATTCTGGCACATTGTAGGATGGCAGAAATGTCCGCCTGAAATACAGAGGTATGTTTTCCTAGTGAGAAGGAACATCTTGTGTTCATCATTTCTACACCCCTCCTTCTGTCCCTTCACCAGTTTTTGACCCGTCTGTATACCAGCAGCGGGATTCTATTTCAAGATAAGATTTTATCGAGTTGTTCGATGTCGAATAAAATCTTCAATTCGATCGTATCGGATCATCCCATTCTATTCTACGATCGAATTAAAATCGGATGTTCTCGGATTTGGACAGCAATTTTTATACGAGTCTTTCAAAGTGAAGTGAGGCGAAAATATTTTTTGACATTGTCGACTGATAGATTGATTAGTTCGGCACCACCAGTCAGAGGCTTAGAGACCTCGGCGCACCAGCATTCAGGCTTTTTGTGCTTTTGGTTGTACCGTTTAGAAACCAGTAGCCCTTATCAGGCTCAACAGTCTTTTCACTAGGTCCTTCTATCCCTTGGATACTCTAGTCCTAGGAGTCTATATCTCCAATGAGACAGTGCTTCACATTCGAAGATAATGTGAGAGGCTGTTTCCTCCTCTTCCATACACAACCGACAGATAGGCTCCTCCCTGTATATGTCAATTGTATGCATGTGCTTTCTTAGGGTACAGTGACCGGTGAGTAATCCCGTCACTTTTCTTATCTGATCCCTGCTGATGTTTAATATTTCGTTAGTCAGCGACTCCGAGGGTTATTGGACCAAGAGTTTGCTGTGTTCCTGTTTTGGCACGTGTCTCCAGTACGTCTGATGTTTAGTTTGAATCTACCGAGATGTACAACCACGTGCAGCAGATTTTGTTCAGGACCAGTGAATGCAGTTTCAGACTCTAGCTAGCAGACCCTAGCAAGTGCCTTTTCATTGCTTACAATACCCTTGTGCACGGGACCCACTTGAGAGTTACTCTATTATGGTTTGCCAGGGTTAAAAGTTTTTGTAGGCAGTCCCAGACCAGTCTGGATCTGATCTGGGGACATGCTAAAGATTTCAGTGCTGCTTGACTATCTGAGAATATGAGGATCTTTTGGCTTCTATACCCCCTTTCGATGTTTATTTGCAAACACGTGTCGATAGCGTAGATTTCTGTCTGGAATACAGATGCAAATTTCCCCAATGATGCGTGGACATTGAACCTGGGTCTGGCTCCATGGACTCCAGCTCCTGTTCCTATGTCAATTTCAGATCCGTATGTGTACCACACCAACGTTCCTTCCTGACTGTATGCTTCCAACTCATCCCAGTTTAGCTGGATATGCTATAGTTGGTCGTCGTTAATTGTGGCCAACATGTTATCACTTCTCATTTCGAGAAGCAAGTTTGTGAAAACATCTGTGATTCTGGAATGACTATGGGTGTTGGTTCCTTCGTGCCAAATCCCATTGCATTCCAGCATGTGTGCAGCCATTCTCGCTTCCGCCTTAACTTACAGAGCAAGAGGCGGAAGATTGAGAATGGCTTTCATTGACGCAGTCGGGCAGCTTCTCATCGCACCCGTTATGCACAGACAGGCATGTCCTTGAAGACTGGTTTGCTCAGACCACAACCACTACAGATCTCTCTGGTTAAGGCCAATTGAATCTGCTTGGCCTGTTCAGGTGCGAGTTTCACCTCAGGAAGGCTCCCTAAGGTGATACCCATTTTGATGGAGTAAAGAGCCTGCTTGTACGTCACTCCAGGAGTCGCCCTGGATTTTAGCACCTTCGCAGGATCCTCCTTTTCCTCTTACCCTGGTTAACCGGAGGAGTGCTGGTTTCAGATCGAACTCTTTTACCCTGCACTTTTGCTCCAGGACCAGATGGTACTGACGACGTCTAGGCCATTGGCTTTTGCTACCTCAATAACACGTTTGCGTCGTTGCGCTCCCGAAAGTCGGGGATTGTTTAGGTTAACTCTCCCTAAACTGGTGGTAAGGAGATATTCTGATTGGCTTTTATTTCCTCCAGAAGTTTCTCCCTGCTCTGTTTGTAACTTGGGGTCCGCTGAAGGAGTTTCACCTACAGACTGACCTTCGAATACATTTATTGAATGTGAGGTCATTACTACCTCGACCAGTGTTGTCTTTTGTGGTGTCCATATGAGTCCCACGAGTAGCTAGGGAAGAATGGTCGCCTACAACAGAGCCCCGCATGTTTTCCTTCGGCCTAGTCGCTAGGGATCGGGAAATGCTGGGTCCGGCTTCACATTCCCGCAGGTCAAAAGCTTGACGGCTTAGGACATCTCGAAGCTGACCCGAGGGACGGAGAAGATTTCCCCCCATTGTACCCCCTGACCTTTCATCCTTTAGGCGCGCACTATAACGTAGGATTAGGTAGTTCATATGGTGGTTATCACCACGTGGTCCAGACAGTTAAGCCAAGACCCCCGTGCTCCTCAGTACTTCATACCCTCCATAGCTGGAGGGGTCGTTGCAATACCAAGCAGTTTACGGTTTGTGCCACAAGCTGGTCGGCGGCAGACTATTTCACAGGATTCTCGGAAGTTTTACTTTCCTTACCCCGTTTTATTCATCTACTAACCATTTCATCTGCTCTGAAGAAAGTTTTCAGTCTCCGTCAACCGATCCCTTCCACAAAGTCGAGAGTCCATGGCCGTTCCTCTATCCGCCACCTGAGGACGCCCGACAGTGGTAGCTCAACCGAGTGGGACATTGTCGACAGAAATCATTTGATATTTGGCAATTTAAAAAACACTTTTAACAATTTGATAAGGTATCTCTTCCTCATATTAAGGGCCGGGGAGAGGTTCAGTTGCCATATAGTATGTTTTCATATCTAAAATGGCTTCACTTGCGATGTCCTTAATGGATATGTGTCCTGATCAAACTGTTTTGTTGCACAGGCTATTTTACAGCCTAAATACACGAGGTGTAATGGAGGAAGGCCAAATAAGGCTTCTAGTGCTGCTGTTGGCGTTCTTCTCATGCACCCTGCAGTACTGAGACAAGCAAGTCTTTGCACCTTGCATAGTCTCATCATTGCATTCTTTCGTGTCGTCTTTGTCCACCAGACCAAAGACGTTATTATGGGTTTAACCAGTACACTGTATATCCAGTGCATCATGCGCGGACTTGACCCCATGTTTTCCCACAAGTCCGCCTTGCCATCATTAATGTGGTCTCCGATCTTGTTGCTACTTTTTCCTGTTGTTTGGTCCATGTTAATCTCGAGTCAATAATCACCCCGAGATATTAACATCCATCACCATTGGAATCTCCGTGCCTTGAAGGGATAGTGGTCCCAATCCCACCAGGTCCTTTCTTTTGGTATAAGGCACTATGTTTGATTTGGTGGTTTTAAGACGACCTCTTTCGTCAGTATGGTGTTTGGTCTTTAAGTCTCATCATCAGTCCGTCCATTACAAGGACATGACTCCTCCTAGAGAACATCCCATTGAAACCTGGCCTGATAATGTTTCACCCATCAAGGATGAAAATATCCATCGGTCTTTCAGCGATCTATCCATCTGCAGCTTGTTTCGTCAATTTGCTTTTGACGAATTGCCCTCGTGATCATTTCGTCAGAGGTGTTGTCAAAGGCTATATCAAGGAAGGGTGCTAATAATACTTCCTTATTTTCGAGAGCATATTCTATCCCTTCTACTAAGTGATGCAGTGCTGTCTCTGTGGATACTCCCGGTCTGTATGCATATTGATCCAGATCGATCTTTCTCCCAGCGACCATCCTCTAATGTGCATGTCTACGACTTTTTCCAGTGCCTTCTGTATACATGACATCAGACTTATGAGTCTTAGAGACTTCGCTTTATTGTCACCTGTTTTCCCAGGTTTAGGAATAAATACCACCCCTACTTTCCTCCAGACCTGTGAGACATGTCACAAGATGGTATGATGAAAAAGTATAACTTTTCAAAAAAATTCGTTACGGAATTAAGCAACAAGAAGGAATGGGATCCAAATACCATTACCAGACTTGGAAAGAATGCCATCCA
This sequence comes from Lochmaea crataegi, assembly GCA_947563755.1. NCBI lineage: Eukaryota > Metazoa > Arthropoda > Insecta > Coleoptera > Chrysomelidae > Lochmaea > Lochmaea crataegi. The sequence continues at coordinate 23,241,325 of OX387433.1, read as the reverse complement.
ATGGAACACAGACGGCTCAAAAGCAATAGAAGGAACTGGGATAGGCTTTATTGTCTCCTGTTTTCACAGGTTTAGGAATAAAGACCACCCTTACTTTCCTCCAAACCTGTGAGACATGTCACAAGATGGTATGATGAAAAAGTATAACTTTCCAAAGAAATTCGTCACGGAATTAAGCAGCAAGAAGGAATGGGATCCAAATACCATTACCAGACTTTGAAAGAATGCCATTCAATGGTACACAGACGGCTCAAAAGCAATAGAAGGAACTGGGATAGGAGTGTACGGGCCAAGAACCAAACACTCTGAAAGCTTGGAAAAAACCTCGAGTATCTTACAAGCGGAAATTCACGCCATAAGAAAGTGTGATAGTGTGAAAGTGTGATTCAATATTGATAAAGGATATAGAAGGCAAAGGATTATCATAATGTCGGATAGTCAAGCAGCCATTAAAGCACTGAGCTCTTGTGTTATCAGTTCCAAAAAGGTGTGGGAATACCTAGGCAAACTAAATGAACTAGGCGAGAACAATATAGTCACCTTACTGTGGATTCCAGGACACACAGGGATAGAAGGAAATGAAGTAGCAGATGAACTAGCAAAGAGGGGGACTGGACACCCTTTTGGGTGCCGGAACCCTTTTGCGGTATCTGCTCCAATGTAATATTGGAAGAAACAGGCAAAGCCGAAGAAAAGAGAAGATCTTACCATTGGAAAGATCTAGTAGGACTTAGGCAATCAAAGATTCTTCTGGGTGATTACAATCTGTTGAGATCAAATGAATACATAAGTCAAAGTAAAACTGCACTAAGAGTTTTAACAGGCATCCAGGAAGAAGAATGTAGATTCTGTGGCATGGAAGAAGAAACCTCCATCCACATACTTGCGAACTGCACAACAATTCATAATACTAGGGCACAATACCTAGGATATTACTGGATAGAAGAGGTACATTTACCTAAGTTAAAGCCTGCAGATATCCTAAAATTCCTCCGGGAAATAGGACTAAAGGAGCTACTAGCCTCTGAAACTTTCCTCAGGAACTAAGTAGAAGTAAGGTAATACATACATACATTCCTCCAGACCTTTGGTATGAACCCTATTCCCATGCTTGCTCAAAGGATCGTACACAGTCTGCTGAGTATATTGTTGTTTGCCTTTTGCAGTCCAGGTTAGCGTTTTAGGCAGTTTTTTATGTAGTAACCATTATTTTCGATGTTTTAATAATCTTTTAACTCTAGGCGCACACTGAAGATGTGAAAGAACCGATCTACTCGTAACTGCATAATCCCTTTCTTAGTTACTTATATATTACCTTCGGTCTACCTCGACCTTAGCGTGAATTCATATCGACAGGGCGGACCCACTTCTGTCATACACGGTGAAACATAGGCTCTTCCACGTAAGGTGTGGAAGAAGCGATCATATATCTGCGTTATCTCTTCTCTAGGTACGTATCACCTTCGATCAATTAAGTAACAATAACTAGTCTCTTTCACTGAAGGTGAGTGAGAAGTGATTTTATAGTTGCGTAGTCTCTTTTCTAGGCACATAGAACCTTCGGTCTACCTCGACCTTAGCGTGTTTACACATTGACAACGATCTCGCCGGTCCGTTAGACGGGCAAAATAACAATTCACATTGAAACGAAGGCTCCTTCACGTAATGGGCGAATGAAGCGATATTCTAACTGCATAATATCTCCCCTAGGTACATATTACCTTTGATCCACCTCGACTTTAGCGTGCTTTCACATCAACAACACTCTCGCCCGTCCGTCAGCCCGACAAGTAGCAATACACAATGAAACAGGCTCTTTCACGGAAGGTGTGTAAGAAGTGATTTTATAGTTGCGTAATCTCTTTTTTTAGGTACATAATACTTTGCATAACGTTTGCATCGTCAAGGCGATCGTTCGTCCGAGTTTCCGCCCGTACGTCATCCGGACAAATAGCAATACTTTGTGAAGCATATGTTTTTTAATAACCTCCGGTGCTTCACGCCCTAACCGTGTGTAAGCGCACTAACACCTAAATTTTAATGGTTGGGGTATTAAAAAACAATCGAGAGCAGGTAAACATAAGTCTATTTTATTTTTCTTAAAAATACACAGAGATCTTCATGCACAAAACAATGGAATACTAAAACGTATATACAAACAAATTGTTTTTTTTTCTGTCTCAAAATAGAAAACAATTCAATTAAAAAATAATTTGAAATTTGAAAAAATACAAATGTCTTTGGTACAAAAACGTTGTTTTAAAACGCATTCTTGGCTCATTAAATATAAATTAATAGCTAAAAAGATACAACAGGCATCATCTACTTTTGTTGTTACAAAAAAATGGGTTTGTTAAAAAAATAAATAATTTTTTTTCTACGAGACGTTTTCATAAGTTCGTAGAATCTTCGACAAATGTGGTGAGTTTTAAGGAGAAAGGCGACCTAAAATATATCAATACTTAATAAGTTTGTAGAATCATACATAGATGGCGCCACTGTTGTCTGTGATTTGAATGACATCAGAAGACAGGAGATTCACTATTTTGCATAAACATTCATCCCGGAGGAAGTTCTGTTCCCAGAGTAGTTTGGGCGAAATAAAATGAAGGATAGATGACAATGGATGGAGCATGGATCAATCATTACACTCCAGAAACCAATCGAAGATCAACTGAGCGAACAAAAACGCGAGACGATCTATTTTGAGATCGTCACAGCGTATCATCACTCAATATGTTGGTAGGATCACACATATATGGCGCCACCGTTTACAGTTCTATGTGATTTGTGGACAGTACCAAATACCGACGTTATTCAACGTTCTGGTCGTCCAAATTCAGCAAATATTCCAGAAAACCTGAAAAACTCCATTAAATTAATTTGGGGGAGCGTAAAAGTAAAATGCGTGAGATGGCTGACACCTTAAAGTCTTCACTAGACATAAAATGGACGATAGATGCAATGAAAGGAACATATTTATTACACCCCAAAGGCAAATCAATGATGAATTGAGTGTACACTAACTCCTGAATGCAATCAGAAGCAGCCAAAAACGCAAGTGAAGGCCTCTCCATTCCTTTGATTCTCCAGCTTTAGCTCTAATTAATTTTAATGGAAAGAGAATGGCCGAAGGAAAGATATATGGATCCAATAAGAAGGCAAATGTTGAAGAAGCGCTGGAATGAGTGGAGGAAGATAAGAAGATTGATAACCACATAAGATGGGAGGTTACGGAATGTATAAAGTATATTTTTATGAAGTAACAAAAATACAGATGTTTTAGCAGCTAATCTTTAGGATTACTGATACATTTATGTAAAAGCCAAAATTACAAAAATAAATGCGTAAGAAAGATTTTGAAATAGAGGTACTTAGAAACCTGAAAATTTCAAATAAAAATATATATACACTACACAATACAAACGGATACAAAAAAATTGGTTATTCTTTGAACCAGCCTGGTAAATAAATAAATATTTGAAGAAAAAAATTACAAAACTACCAAGAATGTATTTTACGAAAAGTAATTACATAAAAAAAACTGAGGCACGTGTCACAGTTAGATCCTTTTTTCCTCTTCTATAATTACACAACCTATTTGCATATGTACAAACAAAACATTGGCTAAGATATATAAAATAATAAAGCGAAAAATATCTACATGTATATGTCAAAAAAATAATATTAGTACTTTTCCTATTACTTATCACTTTTTTGTCGAATTACACTTTAACAAATATGAAATTATCACATTTCTTTTCTTCTTACGTACTGTTACCATACCATTAAAGTAACTTACACTACTAAATAATGTTATAAAAACGAAAAATGTTTTGTTAGCGCTTTCACACGCTCAGGGAATTCGTCCGACCGAGAGATCGACTGGACGGGCGGCACCCAGTGCTATCTTCACACGAGTACCCACCAAGATGTGAACCTCGTAGTGATGTACTTCAGTTTGCCTTTGAACATGATGTACAAGCAGTAGACATAGTCAACTTGCGTACATTTCGTAGGACATCGGCGGCAAAGAAAACGTAACACACTAAAGTTTATTAAAAACTAAGATATAAACAAATACAAGAGGCATGCAATAATATCGTCATACCACCTCTCTCGAATGTTGTACTGCTGCTTGACCAATAAGAGCGCACTTCTCGCATAGCTCGTGGACATCATGCACTGTAAATTTGTTTACGCTGGTGTCTCTTGCTTAAGAAATCAGATACCAGCAAGAAGCCTTTTAGCATCTGAGCTCCACTGTAGAACATACACCTTCCCTCGTCAACAAATTAGTAAAGGATAATCCCAAATTTGGTCAATATTAAGTTTTTTTTGCCATCGAAGTTTTGAAAAAACATACACAAGTTTCCTACATGTCCACTGACTAACGTGTTCAACGACAAAGTCTCTATCGTATAAAGAGAGCACCGGACGCTGACCGTATGGGCGATCTCTCGATCTGACGAATTCCCTAACTGTGTGAAAGAGCGCTAAGAATGTTTCAATATACGAACAGGCCGGCTATATATATATTTTAGTACCAATTATTAGCAGAGTTGAACAGGAGCATAATAAAACACCGGTAAAATAACTATTTACGTATTGGGGGTATTAAGTAGAGGTTCACGGCCCGGGGATGTGTAAGTTGCTATCGAACACACATATATCACCCGTGGTGAATGCTAGAGAAATGCTTTGGAATTGTTAAAGTATCAGTGAACTGTCACAACAAAATGTCAAAATAATTAATCTCCTTTATTTATTCCAATCGACAATTCAATAATTTGACATTTATTTGTAACAGTTCACTGACATTTTAATCAGCATTTTTCTAGCAACGAATTAATATTTCATAATATGTATTACCACGGATATTGTAAACTTTTATCAGCGCACCCTATATATTTTAATTCTATGTTGAAGGTTATTTGACTTTTGAGGATTGGACTCCTACGAGTGCTATGTTAAGATTATGCTTCAGGATTTTCATACTATTAGTAAACTGTCATAACGAAATGTCAAAGTCATGAATTTTTCAATTGAATAATTAATGCAGATTTTGGGAGGTGTTTTAGAGGTGAATTATTCTGAATTACATCACGGAATCTTTGTACATCTTTGTACAAAGTATCAATCAATAAATATGCTTAAATTGAAAATTAATCATTTTGACATTTCGTTCACTGACAGTATTAAAATTCAGAAGCATAATTTCAACATAGAAGCCTAGTCCTTAAAGCCAATATACCTCACTGATTTTCCGATTAAATTTCGACAAATTATAGATTTTTGGGGAGGAGAGTTCAGCTTTAACATAGGAATAAAATATATGGGGTGATATGTTATAAAATTGAAGTTATATGCAGTTGAGAAAATAATGTTTTTTAAACAATCCAGTAGAAGACTTTAGTGAAAAAAATTACAGCGGAACAAACAGAATGATCTGAGAAATTGTTCAGTGAAAACCTCACGTCATCTTCTGGTTTTAGAGATATTTGCAGTTAAAAATTATAATGTTATAAAATATATTCAATAAAGATTGAAACTCCAAAATATTGCCAACCTGTCTAAATATAAAAACCTTCTTAACACAACTTTATTCCTTTAAATAAATTTCGGATAAAACTTAATAAAACATATAAAATTAAACGGTGGATAAAATCTACGGCCGGGCAGTAGCAAGCTACAAAAAGAGATAGTCGAAGGTAGCTTCTTTTCCCCATTTTTTTAACACAATCCAAGATCATAATATTATATTAAATATTGGTAAGTTATGGGATTATCCTTTGAGTAATTTGTTGATCATCAAACGCATTTTTACTCTAAAAAGTGTAATTTTGACAGATGGCTCTGCATGTTGTTGTCAAATAACAATTTGACAGTAGGATATGTTTGAAAGACTAGTAATATGCTTCAAAGTACAATTCAACAATCAAACTGATAATTATGACAGGTACAGACAAAGCTTTCTATCAAAAATGTCAATTTTTGAAGTTAACTGTTGGTGGCAAGTCTATTCCACTCGTCCAAATGAACAAATACAGCCAAATGCATGAGACAAAATGTCGAAGAGGTATGGATCTTGATTACAAAGGTTACAAAGGAGTGCTTGACAGTAAGATATGCTTGCCAGACGAGTCCCAATATGCGAAATATTCCGATTGTACTTGCTAAATTAAGCTGGCAAACTGACATTATGGCAGCAGAACGCAGAGATATCTGTCAAAAATGATAATTCCTGGGTTGTAAGTTCATTCGACTTCTCCACATGAACAAATATAACTAAAGACATGAAACAAGAAACAAAATGTGGGAGAGGAATCGATCTTCATTATTATAGATGATTTTACTGAACTTGATTACGAACGAATGTCATTTTTGAGAGATGGTTCTGCGTGTCGTTGACAAATATCAGTTTCACAGTTCGACAGCAGGATTCAGGATTTGCTTGCTAGAAGAATCACAATATGCAAATGATTCCTCAAGTACGATTCTTATTGTACTTGATAAATTAAGCTGACAAACTGACATTATGACAGCAGCACGCAAAAATATATGTCAAAAATGACAATTCGTAATCTCCAAATGAACCAATACGGCTCTGTAGCTGAATAGCGTCAGTGAAAATAGCGTCAGTGAAAATAGCGCTGGACAAAATATTGCTAGGTTAAAATAGCGTTAGGGAATAAGCTATGCTGCCGACAAAATAGCTTATTCCCTATCCCTTCTCGAAAATATAGCAAATAATTTGTATTCCACATGATGATTTCCAAAAAGGGGAAGGGAATAAGCTATGCGGCAGACAAAATAGCTTATCCCCTTCCCCTTCTCAAAAATATATCAAAGGATTTGTATTCCACATAAAGTTTTCCAAAAAGGAGAAGGGAATAAGCTATTGTTGTCCGCCGCTGATTTTGTTCTGCGTTATTTTTGTGCGGCGCTATTTTGACTGACGCTATTTTAAACTAGCGCTATTTTGTCCAGCGCTATTTTGTCCAGCGCTATTTTGGTTGACGATATTCTGCTACAGAGCCACCAATACAGCTAGAGACATGAAACAAAAAATGGATAATTTGAATAAATTTCACTTCGAAATTATTCTACGGGATGTTTTAAAATTAATGTGATATTATAACCTCCTCTTTAATAGACCGGTATCCCATGACTCATGTAGGCTTCATTATTTCAAATGGAAGCCCTCTTCATCGAGTTTTATGTGAAAAACAATTAGAGAAAGGCCGCAAAATGTATGCCACCAATGTTTTTAACATATACTCAGATAACAAAATCTAAACTCTCTTCGGCATACATAAAAGTGAATTGTTCATTTTTCCACCTTTTTATCAATTTTGAACCTTCGCTTATCAACCCTTAGTATCACTTGGATTTGTATGCTATGTTTTTCTATGACAAAGTAGTACCCAAGGAATGCTTCCAAGTAGGTACACGGCATCAATTAGTTAATTGTTCTAGTTTCGTGAAAATTCTAAAGTAACTTTGTCCACTGTTGCGTCGATTATCAAGTTTGGGTCTTGGGGAATAGCATTATTCTACTTGTTTTTCACATGAAACTCGATGGAGGAGACGGCTTCCATTTGAAATACTGAAGCCTACATGTGTATGTGTCATGAGCTACCGGTCCATAACACTGCATTTCAGATCGCGATTTGAAAAAATAATGGATGTGTGAGTGGAAATTAGACATGTTATAAACAGTTTGCTGGAAAAATGATGGACATTGGACAAAAATTTAAAAAAATAATTTTAAGTTTACCAAATATTATCTCGTGTTTTTCAACACCAAGGCTATCAAAGAAGCTCGGAGTCTCGACCATCTCTCACCTTATTCCAGGTTTTCGTTATCCTCACAAATAACTTCAACAATTTTTTCAATAATTATAATAAATAATACACTAAAGGCATTTGATAATCACCGAGTCAAAATACACTAGCATACACAAAACGCGTGGAATAGTGACACGTACCATCATATCTACTATAAAAATATACAAATTTTTTCATATAATACTTTAAATGATATTTACACAACATTAACTCTGTAGCAGGGTGAACATCGATAACATTATTTTAATTAAAAAACAGTTTATATCTGTCGACAAATAAATTTAAGACCAGAAATTGGACCTGATCATTAACCATCGTAAATAACTTCGATTTGATCTAATTTTCTAGCGTTAGGGATTAAATTTTAGGAATAAATACGTTTTAAGGATAAGTATGTATACCTAATAACCTAATTGTACAAACATGTTTAGTTTGTAGCTCGAGAATATAATCAAAGATTTTTTTGTTGAAGCAAACCACTTGAAAATTAAGTGTTCTACGAAATTTTTCACGATGAAACGTTGTTGACGCTCCACTAATCGACAAATTTCCAAAAATGCTGCGTTGAAGTTTCTATTAGAAAGTAGTTGCAACTTAGATATTTCGAACAGAACAACCTGTATAATATATCATTTCCGGTATCCTCACCCATTCCCCAACAAAAACAACACATAATCAACACACAAAATAGCTGGTATTTTTGGAACATAAATACTAAAAACAAATATTTGGTATAAAGTACATCACTTTACTTGGTTTGTTGCTCCAGAGAGTCACATTTTATTAATTTCATACAGGGTGGTACAAAATACTGATATCACACTTCAAAAAATGAAACACACTGAATACTTTCACATTTCCGTCGATTTGAGGTTAATTTTGGAAATGTGAAAGTATACAGTGTGATTTATTTGAAATAAAATCAATTTTTATTAATTTTTTAAATTATGTAAGATATCATCATCCTGCCATCATCCTGCCACCCAGTACAAAATTTGGTTCGAGAGTAACAAATTTCAAGAAATGATCTTACTTGAAACCAAATATTTTCTTATTAGTATTCGAGGGTCTAAAAATCAACTATTTTTGAAAATCATGTTTCCAAAAAGAAGAAAACCTTAATCTCGAAAATGGTCAAAAATAGGTTAAGATAAACAACAGTTATTGGGAAGGGGTGAGAATACCAAAAATGATATAATATCCAGATTGTCCCGTTTGAAATATCCATGTCACAACTATTTTCTATTAGAAAGTAGCGCTACATTTTTGGAAATATTTTACTTGCGTACATGGCATTTATGTAGCGTTTTGCTGTGAGTGGTTTTGATAGAAATTCGCAAAGGAAATGGGAAACATCCAAGGAATTCACAAACTACACAATTTAAACATTTTTGAACGATCGGAAGGACTTTTTTAACAGTAAATTGCATTTTAAAATACCCTGCTACTTTTCTGCGTTTTGGTAAATAGACTAGCCGAACCTTATGTTAAATTAAACATTACTAGTTAAGCGGATTTTCTTTTTTCGATTCTAGGGTGGACAATTTTTTAAAAAATCATCCATGGCAATTTTCAGTTTAAATTCGTGAAAACGGTCGCTAGAAGGTTTAATTGCGTTGAATAGTTGATTTCAATCGAATTATGTCAAAAATACTTTTCTCCAATCGATTCTAAATTAAAACGATTGAAGACTCAGTTCCATCTCTTTCCAAATAACCGATGGAGGGAAGGACTAGGAACGCCAAAAAAATATGATTCAATCATTCTTACAACGCCCTCTATCCGCGGACTAAACATCCAAAACGACTCGATCTATCATTCAACTGACAGAACAGAAGAAATTATTTTTAATGAGACCCAATTGTCAGTTGAATGATTATATATATAAGTATTCAATCATAAAGTATTTTTGACATAATTTGTTGTTGTTTTCGACTTCACCACTTAGCAACCGTTCTACTATCTTGACATCGCCATTCAAACTGTCGCACTAACAGGTCGAAAAAAGGGATTTTTATCGAATTATCACCGTGGAACCGAAAACATTCGTCTAGTCTAAAATACTGAGAATGACTAGGTAGCTTAAACGAAAAAAATTAAGTTAGCGGTACACCGTTGGAAGTGCGCGTCCTATTCAGAAACTTCGGCAACTGTCTAAGTAACAAATCTTCTTGGCTTTGTACGCGTCTATTATGCGAATGCAGTCTTTTCGGTTTCTTCCTTAGACTTTTTAGATTATTCAAATCGCACATTGTATGCTTTTGCCAGCCGATCAAATCGACTCCGAGTCGTTCACATTCTCTAGCGTAAGCCATTAAACTATCGCAATAACATTTACGTCCTCTACAGTGATCCATGTCCATTTTGCAAGCTCTGAAGTATTGTTGGACACTCAATTTAGATCTGCAAGTGGAGAATTTGTCGCTGTTGAAGTACTTGCAAGCGTTTTTCTTCGAAGGTTTTATAGGTTTAACCGTTTTTTGGATTTTTATCTTCTTAGCGCATTCGGATTTTTTACCCAAACACCAAGAAGCTCCGAATGCTAAAATTTCCCTGTCGGATAGTACTTTGCCTGTTTTGGCAGTTAAATCATCCTGTACGTCGTAGTTGAAGTTACCGCAAAGACCGCAAACGTTATTTTTCAAATTAGCCGGGACAATAACTTCCACGAAACTCTTAAAGTTCCAAAATACTTTCACGCCGTTATTCAGTACTACGTCTACAGAATTTTCTCTTTTGTTTTCCAGGCGGAATTTTCCGTCTATTTTGAACGGAGCAGATATTAGCGTACCGTTAAATTTGATTCTACCTTTTTGTTGGAGATTTAGTCTCATATTTAAATATTTTACCGATACTCTTTTGGTGGAAGAGGAATTTCCATCGACGAGCACGTTGGCTACTCTTACGGAAAATGAGTTGTTTGCGCAGTCGGCTGTTAGCTGATACTTTCCGATTCCTTTAAAAGTGTATATTTTTCCGTCGAAAGTCTTGTAGTGAGGATCTCCGAATACCATACAGGCTCCTTCAACTGTGGATATAAACATTAATTAGCAAATGGAAAAACAATTTTAAACTATTTTTTTGGTAAATTTTTGTTTTATATTTTGTTTCCCCCTTGGACCCCATCCAAACCCATTAAACTTTCTCTCCTCTTCCTTGGCAAAGCTTCCCACCCTTTTTCTTCCTCAATATACAACTATCTACACCTATTCAAAGAAATTCAAACTGCACCAAAATAATTCAGCTCTAACAACAGCACTACTCATAATTTTAGATTCCTACTAGCCATTATATACCCCTACTCTCGATTCTAGATTCTCACTCGCCTTTCTAGATCCCTGCTCGCCTTCCTAGATTCATACTCGCCTTTCTAGATCCCTACTCACAATCCTAGATACCTTCCCACAATTCTGAATCCCTACTCGCCATTGTAGATCCCGACTAGCCATTCTAGATCCCTATTCGTCATTTTAGTTCCCATTCGCAATTCTACTCGCAATTTTAGATACCTACTCGTTATTCTGGATTACTACTCGCCAAGCAAGATATTCTTGATCTCTACTCGCCATCATTGATCCCTACACGCCATTATAGAACCATACTCGCCATTCTAGGTCCATACTCGACATTCTAGATCCCTATTCGCGATTTCAGATCTCTACTCATAATTCTAGATCCCTACACGCTATTCTAGATCTCATCTCGTCATTCTAGAGCCCTACTCGTTATTTCTGTATTCCTACTCGCCAGTCTAGATATTCTAGATCCCTACTCGCCAATCTATATATTCTAGATATTTACTTGCCACTCTAAATTCCCACTCCCCATTCTAGATCTCCACTTGCTAATCTAATTTCCTTTCCATAATTTTAGAACCCTACTCGCCATTATAGTTCCTCACTCGCGAATATAGATCCCTACTCGCAATCCTAGATACCTTCCCACAATTCTAAATCCCTACTCGCCATTGTAGATCCCGACTAGCCATTCCAGATCCCTACTCGTCATCTTAGTTCCCTATTCGCGATTCTACTCGCAATTTTAGATACCTACTCGCCATTCTAGATCCATACCCGCCATTCTAGAACCTCACTCGTTATTCTGGATTCCTACTTGCCAATCAAGATATTCTTGATCTCTACTCGCCATCATTGATCCCTACACGCCATTATAGAACCATACTCGCCATTCTAGGTCCATACTCGACATTCTAGATCCCTATTCGCGATTTCAGATCTCTACTCATAATTCTAGATCTCTACACGCCATTCTAGATCTCATCTCGTTATTCTAGAGCCCTACTCGTTATTTCTATATTCCTACTCGCCAGTCTAGATATTCTAGATCCCTACTCGCCAATCTAGATGTTCTAGATATTTACTTGCCACTCTAAATTCCCACTCGCCATTCTAGATCTCCACTTGCCAATCTAATTTCCTTTCCATAATTCTAGAACCCTACTCGCCATTATAGTTCCTCACTCGCGAATATAGATTCCTACTCGCAATCCTAGATAACTTCCCACAATTCTAAATCCCTACTCGCCATTGTAGATCCCGACTAGCCATTCCAGATCCCTACTCGTCATCTTAGTTCCCTATTCGCGATTCTACTCGCAATTTTAGATACCTACTCGCCATTCTAGATCCATACCCACCATTCTAGAACCTCACTCGTTATTCTGGATTCCTACTTGCCAATCAAGTTATTCTTGATCTCTACTCGCCATTATTGATCCCTACACGCCATTATAGAACCATACTCGCCATTCTAGTTCCATACTCGACATTCTAGATCCCTATTCGAGATTTCAGATCTCTACTCATAATTCTAGATCTCTACACGCCATTCTAGATCTCATCTCGTCATTCTAGAGCCCTACTCGTTATTTCTATATTCCTACTCGCCAGTCTAGATATTCTGGATCCCTACTCGCCAATCTAGATATTCTACATATTTACTTGCCACTCTAAATTCCTGCTCGCCATTCTAGATCTCCACTTGCTAATCTAATTTCCTTTCCATAATTCTAGAACCCTACTCGCCATTATAGTTCCTCACTCGCGATTATAGATCCCTACTCGCCATTCTAGATCCTCTCGGATTTTTTATATCAATTTCCCAAAATTATGTGATTTTCTTACCTTCCACGCATCGCGGGCAACATTCTCCTGGTACCTTTTGGAATTTGGTGCCGTAGGTGCACGCCGTTGATGTAGTGTTACATCGAGTGATGGCACAGCTGGGCATTCCTCTCGTACATATACAAGATTTACATGCATCTAGTTTCCATTGTTGACCATCCTGCCTAGCAAAAAAGACGATTATATACAATATGTGTAATGAAAATATTTAAAGAAAGGATTGATCTTACAGTTTGTCCAAAATCAATTGGAGAAACTAAACATGTGTTTTAGCTTCTGCAATTGATTTTGGAAAAACTTTAACATTCCAACTTTGTGAAATTTATCCATGACACGGACAAACAAAATTTTTTTTTATACAGGAAACAAAAATCATGTTTCATCTTTCAGCTATTAGTTTTTGAGATACAGGCTACTGATCTTCTATTAACTGAAACCTGGAGTAGATAATTCCATTTAATTAAAAAATAAAACAATAATTATAGCCCGTATCTCATAAACTAGATCTAATTGCACCCAAAAATTGATTAAAACAGTTGAAAAATGGTTACCGCAAAATGGCTGTTGGCATTTGTTATAAATATATCAAATTATTCCAAAAAATATATATTTAGCACTCTGCCATCTCAAAAAGATTTCAACATTTTAATACAAAGTAGTTAACTGACTTGCCTGATAAAGTTGGTTGTTGTAAAAACACACAGAATTGAATTCGCCAGACTGTTGGGGAATCTCGCATTTCTTACAGCAGCTTCCAGGGACCGATTTTTGCAAATCCGGAGCACAATCTAATATCGGACAAGTATATCTTTTACAAATCGATGTTTCGTTCTCACAGGTGCAATTGGTACATTTATCCACGCTGAAGACATCACCGTTTCTACAAAAATAAAAATTTGTTTCAGGAGAAAGTATTGCACAGGAAAAGGATAATTTTCTCCAATGACTTCCCAACAGTATAAACAAGAAAATTCTTATTGCTATGATGAGAAAGAGGAGTAAGAATTACATTGACCCTGAATAAGCTTGTTTTCTTCTTTTGTACTTACCTAAATAACGAACTTTTGATGAAACAAGTATCTTTAAGAGTAGCTAGAGCACGAGTACCGACACATCTTGGACAACACTCTCCAGGCGGATGAATCTGTCTACGTGGTGAACATTGTAGAACGGGACATGCCTTTTTCGAGCAAACCATTCTTTTTTTGGTACAACGGCATTGTAGGCAAGGATCGTCTGAAGTTACATCTCTGTCATCTGTCACTATTTGATCGTTCATCCTACATACTGAAAAATATCAACAATATATTAGGAATACCAAGACTTGGGAATACATTTTAGGCGATTTTAGCAGTTTTTGACTTAAATTAAATTATTTTGGCGCAGATAGCGTAAAGGAAGTATATATGGAAGGTCTTGAGTAGAGCTAGACGGGTCCGGCGAACTATACGGAGCCATGAGTTTTTGACTAATTTTCGATAGTACCCACCTATTTTGAAGATTATCCGTCGAAAAATTTGCGGGTTATTCAGAATTTCCAGAGAAAATTCCCAAAAAAAGATTTTTTTTTCAACATTTCAACCATCAGTTTTTGGCCCGATATTTTATACAAAAAACAGTTTCAATGTGTCGGACGGTATCGGAAACTATCCAGAAAGATATTTTCTCCTAATTTAAAACGAAAAAATCGATTATTTGCCTTACAATATCAAGTACCACTTCCAAGTACGTATTTACATGTTTATAACTTAGTGTATTTAAATAACAAATGTCAGGAAAAGAGGTGGGCACATTTTTAGTTCCGTTATTTTAAATACTTTAATTTATATATTGATATGATTCTGGAAGACTAACGTGAATACGATTTTAAATTTTGTATTTCATCTTGACAATAAAAAAACGTAATGTGTATTATAAATTATTGGATATATTTCACAAAGAGGAAGGGAATTCATTCCCCCTTCCCATTCTTAAAAAATATCTATACACTAAGTATTTCATGAAGGGGAAGGGTTATTATTCTTCCTTCTTCGTCCACTAAATATGGATCAAATTAATTCAAGATTCTTTATTAACTATCAGAATGGAAAGTGTTCTAGACAATTTGTCGGAATCCACAAATTCAATAAATTTCCTATGGAAATATCTCAGTATTTAAATCTGCCTTTTCCTCAAGAATATACCGGACATAGGATTCGCAGAACTTCCGCTACGCTACTAGTGGATGCAGGAGGTGACCTTCTTTAACTATATCGCCACGGAGGGTGGAAGTCTAGTAAGGATATGTGGACGAATCAAGTAGCAAGAAAAATCAAACACAGACTTCTTCATCTTCATCTGGTATGCAATTTATTAATAAAACCAATGTGGCATCGTCTACATTACATAAACATTTTGACTGTAAATCCCCTATAATTGTGAATAATTGTTCACATATTGTAATTAATCAATATTGAAATCAAAAATAATTTAGATTTAATAGAATTTATAGATTTGTGTTGTAAAATTCAATAAAGATTTTTTGCATTATCTAAATTTTGTTATGAATTATTGTTATAGAAAAAGTATACGGTTGAACTCGTCGAAAGCATTTTTTTAGGCTCGAGAACATTATCAAACTCAAACTGTTCTCTCGCTTAAGAAAATGTAACTTTCGTCATTCGTTGAACAATATACTCTTTTTTGGATTTCTTTCTGAAAATTTTGTATAACCCGCAATTTTTTCGATGGATTATCTTCAAAATAGTTGAGTACTATGCATTTTTTGCAAAATCAGTCAAAAACTAGTGTCTTCGTATAGTTCACCGAACCCGAACTAGACTTGTCTACATTTTAGTTTGATACAGCCACGTGTTTCTTCAGTGTGCGCAGAAGGTTGTTACGGTCGTTACCATAGAATAGGCACAACAGAGATGAGGAGCGTAGGTCTGAATATAAACACTTCTTCAGGTTAAGTATAATACAACCAGAACAGCTAGAGTGTAGGATATGCACGAAGAAAGAGAGTGAAAGATGCAGAAATGAAAGATCAAGTATTATTACAGTTTCCTGTAAAATTGTCGGCTATCGGCTTGTTGTGAAATTTTCGAATTTTGGTTTGTGGTTGAAGGTGAAGATGATGCTATCGTCAGAACTTTTACATTTCCGTTACTGGAAGACATGTATTAATTGTGATGTTAGTGTCAGATTCAGTTCGGGATTAGCTCTCGGACGAGAACATATACCTTGTACTGATGAGGCGCAAATACGCCGAAGCCGGTCTGCAAGTTATGTTGTTATTTTCAAACGACAAAGCACGCTTGCATCTGGACCTCCAATCTTCTTCAGAAAAGTTTTGGAAGTATTCATCACAAAATTCTGCAGCCTTGTCGAATTTAAACGTTCAGCAACATATTTTTTCATTGCACCCCAAACTTATTCTATTGGATTAAGTTCAGGATGATAAGGAAGTAATCTTACAACCTCAAAACCATTGGAAATTAAAATGTCATCGATGGCATATAGTTGATATTTTGGTTTATGATTATTGCATATAATTCTGACAAAAATCATGATTGAATGCAATATTTCTTTTTTTCAACCAATCTTGCATATCCTTCTTTTTGCATTAAAGTTTAAAATTTTCATGGATATATTATAAAAAAATCACAATATTAAAAATGTAAAACTAATACCTAAGTAAACCCAATCTTGAAGTTGTAAGTAGTAATAAACTAATTAACTAAAAAGAATACTAAAAATGTAACTACGCCACTGCAAATTTGTCGAAGTGCGTTGTCTGACAAACTTTTACCGACTGAGCTCCGACAGCGTAACAAGAAGTTTGCTGACGCGCATACAATTCTCAACACTCTAGCTGTTCTGGTCGACCTATACAAACTGTTATTTTAAGGAAAATCTCTCTTTGAGCAGTTTCTTGTTATATAGTGAAGCGACCGTCAAGAAACTACATGAAAGGTTGATTGACTATATAAAAAGAGTCGGCTGGAGAACCAGCAATAGATCTGGAAAGGTCGCAATGGAATAGATCAATTAGTCACCTCTAATCTACATCAAGGTAATTTTTCGATCACTCGAATTCGCTTAATTTACCCATAGAATTAAGGGACCTTTTTCAAAATGTAAGTACCTATGATAGTTAGCTGCACTAAAAAGTACCCATTTGTTTGCTCTACATACGGCGATTTGAGAGAGCTCTTGCTCTTCATTTAATATTTTTGTGCTGATTATCGATAGTACGACTTTATGTCAATTTATTTATAATTTAGAGTAGACTTAGTACTTATTCGTGTAGTGTAGTACTGACAATTTATATATTTAGTGAACTGTGTTCGAAATGACTTGGAAAATAGTCGGAAAAAAAAGAAAGACAAGGATAGACAAGCAGAAAAATTATCAACAGTATTGCGAATTTTATGGAAAAAGAAGCAGAAACATTTAACTTGTATCAAATAATGTCCTTAAAAGTAAAAATGGCTACTGTGCTAAATAGACCTTTTTCTAGAATGAACTAAAATTTAGCAGTTTGCTTACGTCTGTAGCTTATGGGTTTCCTGAGGTATGGTGCTATAAAGTTGAAGATAGGAAGAGTAGACCTAAAATTCGAATATTTGGTATTTGACACACAAGTAAATTGATATTTCATTAGGAAAAAACAAATGTATTTTTATATTTATTTTCACCTGGCGTTTTATTGCACAGATATAAGACGCAACATAAGAGATTGATCTTTCCTACAATTTTTTTTAATCGATACGTCAAGACTGTTTTCCAAACCTTCTTCAAGTAAACGTAAAGTACTAATTATATCAACTTACAACGTTTTAAAAGATTTCCGGCATTGCTCCATTTCAGAATACAACGATAAAAATTAAAATTTTTCTCCAAGTTTCATACAACGGTATTTTAATTTTTTTTTCAGAAAACTAATATTACTAGTCACGCAGATACAAAGAGAAAACTAATATACAGAGTGCTCCTATTGTTCGATAATTCATTTATATGATAATTTGAAATATTTTTAGTATCCATATTTAACACTGAACACTGTTTAGACTACCACTACACCAACACTTTACAGTATCTTACGCGCGTTTCAATAACCAAGTTATCTTCTTCAGAGACTGAAGGTAAACAGATAGTGTTAGTGTTGGTGTAGTGGTAGTGTGAACAGTGTTCAGTGTCAAGTATCGCGAACTTACTCCATATTTAACACAAATCATTTAAATAAAAAAATTGGCTCAGTTAGAGTTACAGGAAGGTTTCTTGAAAAACAATAGTTTCTATTTATTTCTATCACAAAAAGAACAACGATGGTGTCAATTGAAGAGAATAACCTTTTCAAAGTCCTTAATTCATTAAAAGACAATTAAATTTGAACAACACAAATAGATTTAGTAATCAATTTCTATAAATTAATCCTTACAATTTAACGATGATCACTTTGTGCAAGTCCTTTGCTGTATTGTTAAAATTTTTTTATAACCAAATGAGGTTATTTAACTTAATTAATTTATGGTATACATTCTCGCGTTTTATAACCTGAAGGTCATTTAAATTCGCTCTGTTGTGTTGGACACCTGCACAATGAGCGGAGTGCAATGAAACTTCGCGATATCTATCTACCGTTTAGGCCTATCAGAAAAAAGAATTTCGAATCGCTGTATTGAAAAAGACTACCAGCATGAGTATTACGAACACAAATTTAAAACTTCATAGAGTTTAGTAATATTGATTACGGTGTGATAAAAATTTACAGACAGATGATTCTTGATGACTTAAGTAGCAAGAAAGACCAAAGTAGACTGTTCCAAATCTGTTAGTACCCAGTTGCATCATTAACAAATGATATCCCATGTATTATTGTGGTGGGGGACGCCATAAAACTCCATTTAAATAATTAAAACAACTTATTGTAACAAATAATGCAAATATTACAGTACAGTTGATGAGTGAAGAGCATGGAGCATACTGTGATATCTGAATTATTTGTGATAATTAGTTTTCTTATAATTTTGATGGGGTTTATGGCGTCCTCCCATAATATTACATTTAATAAAATTTTTGTAATAAGAAGTTTTACGAAAAAAAAATTCCATGCATTTTCAGCTGCAGCCTTGGTTTTACATATTTACCTAATATAGGTCCAATAATTGAAAAACAAGACACAAAATTTCGTAATCTAAGTTCAGACTCATGCAGAAGAAAAAATCACCAGTTAAAGGTAAGCTCAGACTGACCTATTTTTATAAATGTAGACTATACGGTGTGCAGTGCGACATTAAATTGTTCATATCTCATTTTGTGAAATAATTGCGCTTGGTTTATTAACGCATATCGCCGAAATCTACGCTATCGACACATGTTTGCAAATGAACATCGAAAAGGGGTATATATACCAAAAGATCCTTATACTCTCAGGTAGTCGGGCAGCACTGAAATCTTTAACATTTCCCTAGATCAGATCTAGACTAGTCTGGGACTGCCTTCAAAATCTTTTAACCAGGACAAACCACAATAGAGTAACACTTAAGTGGGTCCTGGGGCATAAGGATATTGTGGGGAATGAAACGGCAGACACCCTAGCAAAGTTAGGGTCTGAAACTGCATTCACTGGTTCTGAACCAGCATTTGGAATTTAAAAAACTGCTGCACGTAGTTGTACATCTCGGTGGATTCAAACTAAATATCAGACCTATTGGAGCCACGTGCCAAAGCAGGATCACATCAAACTCCTGGTTTAAAAACCCTCGGAATCGCTGACTAACGAAATATTAAACCTCAGCAGGAACCAGATAAGGAAAGTGGCGGGATTACTCACCGATCACTGTACTCTAAGGATGCACATGCATACTATTGGCATATATAGGGAGGAACCTATCTGTCGGTTGTGCATGGAAGATGAGGACTCATAGGACTAGAACACCCAAGGGAGGATCTACCCAAGAAGGAACTAGTGAAAAGACTGTTGAGCCTGATAAGGACTACTGGTCTCTTCACATAAACGGTTCAACCAAGAGCACAAAAAGTCTAAAGGCTGAGGTGCCGAGGTCTCGAAGCCTCTGAATGTTGGTGCCGAACCAATCAAAGTCTGCGCTTACCCTTACATATCAACTAACGCGCGGTCTGCTTAAATGTCTGTCACTATTTCTAATCGCTTGTGCAAGTCACTACAATAAGTGTTCTAGTGAATTAATATTAGGAGGATTACAGTAAAAATAGATCACTTTTAGATCAGAATATCGGTTTTTATTGAATCAGAACTTGAAAAAATACAATGCGCAAGTGGGAACTTTAGAGAACGGTTAAAAATCCCCAACCCAAAACAGCCCTGCGGTTAACTTTGATCAAATTAAAATGAATCTCACCTTTGGGAATAATATTTCTTGAAAACTGACTCTAACTGGACTATTATTGTAGCAGCATGTCCGATCGCTATCTATTATTTGTACCGTTGTCTGAACGGCTACTGTACTTTCCGAGATCGATGATATTTCCTGTGATAAAAGCAGCAGACACAAAAAGGACGATCGGAATTTAATTTTGTAGATGAACATAAAGAGATAGTAGAATAAAAAGCTAGTAGGTTTCATTAAACTCGTGTCAATACATTAAGCGAGTTTAGTGGTTGATGTGATGTTGAATAAAAATTAAAATATTGGAGAATGAAATTTTTTATAGACAGTGAAAAAATGTATAGAGTGTGTCAAAATACTAATAATATTTTGTATGAGTTTCCCCCATTTTTATATCAGTTCTCAATATACAGTTTGGCCCAAATGGAAGGAAAGGAATTCACATCTTTAATCTTTTATTTGCTTACCCAATCCTGTACAACGCCGGTATACAATAGAAATCCCATCTTCGGGTTGCTTGTAATTGCAGGCATAGCCGTACCTTGTGGTAGGGCTATCAAAACCCCATCTCTAACGGCGAAACCCAAATAAGCTATTATTGAGTCAGAACCAATTTTCGGGGAAACAACTTCACATGATTTTAGGATCTGTATCTGTAGAGTGGGGAGGGGGAGTTTAGGCCCACAGTACTTAGGCCACATGTGACCCATTGTACATCCTCCCGAGGAGTTGTCCTGTTCACAAATTTTTCGTTCTGCAAGATAACTATGTCATCTGCGTATGCGATTGTGTAGAATCTATTATTGTTAAGGTGATCCAGGGTATCCTGAACTATGTTCCAAAGAAGGGGTGATAAGACCCCTTCCTGCGGACATCCCCTCATGACCAGTCCTCTCATGAGGCTGGACATGAAAGATCACCTCGTGAAGATACACAAAGGCCAAGGCGAAAGCGCATTTGCGGTGCCGAGGTCAAAAGGAGGAACAGAGCGAAAGAGACAGGGGCGGCAGCAACTACAAGTGCACCTCCTCCTCTTCCACTCCGCCTCCAACTGCAAAGGCAAGGGCAAGGGCACCTCCTGCGGCGAGCGCCAAGAGCTCCGCCTTGAACATAGGCAAGGAACCGTCTGCGCTTGCGGCAAAGCGCCCTCACTTGAGCACCTCCTCGGAGGGAACCCCAAGAAATCTGAAGAAGTTGCGCACCGACAGAAACGTCGCTGCACCTTCCAAAATGATTTTAGGATATTGCTTAAATATAAAATTCACAATTATTGAGGTTTTTAGAGTCTTAAGCAGGTACGCCCTTGGAATGGTCATTTTACAAGGCTTTATTGCTCCCTGCCTTTTTCAAATAGAGTATAAACTACTTTTTACCTTTAAAAAAATAGTTACATAATCAAAATTCCTTTATTGACGTTCGGCATAATTGTTATTGTCAAGTGTTTAATAACATTGTGGTAGACGAAATCAAATGATTTTTGACTCTTTTATCAACATGAAGCTGAGTAAAACAGAAATAATTGAAATTCTGGTTGTGCAGATAAAACATGTAATACTCCAGGAGCCAGGTAAAAATTTATTTAATTATTTCCTCTCAAGCGATAATTAGTGAAATTCATCAGGGAGTTGTATCATGAAGCTTCGTGAACGTCAGCTACGGTCAGGAATTTCAGGATTGTCAGGATTTTCCCTAAAATCACCGACTTACGAAATAACGAGTTCATTCCTTTTTGGACTATACTGTGTAGGCTTCCATGCTTCCAAAGATGTTTGATCCTCATGACTGATTTATACGTGTAAAGTTTTTGGGAGAGTCGAGTAGCGAAGAGAGTAAACTACTCGAAAGGAGAGTTCAAATCAGTAGTGCTGCAGCTGTTCTGAAGTTGACTCGACTAAAGACTATACGGGTATAATGGAAAGACGAGTCGAGTGATTTTGTGAAAATGGGTGAAAACCACATGTCAATATCTTTTTATCAGTCAAAAATATGATGAAAAATATGCAAATTAATATCATAGGTAATATAATTGGAGAAATTCATAAGACTCCATTTCTCCAGGTGATTCAGTTCCCACCTCTAGCCTTTAATATGCGCCACGCCGCTCTCTATTCTCTACCCCGCAATTGTGACAACCTCCCTCAAATCACTTAGTATAAATCGATACTAGGGATGTGAGATTAATGGAAAAGAATCGATTAAATAAAAATCGATTTTTCTTTATTCAAAATTAATCGATTATTCAAAAATCGATTTTAATAAAAATAAATCGATTTCTGCGAAAAAATCGATTTTTTGTATTATTTTAAAAAGTACATGCTTTTCATATTCCGATAATAAACCTAAGAGATTCATTAATTACCAATTTATCAGATTAAAAATGAAATAAAATTATATGAAAATTGTCAAAAATTTTGAAATATGGTCAAAAATGGTCAATAATGTCAATTATTGTCAAAAATGGTCAATAATGTAAATTATTGTCAAAAACTGTTAAAAATGGACAATTTTTGTCAAAAATGGTCAGAAATGGTCAAAAATGATCAATAATTGTCAAAAACTGTCAATAATTGTTAAAATATAATAATTGTCGAAAACTTTAAAAAAATTTTGGAAAATGGTCAAAAATTTTCAAAAATTTAAAAAAAAAATTTTAAAATGGTCAAAAATTGTCAAAAATGGTCAATAATTGTCAAAAACCATCAAAAATGGACAATTATTGTTAAAATTGGTCAATAATTGTCAATATATTGGTCAATAATTGTCAATATATTGGTCAATAATTGTCAAAAATTTTGAAATATGGTCAATAATTGTCAAAAATTTGGAAAAATGGTCTATAATTGTCAACAATTGTCAATAATTATCAAAAATGGAAATAATGTTGGAAAATGGTCTAAAATTTTGAAAAATTTTGAAAAATAGCTAAAAACTATCAAAAATTGTCAATTATTGTTAAAAATGGAGAATTATTGTCAAAAATGGTTAAAAATTGTCATCATTTTGAAAAATGGTTAAATATTGTCATCATTTTGAAAAATGGTCTAAAATTATCAAAAATTTGGGAAAATGGTCACTAATTTTGAAAAACAGTCAAAATGGTCAATAATTGTTAAAATTTTGAGAAATGGTCAATAAGTAATACGAGCCGTTTCCGAAAATCGATTTAAACACGTAATTTATAAAGTCGATTTACTAAAAATCGATTAATATTACTATAAAAATCGATAACTAATAATCGATTATAAGAAAATAATAATTGATTTATATAAAAATCGATTATTTTTTAACATCCCTAATCGATACTCCGAAGTACCCACAGTGTTTTTGGGAACTATCGCACACCGCAAACGCTGGTTAAAGTCACCAATCATTTTCTCCGGTCTTTTTGCAGTAATATAATAAAGGTAACTCCTGTTCTTCAGGAAGCTGTTTATTTGTACTTTTAAAGTTTTATTGTTGTAAAACTGTGCCGGCAGTAAAGTGAATTAAACGCCAAATTAGTGAGAAAATGAACACTAGATGTTGCCAAGTTGTTCAGTTTGGCAGGGAAATTAATTAGTGTGTTTTTGTAATCTGGAACCTGTACACCTACCCATTTTCTAATAAATAAATACTCGAATATCAATCTAACATCAATATGTGTTCCTTATTTCATTCCCGGGTTACCGAGTGGTCGTTCACCCGCTACCGTCGAAGCGCAATGGAAGAATAAGGGAAGTTCTACGCACCATCAACGTTATAACTGTCCACAGCTCTTTTGCTTTCACCTTATCTATCCAATAATCAAGTAGACTTGCAAATGTCAAAAAATACACAGGAATACTGTGGTAGAAGACAAACAATTTACAGACCAGTCATAATTTATGGATGCGAGAGCTGAAATCTTTCCAAACCCAAATAAGCAAAATACAGGAGACAAAAAAGAAGTTTTTAAAAAGTTTAGGGGCTAACAAAAATTGACAAAATACGTAACAAAGATATACGAAAAGAGCTTGAAGTAGAACTGATTTTAAACATTTAGTATACAACGACAATGAATTAGATTATGAAGGATGACAGACAAACAAAGCAAATATGGGAGGTGAAGTAGGCAGAAAAACAATGAGAGGTAGACCAAGAGAAAGTTGGAATGATGAAGTAGTGGGATGCTTAAAAAAAGCGAACAAAAACTGGAAAGAGGCTAAAGAGATAGGACGAAACGAAAAGGAATGGGCGAAATTTATTTGCAAATTTATACCTTTCATCTTCGGGTAAAAAGGTTTCGATTATACAGAGAGTTTTAATTTATGGAACGCCTCAATTATCTCGGAAGCGGATAGCACGATTTTTATAGATTTTGGTGTGCAAGGATCTTGCGATGTAGCCGATATTATGGTGGTATTTACATTGTTGTCAGATCTTTCCTTTTTCCGGAATAATAATGAACTTTGTTATTTCAAATGGATCAACCTGTTTATTTTTTGCCTTTTGAAATCCGCAAAAAATACTTATTATTTTTCATGTGATTTACATCATCTCCAAAAAAAGTTAAAATAATAGATTTATATGGCTATGACTGCTACAATAACAACTTAGACGTTTCAATAAATTAGTATCGTTGGTGTATTGAAAATCACGATGGATCGTATATCTGAAAAATAACGAATTAAGATTTTAATGATATTAGGATATGGTGATATGCGTAGAAGTCAACAAGAAACGTGTAATATCTTAAATAATTTATATCCTAACTGAAATCCCATAACAACATTTACTGTCAGTAAATTAGTAAAGAAGTTTAACGAAACTGGTTAAGTAAAATATTTATTCAAATCAGGGCGCAGAAAAACTGCATCAACTGGAAACTAATCTTTAGTTGTTTGTGTCCTGTTAGAAGAGGATTCACACTTTAGTACTAGACAAATATCCAGGGAACTTGATATTTCGCAAACATCCGTAATGAAACTTTTTTCGTGAAAATAAATTCCATCCATACAATATATTATTAGTTCAAGAGTTGTCAGATGATGATTTCGATAGACGTGAAGAGTTTGCAGACATAATGATGGAAAAATGTTACAATCAAAACGATGCAAATTTTTTAAGTTATGTTATGTTTTGCGATGAGGCAACTTTTTCATTATTGGATACGTAAATAGGCAGAATTGTAGATACTGGTCACGTAACAATCCTCGTTGGATACGTGAATCTCTCACCCAATATCCACAAAAACTGAATGTATAGGCTGGAATAATAGGCAAAATAATTTGTTTCTTTTTCATTGAGGGAAACTTAAATGGTCCGGCATATTTAGATTTATTGGAAAATAGTATTATACCCGAGTTCGGTTATTTCCAAATTATATTTTAATGTTGTAATTTCATTATTCTAAACTCTCAGACAATAACAATATCCTAAACGACAATTATTGGCTGCAACAAGATGGTGCTCCACTTCACTATCCGCGTGTGGTGAGGCAATACCTAAATAATGTGTTCCCAGTAGATGGAGTGAAAGGCGTGGTTCAATCGAATGGCCCCCGCGATCCCCCGACATTATTCCTCTAGACTATATCCTGTAGGGTCACTTGAAAAATATCCTTTATAAAACAAAACCTGCCAATATCCAGGAATTAATAGATAGGATTACCACAGAGATAAGAAGAATTGAGCAGTTGGGGATATAAAACAAAACCTGCCAATATCCAGGAATTAATAGATAGGATTACCACAGAGATAAGAAGAATTGAGCAGTTGGGGATGCTACAAAATGTATTACAAAGTTTTAAAAATCGCATGGCTTGTTGTATTGAAGTAAACGGACATTTTGAGCATCTGCTGTAATCGCCTTTACAGTATGTTTTTTAAAATTCCTAATTTTTCTACTACTCAAATGTGGACATACCTCGGAAAATTACCGTAATTTATTTTTCGTTACGAACTTTCGAGAATTTTGGGTAAACTTCAGCGCCATTGAAATTTGCAACTTTTTGGAGAATTTATGATTACTGATTACATATAAAAGTGAACAGAAATTTAAAGGAACTGGGTGATACAATACAATAACAAAAATAATTAGAACATAAATATTTATTCAAAATTATAGGTACTAACAATACATTTAGAATATTGTTAAAGAAAACAGCCAGTACCTATACTGAAACTCTAAGAGTTCATCCATATCTCAAATGTGGTTAGAATCCAAATAAAGGGTTCAATGAAACTCAAAGTCAAACCACAATATATTTATAATGTCCAGTAGGACTTAAAACTTGCAACTAGTTTCGGTAACAATTACCATCATCAGGCTTTGTATGCAATGATATTGACTTAGGGAACACATCAAAACGTTTGCAACTTTGTGGTTTGACTTGTGTTGTGTTTGACTTTGAGTTTCATTGAACCCTTTATTTGGATTCTAACCACATTTGATATATGGATGAACTCTTAGAGTTAAAGACAGCTAGTCTAGCTTCGATCATCCAAAATTATAAAAAAGCTATGGTACTTAGGAAGAAGATCTTATTGAAGATTTGGTTTCTACAAAGTTGCAAACGTTTTGATGTGTTCCCTAAGTCAATATCGTTGCATACAAGGCCTGATGATGGTAATTGTTACCGAAACTAGTTGCAAGTTTTAAGTCCTACTGGACATTATAAATATATTATATATATAAGAGAGTAGTCCTTGTTCCGACCCTGGACAAAATAAAGCTCAAAGCAACAGCCTGCAATCTTCTTAATATCTCCCAACGAAGCATTCGTTAGCTTTTCTCTTGCAATCTCTGTGTGTGTGTATAAAATTTAATGATGTTTATTATCCAACTCACGATTACTATTTAATTATCTCATAGCAGCAATTTACCATTTGTGGTTAGAAAAATCATGTAATTGGTGAAAATAGCTGAAGTTAATAATGTCCTTTGTCCGAGTAAATTGGTAGTATCAGCAATTATTATACAGGGTCATCAGCAACAACGCTAGAATTACAGTTTATGCATCTTTAGCAGGGATACTCTCCACTCCAAAATAATTTTGACCCTTGTAAGGATTGCTCTAAACTTATTTCTCACAAACTGGGTTCAACTATATCCATGGTTTTCCCAATTTCTTCAGTTGCATTAAAAGGGGATTAATATTTGAACTATTATAATGGATGAAAAAGTAACCCAGCAGTTTGGGAAAAAATATTCACAACAGATGAATCAGCTAAAGGATAAAAAATGTATACGTTACCAGGACAAGTAGGACAACATTCTCCAGGTTGAGGTGGAAGAGGATTAGAGCATGGCGTATGACATCGTAGCTGAGACATTGTGATCACTCCAGCTTCACATCTTAGTATCGTACACGGTTCGGTAGGGCTCCGCCATTCTGTTTCACTTGGGTGGTGAAATCCGTTGTACATACATCCTGAAAGCAAGATTAATGCATTTTAGTTAATAAATATATACAGACAAAGCCGAACTCGAGACAGGACAGGAGCAATTGATAATACTCATCTCTTACGTACACAAGCAAGAAGCGACTTTCATTCCATTTCACTTTAATTGGCGCTTAGCAACAATAAGTAAAATTTAAACGATCTATGTATTATCATTAACAACTGAGAAGAAAAAAAAACTAATATATAATAACATGGTATCACATGAATACCTAATACGGTAAGACAAATTCGTAAATTATTTTCTGCAGCATTTGATGGTAAGCCTACCCCTTCATTATAATACGTGCATTGTACAGGGTGCTTCCGAAGTAATCTGCAATATTATTATGGGAGATTCATCACTCCATTTTAAGACAAAAAGTTTCCAATAAACATGTGTGATAAGTTTTATCGTTAATGAGATACAGGGTTTTAATATTTTTATCGCAAATAACATTGCAGCCTCGTATGATGTGATTTTGTAAATTTAAGACCGGGGTTGTGCAAACGAATATCCCACACACAAAAATCCAGGGGATTGTGTTCAGGTGACCTTGGGGGCCATAGGTGTGGACTTCCTCTTCCAATCCAACGGTCTGGATACAGTTATTTAAAAACTGCCAAACGATTACTGCAAAATGTGGAGAAGCACCAAAATGCATGAATAACATACGTCTTCTAATTATTATGAGAGTTACAAAGTAATTCACTATATATTGTCCCCCCTGTAGCTCTGTTATTATTGGGAATAAAATGAAACTTTTTTATACTAGTTGTGGGAATTTACCTATAAAAATTGAATAGATGAGGCTTTTACTTGATGAAGATCCATACTACTGATGAAATAAAACAAATTAATTTGTTTAAATGTTCATTATTAATTTTGAACTGACGTTCAAATTAAAATTAGTGACGCGTTTCGCTACACAGTAGCTTTTTCAAACTAGTGAAGCTACAATGAAAAACTTTTAATTTATATAGTGCCTTAATACGGAATTTTTGTACTTATCCCCATTTTTAATACTTTTGTCAATATCTTAGAATTCCGTATTAAGGCACTATATAAATTAAAAGTTTTTCATTGTAGCTTCACTAGTTTGAAAAAGCTACTGTGTAGCGAAACGCGTCACTAATTTTAATTTGAACGTCAGTTCAAAATTAATAATGAAGATTTAAACAAATTAATTTGTTTTATTTCATCAATTTACCTATATTTTATTAAAACTTGATACCAAATTAGTTCCATAGATAGGTCACGTGATACGAAATAAATATATTATGCTTGTTTCAAATGGAACACCCTATATATTATTACATTTTCATAAAGCCCTTTTTCTCCTAATTTCGAATATATAACATTATATGGGTCTATTATTAATACTTTTTAATATATAAGACATTAAAAATGCAAAAAGGTGCTTTAATGGATGAAGAGTAGGCTATACTTGTCAAAACGAAAGGGTATCGGAGCAAACATTTCTCATAATAATAACTTATATTTCTCCCCCCAGGTTTTAGTGAGGCAGAAAATGTCGAATATT
Organism: Lochmaea crataegi; assembly: GCA_947563755.1. Lineage (NCBI taxonomy): Eukaryota > Metazoa > Arthropoda > Insecta > Coleoptera > Chrysomelidae > Lochmaea > Lochmaea crataegi. Next base: position 23,212,031 of record OX387433.1, on the reverse strand, counting down.
TTCTCTTTAGTTGAGAATTAACAAAAATAAATGTGCCGCAATAAAAGAATACAATATCTAAATCGAACAATTTCTAGCGTCAACAGGTTTTTAAATGTTTATCGTATTAAGAAGAAAACGTAGCGTTAGAGCAAATGAGGAACAAGATCTAGATATATTATTATATTTTGAAGGTGAAAGAAGTCATTTCTTATAGTAACTGTCAAAATGAAACACCCAATTTTGATATTTGTTTAAGAAAATTCTGAAAATAGCTTATTAACTGCTTCCCGTGAAATGGGAAAAAGTTATTCCCAAATTCAAAGAAGTTGGCCAGAGACTGTCGGCCTTCCTTTGTAGGGTATGTGGGGAAAGGGGACACAAGCCAGGGAAGATAGAAAGTAGTAGGGGAAGGAAGGGAGTAGATGAAGACAATGGAAAACAGGAAGGTCCCCTCTGGACCCCTCAGAGAGGGTGAGTCTGGTCAAATAGGAGGAAGAGGAGGGAAGTGCGCGGAAAGAAGGAATGTAGGGGATGGATGGAGATGTGAGATGTGGAAGTGGATCTGAGGTGGATCTGAGGCTAGATATGTGGAAAAGCAGGGATGGATTATGGATGATACAGGAGAGGCAGGAATAAGAGTGGTGGGAGATGAAATGAGGGCGGATGAAGTGAGGAGAGGAAACGGATGGGAGGTAGTGCGAACGGGAGACATGGTGGTGTATATAAGCCCAAATGTCAGCCTGGAAAAATATGAGAGGAGCATGACATGATTGGAGGGTGTCAAAAGGGAAAAGGAGGATCATTAGGAAAATGGTGTCAGGGGACTTCAATGCTAAGAATACTGTATGGGAGGGAAGAAAATGGACAGGAGAGGGGAGATCCTGGAGGAAGTGTTGACATCTAACGGGCTGAATGATGGACTACTACTACATCTTCGGGAGGGGTGACGGAGGTTCGTCATATATAACAGCATGGCTGGGGGAAAGAGTGAGTAGTTGGAGGGTGCTGGAGGATGAGGAAAGCTTGAGCTTACATAGGTAGTTGGAGGCAGACATAAGGAAAGGGCGAATGAAATTATCGGGAGAGTGGGGATGGCGGTGGACGAAGGCCGAGGCAGAGAGTATCAGTAAGAGAAATTGATACAGGGCTGTAAAAGAGGGAAAGAGCGGCAATAGGCGTGAGCGGAGGGCTAATTACTGGTGGAGTGAGGAAATAGACGAGCTGTGGAGGGAGTGTAAGAAAGAACGAAGACGGATGCTGTGGGGAAGAGGAAGGATAGAGGGAAAAGGGGGATAAAAAGAGAAGAAAAAGGAACTGGAGCGTAGGGTGGAGAGGGAAAAAAGAGGGAAGTGGGAAGAGTTACTGGGGGAATTGGAAAACAATCCATGGGGAAAGGCGTATGATATAGCGGTGAAGAGGATGGGTGGAAATAGGAACGAAGTGCTAGAGGAAGATTGGGAGAAGGAGATTATAGGGAAATTGTTCACAGGGGGAAAAGGAGGAGTAGGGGGCATGATTCGAGAAGTCCAGAATACTAGGGGGTAGGGAAAATGAGGGGGATAAGGCCAGTAGAGAAATGGGAAGTAGAGGAGGGGGGGTAGAAACATTATAGTAAGGAAAGCCCCAGGGATAGATGGCCTGAGGGGTGATATGATGAAGGGGCTGTTGGATGACAATGGGGATTACTTCTGGGAACTATTCAACAGGGTGCTGAGGGAGGAAGAGTTTCCGGAAGGATGGTAGGTGGTCACGGTGATACTGCCGAAGAAGGCGGGTAGAGAGATGAAGCGGGCGAGGGACTAAAGGCCCATCAGTCTGCTGTGTGGTATGGGTAAATTGATGGAGGGGATAACAAAGAATAGGATTGAGGAAGAAGTTCGTAGGAATGGGGGTTTTAGGGTGAACCAGCACGGGTTTGCGAAGGGAAAATCATGTATCTCGGCACTGGGCAGTGTAATGGGCTTGGTGGAAAGGGCTAGGGAGGGCAGCTGGAGGAACAAGAAATTGACCCTGCTCGTGTTCTTCGACGTCGGGAACGCGTTCAACAGTGTCATAAAATGGACAGTGTTGAGCGCGCTTGGAGTGGGGGGTTTGGTTATCCTGGTGGAGGACTTCCTGACGGGACGTGTGATAGTAGACACTAGAGGGAGGAGGTAGGAGACGGAGGCTGGAGTGCCCCAGTGCTCGGTTCTTTGACCGACGCTATGGAAGTGTGTGTTTGATGAGGTTAGTGGGATGTGAAGAGGGATGTGAGATACGGTGTATGCGGACGATGTGTGTCAGGTATGTACGGCAAAAGGAGAGGCGGAGATAGAAAGAAGACTGTGGAGAAGATAGAGCAGTGCGGACTAGAAGTGGTGCAAGATAAGACGGTGGGGTTGCTAGTGAAGGGACGGAGCAAGACAAGAGAAGTGGAGGTGCTGGTGAAGGGAAGGAGGATTCGTATAGAAGAGTCTGTGAAATACCTAGGGGTGTGGTTGGATAGTCAATTATCTTTCAGAACACACATGTTAAAGGCGGCAGAGAAGGGGAAAGTGAGGGCAGCATGGTTGGGGAGATTGATGTATAATGTGAAAGAGCCGGGAGAGTGGAAGACTAGGATAATTGGTAGGACGGTAGAGCAGAGTATGCTGTACGGTGCGGAGGTGTGGGGTGAAAGAGCGGGAGTAAATGCGAGGGCTAGGCCAGTCCTGCTGGTGCCAGAGAGGGATATTGCTGAGGGTAGTGCAGGACCTACCCATTGGAAGTGATGGCTAGAGCCAGGAATAAACGCTGGAGGGGTGCAACCAGAGAGGAAGTACAGGAATGGATGGAGGAGGAAATGGAGAGATGGTGAGAGGAGTATGAGGGCGCGCTAAAAGGAGAGATTGGATAGACCGGAAATTCGGGGAGGTGAACTACTTCTCGACACAGGTGTTCACTGGACATGGGTCGAGAGTAGAGTACCTCCACAAGATTAGAAAAAGAGAGACTGGAGTGTGCGAGAGGTGTGAAGTGGAGGATGATGTGGGGCATATGTTTAGATGCTGGAGGAACGAGGAAGTGCTGAAGAAGTTGGAGAGGAAACTAGGAGATTCGGTGTATTGGTAGAATATGGTGGAGATCAGAGATCAGAGAGTTTTGTCAGATCATGATCCGAAAATTAGATGATTTTTTTAAAGACATTTTGTCGACCGATGATTTTTACACCGCAGGAGTTTTCAATTGAACAAACAGACGTTCCTGGGAGAATGAAAATCAAAGAAAGCGAAAAGTCAAGCTAATAAAAGAATCGGGCTGAAAATCTATCCACGTTTGGTGTGGAATTTTTCAAAATAAAGTGGTTGGGCCTATATTTTATGATTTTACTTTGACTCGACAAACCTATCAAAGAGATCATTTTACCAGAGGTAGATCGTCAAGTTCAAGAATTTCCTATAGATTTGGCATCAAGTCGGAGCGTCCCCTCATAACGTTATGGAAGTTGGAGAACATTTAAATAGCCAATTTCCAATTTGGATTGGCAATGCTGGGACCATTCGATGGCCACCAAACAGCTCTGATTTGACGCCGTTAGAGGCCTTTTTATGGGGAGTCCTTAAAGTGAAAATTCAAAAAGAAATCAATTATAATTTAAACAAAAACCATAATATCGTTATTACAAAAGTTTACAAAAACTTAATAAAGCGATAAGAACTTTGCATTGAAAATAACGGTGGTCCTATATCATTGCACAGTTATACTGATCTTAAATGGGAAAAAGATATCCAGGATATCCCCTTAGGGCTAATAATTAAAAAAGCTTTAATATTTGTAATATCATATCTTCTTCTTTTTTCTTCTCGTATATATTAAGTCAATGACAAGATAGGTCACTCACTATTTGGACTAGCCAAAATATTAAACATCAAGTAGGCATCACATAAAATGTAACTTCTGTCATTCTGACGATGATATGCAAATATCGAAATAATTATAAATGTTATTTTAGAGCTTTCATTGGTTTTTTCAATAAATAGTAGAATTATAAACAGTTAGTTTAATTTAAAAAAGTAGTAATAATAATAATTATTAATTAATTAAACGACGGGATTATAGTTTGTTACTATAGAGTTAATAATGACGCTATGAAATCCCCTTTCATTTTGACAAGCATAGCCAACAATTAAAGCACCTTTTTGCATTGTTAATGTCAAATAACTCAAAAAGTATTAATGATAGATTTTCACAATATTATATATTTGAAATCAGGAGAAGAAGGTCTTCTCAAAAATGTGATAATATATGGGGTGTTCCATTTAATACAAACAAATATTTATTTCGTATCACGTGACCTATCTATGGAACTGATTTTTCATAAAGTATTCATAAAATATAGGTAAAACCCCAGAACTTGTATTAAAATGTTTTATTTCATTTCCCATAATAATAGAAATACAGGGGGTGGTCAATATATTTTGAATAATAATAATATGATATAAGTGGGCGTTGGGGAGAGAAAAATGGTCCTAATAAATAATCGTCGATAATACCAATCCAAACATTGACCAAAAAGGTGTGTTGGAACCGTGCTATCACCATGGCAGGTGAATTTACATCAACCCATGTGTGGTTACTGTGAAAATTCACAATGCCATGTCTTGAGAAGTCGGCTTCATCTGTAAACAAAATAGTGGTAGAAAAATTGGGATTGTTTGCAATTTTTCTTAAAATCCATTGACAACAGGAGCAGATAGGCATTAGGTAGCAAATGTTGAACACGTTGGACATGATATGGATACAATAAATACATTTTCTTTTAGAACATTCCAAACGGTTTTGTGACCAACATTTACTTGTTGAGCAATTTTTCTGGTACTCGTTTCTGGATGTTCGTCACTAATTTGGAGAACCTGATTTTCGATTTGTGGAATTATCTCAGTTCTATGTCGTCCAATAATAGTCCTTGATTTTGCAAAATTCAAGTTACTTGTAAATCAAGATGCAATTTAGTAAATGTTTCTCGACATGGTAAACGGTTATTTGGATATGAAAGTCATCTAAGGCATTACCATTCGCTAATCCTTATAAAAAAACATATTAGTAATTTCAGCATTAGTAAACACAGGCATCAGAACTGGTACTACAACAAAATCAGGATGATAAAAAGTTCTTGTTTGTTTTTGCGTTGGATTTCAGGTTTGTCGAAATTCCAAAAGCCACTGAGAATAAACATGACCTTTCTTATTAATTTTGGAAACCAGTAGCATCACTAAGGAAAAATTATGATCGAAATAAATTTCAGTTACAGTCAGAGTTCGTTTATTACAAAAAAGTCAAAACCCTGTATCTCATTAACGGCAAAACTTGATATTGAATAACGAATTGCCCACAACAATATTTCAGATTAAATTGGAAATACCCTGTATAAATCAGTAAGTTGAACAAAGAGGTTGTTTAAGTCTTGTCCGACACAAAAATTGTCGTCGTTCACTTGAGGTGGGCAAAGAAATGTTGGAGATAATAATTTGTGCTTCTGCAATTCAAAAACCGACGTTTTTTATTGAGCAAATTGATGTTGTACTGAATTTAAGTTCTACAACTGTAGATCGTCCGGTAGTATAAGAACGATTATCCCCGTCTTTGAACTTGAGTGGCTGGAGGTATACCATCAAAATCAAGCTACTATAAAACTTATATATAAAGGTGGAAAATGGAGATGATTAGAGAAATTTGTGGTGTTGTGGTTGTTGACTTATTTGTGATTCTTGTCGGAAAAAGCCATATGAGAATTGAAAAAGTGTTACATAGGTACCTTTGCATCGTTTACAGCACCTGTCTTCCTCCAGCATATGACAACCATCGATCTTTGGACACCCATCAGTACACGTCACATATCCATTCTGTAACAAACAAAAATTCTATTAAATTTAACTTTCTCACACCACTCTATTCCTCAGTTGCATCTTATTGCTCCATCGTATTGCTCCTGTAGTTTCAGTTGTTGAATCTCAACTCCAAGTAACGGATTGGGTACTGGTATTATTTAAACTCGTTTCATGCACCAATTGTATATTGTATGATTCACATAAATTTTACCTATACAGAGTGAGTTTTAAGTATGGAACGCTCCAATTAAATTGGAAACGGATCGCTCGATTTTTATAGATTTTAGTGTGCAAGGATCTTGTGATATGGCAGATATAATATAATTTATTTACACACATAATTCAAAACATATAAGCTTCGTTCCAACAGGCGTTAGAACCGTTTTTGGTATCGTTCGCGCAAGTGCTGTATTTCTTTCAGGTTCCAACTGATTAAAGTATCGTTCTTGGTACTGCTTGGGACGGTATACAAACTGTACCTTGTGGAAGGGGTGATAAAGTTGATGTGTTCATCCCAAATTCGAGTTTGCGCACTATACAGTACTCGAAACGATTCCAGTACGGTTCATAAATGCCAGTTGGAACAAACCTATAAATGACAAACAAACAAAACAAACGACGTTATGCGAAATAAATATATACACTTGCGAAGCCTATAAGGCTTGTTTGCAAGGATAAAATAATTGTAATATAAAACTTATACTAGGTGACAAAAAAATAATAATAAGTAATAGATAATTAATAAAATTTATACTATAATTAAAGATTAATAAAATAGAAATTGATAGAAAAATTATCAGTAATTATTTTCGTTAAGGTTGTGAATAGCGTGTCTATTTGTTTTGGTAATACCTCAACTCATGAAGTTTTAAAGTTAGTACTTTTACAGAAAATTCACATTTAATTTGCTGGGGTATAGCATTTTATGGCTCAGGTCCAAGAAACAAAAAGCTCTTTTGTCCAGCTGTTTTTTTCATTGTTGGATTCAGGTAATTATGTTTGTTTCTTGTCGTATAATTGTGAGTTTAAAATTGCAGATCACTGCTATAATATCTTCTCGTTTTTCCAAGAAGGATTTTGAGGAATCTTTTTTGCGAAACCTTCGCCACTCTTCCCCAGCTGACCAGACCGTAAATTAGGTGAGATTCAACTAAACTTCTATAAACCATTAGTTTTTGTTTTATGGTTATTGTCAGATCTTTCCTTTTCCGGAATAATAATAAGCTTTGTTATTTCAAATGGATCACCATGTATATTTTTTACCTTTTGAAATCCTTAAGAAATACGTAATATTTGTCATGTCATGTTCCCTATATCTAAATGCCATAATTTTGGAGTTATAGCTACATTTACATTATCTTCGCCGAAGTTAGAATAATACATTTAGATGGCCTACGATTGAATAAACTCGTTTAATTTGAATAAACTTTAATAATTTATATTCTAATAGAAATACCATAAAAAGGACTACTGTCAGTAAATTAGTGTTGTTTCATGTTAGAGGTATATGTCCACATTTGTGTAGTAGAAAAATTAGGAGTTTTAGTAGGAGGAGTTTTATTTAGTATTTTTTAAGAATTTCAAAAGGCAACAAATATACAGGGTGATCCATTTGAAATTATAAAGTTCATTATGATTCCCAGAAAAGGAAAGATCTGACAACTATGTAAATATCACCTTAATATCGGCCATATCACAAGATCCTTGCACACCAAAATCTATAAAAATCGTGCGATTAGTTTCCAAGATAATAGAGGCGTTTCATACTTAAAACTCACTCGGTATAATCTATAATTTACTCTTGTCGGCACAAGCTTAGATTATTCGAATTAATTCGATAATAATCAATCGTCGTCCTATCTTCTCTCACTTTGACTTGTATTTGTTGATAATTATCTATAATCGATATTGTTGAAGTGATTCGTAACTGTTTGCTTTATTAACCCTACAACTGATGGACTACATTGAAATACGAGGTGCTCCAACAACAACTCCGAGTACAACTTGCAAATTTTTGCTATACACATGGCTGTGTGACGGTTTTCTCTCGAGGCAAATCTTCGAAGATTTCAACGCTCTAGTTGTTCAGGTTACACGTAAAACTATATTCATTTAAAACAGTTTTTTAATTGCCAACAACAGTTATAGATCGACTCTATTTCAAGTTTTTCATGAAAGTAATTTCATTAAACACATTTTTTTGCCCTAAAATATAACAGCACCTCTATTAAGGAGACGTTTAAATACAAATTGTTGGTAGTAAAATTAGAAAAGCCACATTAATCGATTTTAAACGATGTAAAATGTCTTATAATATAAAACAAACACTATAATTTACCAATCGGAACTTGTAACTGCCTTCGAGGTGTTAAGACTTATAAAATTAGCATTATAATGGTAAAAGACACCTGTACTAAATGTAAGTTATATAAACGTTTGTAAATGTAAGTGTTAACAAATATTTGCGAATCTTTTCATATTATCCGTAAATAAGGAACTTATTGTAATAAAATCAATGTTTGAATCAAATAAAACTCGAAAATACCAAAGATCTGCTTAACTTTGCATTCAAGAATAATCTTCATTATTTTTTATAATGTTCTTACTTTAACTAGTTTAACGTGTGTATAAAAACAATAATCATAGCCAAAGCTGCTAGCATAGTCGCAATACAGCCAAATCGGATAAAACCAGGTCGTTCGTACATCTCTCCAACAACCTACTCCAATCACTACCTGATTGGAAGAACTGATGAAAATATCAATTGTAACCCCTCGCTTCGAGAGTATGTTTACTAATAGCGACCCACCCCGCCAAGGCTTCGTTTGGTATCGTGCATGTACATGATTAACCTTAATTATGTAACTAAAATGCTCCACAAAAGTTTAAGAAGTTAATAAATTCAGAGCGTACATGTTTATTGAAAGTATATTTTAAAAATCTCGACACTCTCGAATATTACCAACCTACTTTGTTCTTCGATTTATAAATATTTATCATCGGTCTTTCAGATGTTTATCTCTTTAAGAGTACCGTGCAATTATCCAATAATAAACAACTAGTAAATAAATGATATTATCGAGTATGAAGACCTACAGAGTTTACCAAATGCAAAAACGAGTAATTTATTACACTGCTCGTAACATGACATTACAATGGAACGTCGAAGCTCATATTTTTCTTGAATTTTTCTTAATTACCTAGGAATGCAAGGAGGAGAAATTACCCACTGCCAAGAAGTGTAAGATGCTATAATTTGGAACAATGTTTATCTTGGTTTTGGAATCAACCACTAGATGGAGCTACAACGAAGTATATTTCATTTTTTATGAATATCTGCTTAAATAACTCACTTTCAGAACATTTTTTTTGTAAATGTTGAACTTTTACCAAATATTGAAGGTAATGACATAAATTAAAGAAATATGTAGTTTTTTTTATACCCTATCACATTTTCTTAAAAAAAGTGGCTGTTGCAGAAACGCAACACCGGACAAATAAGTTAACAAAATAAAATAAATTTTTATTTATTCAAATAATCCTGTAATACACCTTATTGTGTATGAAATTGATCGAAACATTTTTCATGAAGGGCTATTATATTACATTTTATACATTTTTTAATTGTTGTAGAACGACACATCACATCGAGTCCTTTTTTCTTGTGAACCAATAAGATGACCGACATTGTCGTAACGAGCATCTATTGTGATTCTATTTCGAACTGACTGCACCAGTCCTGGTCTACATGGTGGGGTACCAAAACGAGTAAGCAGTGCCTTAGCAATACTTCTTCGAAATTCTTGTAAATCCATATGCGGTTGATCTGCTACTTCACTTCTCATTTTTCGGTATAACAGCCAAGAATTTTATACTGCAACATCGAGGCCCCAAATAAAAAATGGCCAGTACCATTTTTTTGATCTAAAGCTTGTTCGATAGTAAGCAACATTTTGGTCCATCCGATCTGTCCCACCCATATTTTCGTTATAGTTTTTAACCATGTTTGGTTGAACAACTTTTTATTTTCCGCAAATAAATATCTCTTTGCTTGAAGGGTTGGGATTACACCTTGATAGTTAGAAGCAATGACTACTAAGTTATTATCGTTCCACTTACATATAACAGCTGCATTTTTTGTGTCGTAATATACCCTTACAGATTTTTTTGTGACTTCGGAGAGCGGACATTTTTCAACCCTATTTGAACGTAGAGTTCCCACACATCCTATACCCTTGACTGTCAACTGATCTAGTAGTTTCAAACCCGTAAAATAATTGTCTGCGTATATGACATGAGGCATATATTCTTCGTCCGAAATTTTAGGGATAAGATCAGCAAACTGCAGAACTATAACCCCGCCCAGACCATACTCTGCTTTATATTTATTCTCTTTACCTTTGGCCCCTTGATAAATTTGAAAGTCAATGAGGTATCCAGATTTTAGGTTCCAGCACCAACTCTTATAGCCGAAACGTATTGGCTTTCCCTTTATGTGCTGCTTCATTCCATGTCGTCCATAATATAGAATCATTGCCTTGTCTATACTAGATTCTGTATCCCAAATAGTATATTCAAAGCAACACTTTTTTAGAATTTCTATAAATGGAAGAAGTTTGTATGTTTTGTCGGTTTGGTCTATTTTTCGATTGTCATTGAAATGAAGAAATCTCATTATGATTTCAAACCTGTTACGACTCATACTATTTGACACCATAAGATTTTTTACATCCTCAGATTCATTCCAGTACATACGTCTTCTTGGATCTACGGTATATCCACTAACTAATAATATGCCTATAAAGACATCCACTCCCAGTTCAATTCTATGTCCTTTTTGGAGAGCATAACGCACTGTTTCTTTTCCAATATGTGTTAGAAGTTTATCGCTAAAAGAAAATTGAAATATTTGAAGAGGGGTGAGCGGGCGTGAATAAAATGACGACCAAAACTTATTCTACTCTGCTTCTTTTTCACTTAGGCGGGGACTAAGTAAGTTATTGACAGGTAAATCGCTTTGAATCCATTTGCGTATTTTTTTACCTGATTTTTTTGCTGACGGTAATCTCTGAGGAACTTCTTCTATTTCAGATTCAACATTTCACTGAGTGCCATTAATAATTTCTTCGTCAGTTACATCTTCCAATATTTCCTGATTACTATCTTCAATAGAGTATATGTTGTCTTCGTCAATCCTTATAGCATCTTCTTGAAATAAATCAACAACGGCTTCTGCCTCGGATTCTAGTTGGGCTCTACTCAAATTATCAAAAGTTCCGCCAAAATCTTCGTCACCACTATCTTCATCAGTCAATTCGTGTGAATCATGAGGGGCTAAATATACTTTGGCACTGTTTGTTCATTCCTCGAGAATAGTCATGATCCTGTGTGTCCTGGATTTATATGACACTTTTGAGGGCGCTTTCTTTTGGTTTGTCCCTCTAATATATTCTGAACATGAAGGTAATCGGGACATATTTAACCCTAAAAGATAAAAACAAGAAACCTTTAGCACAAATGCAATACACGTTGATTATTTTACTAAAAACCATCTTATAACATTTCAATTTACTTTATGCTTAAATAAACAAATACCACAGTCATAAACAAAATGATATAGCACTCACATAATATACAGAAGTTAACTAATCCCTTCAGATCCCAATGGCACAAAAAAACACTATATTTCTTATGAAACCTTGAAAGTTTGTATATTTATCTTGACAAAAACACGTTGCCACTTTCAGCCAAATCCGAACAACAATTTCAACTCAAAATAATAATATGAATTTTTGTTATAAGATCACCTACTAAGAGGACCAGTTATATATAAATATTTAAATACAGAATTTTGTAATTTGAATAGATTTTAGATTAGTTTCTGCTCAACAGATGGAAGAAGGTTCACCAGTTACATAAGTTGCGAAAACGCAACTTTGGGCATAAATCGGTTAATATGCGTACAGACATGACCAGACACGCTCGTGGCGCGCCGTTGGCGAGTGTTTCACGTACCTGTTGAGGTCCATTTTTAGACATGCCTGCTACACCCTACACCCCAAGGAACCATAAAAGCCTCTGATGACGATTGTTGCACACCCTCTACTCGCGTCCACACCTCACCATGTGTTTGCTTCCTTTAATCGGCTGTTTAAGAAATTTTGATTTTTGTTTTTTATGTGTTACTAAAATAAAAAAATGTTATAGGAAAATGTCGAGAAAACCGTTAACGCAGAGGGAGTCTCAAGGTGAAATAGAAAAAATTATGAATGATGACGATTCTTATGAAGAATCTTTTGAAGATAGTGGAAGTGATTGGGAAGACAACTTAGAAGTGCAAAAAGATAGTGATGTGGATGATAGCAGTGATCTAGATGATGACAATAATTTAGACAATATTGAAAATGATGATAGAGATAAGGCAGAGGAAAATGAACCAGTACAAGAGGCAAATGAACAAAATTCTGAAATCTCGTCTAATGGTGAACCGTTGCTTTACCAACCAAGAACAACTTAAGAGGCAAAAACGGTCATAAATGGTCAGCAACAGTTCCGATTGATCCAAAAAGAAAGGCTGCTCGAAATATTGTACATTTTGTATCAGGAAGTAAAGGAAATGCACGTAATCTCGTACAAATGAAAGATCATTTCAAGGATTTTTTTTTCGGATGATATTCTTATTACATTCACAAACGAAGAAATTGAAAGACAGCGTGAAAAGTATTCTACAGATTCAGCTACCGTATCACAAATCAACAAAGATTAACTGCTAGCATTTTTGGCTGTTTTGATATTTTCAGCTGCAAGGAAAGACAATCATCTCAATAGTAAGGAAATGTTCAATCCTACCTCATCTTGTAGCTTTTATCGGTCTTGTATGAGTTGTGACCGATTTACCTTTTTATTGAATTGTGTCAGGTTTGACGATAAACCTACTAGAGAGCAAAGAAAACAGTCCGATCCTTTTGCTCCAGCTAGAGAAATCTGGGAACGTCTCTTAGAAATGTGCAGAAACTCCTTTACACCATCATTCTACCTTAAAATAGACGGACAGCTTCTTGGTTTCAGAGGTAGGTGCCTAGGTGCCCTTTCCGCATGTATTATATTGATATTCACAATTGTCCTATTTTATTATTACACTCTAAATTTTGTTTTTACTAAATTTTATGCAATCAATCATATATTATTACCTTTATCCAAATTAGTAGTTAATTTACTTCATAAAAAAAATCTCTTATCTCAAGGTTGGGTTCTATATTTAATTATTCCATTGAACAATCTCATTCACAAATACAAACTTTTAAATTATCAAACAAATCGGTTTAATGAAATGACCCCGTCTTATAACTTTTTAACTAAATCACATCTATAAAACATCCAAAATTTTTAATTTACGGAAACTAAACTTATAATACAAGCAACAAATGTTGTAATATTACTTCCCTGGTTTATAATCTTCCTAAATAATTTCAATAAAAACCAAATATGCCGTTTGCAGTACAATTTCTTTTTCCATTTGTATATATCATCCGAATGTTCACCGCTTTAAATCTTTTTTTCAATCCAATATTTTTAATTTTCAATGGGTTATTTAATTTTTATATTCTCTCTGCCTGTCAAATATTCTATCTGCTCCTTTCCAAATCGAATAATAATTATTATGATGGTATAAAATTTTTCAATTTTCTACAATTTTGCTTTATAAATTTTAGTCCAATCTTCCTAATTTTCGGTTATATATTTTTATATTATATCTCTGCTTTTCAAAAAAATTTCTATCCAATATTCTCTTATCAATAACAATTACCATCACTACCCACATTCAAATTTTATTTTATCCCCCCATAAATATTAAAAAAATATTTCTTTCAATGTGACATTAATTATAACCACAAATGACATATTTTTACACATCAAATTTCATAGATCTAACGTAACTTAACCTACATATAATATATCAATACAGTATATCCCCAATAAGCCATCAAATTATGGCATAAAAATCGTCATGGTATGCGACTCCGCCTCCAAATATATGACTGATGCACAACCGTACTCGGGAAGAAAACCAATACAGGAGGCCTGCCACTGGCATATTATTATGTGACGGAGTCGACAAAATCTGTCCTTGGTAGCAATCGTAATATCACCATGGATAATTGGTTCACATCAATTCCTCTAGCCGATGAACTATTACAAGCTACCTATAAGCTAACTATGTTGGGCACAGTGAGAAAAAATAAAAAATAAATCCCTCCAGAACTACTGCAGATGAAGGATAGAAATTGTGGATCCTCAATGTTTTGTTTCGATAAAATGAAAACCTTTAGTGTCTTACAAGCCCAAGCGGAATAAAATGGTACTAATGCTTTCTACTTTTCACGAAGGTGCAGCAATATCTGAAAATGGTAAACCAGATATGGTTATTCATTATAATAAAACAAAATCAGGAGTAGACACATTCGATCAGCTGTGCAGTAATATGGGATGTAACCGAAAAACGCGGAGATTGCCACTGTGTGTCTTTTTTGGAATGGTCAATATTACTACGATCAATTCATATGTAATCTACTGTTACAATACATACAGAACAAATGACAAACCTCTTTCCCGTTATCATTTTATGATTGAACTGAGCAAGAGCCTAGTTGAGCCAAAGGTTGACGATCCCAAACTTACGACCTACCATTCGGATATCTGTAGAGTATTGAATATACAGCAATCTGGGGAAAACCATCAAACCCTTAGAACGTAAACGCACTATTTGTTTTTACTGTCCAAGCCGTCTTTGATAGATGACAACCAACTATTGTGGGCAGTGTCAACGCGCTATCTGTGGAAATCATAGGGGTAATTCTGCACTGTATGCTCTTCAGAATAGCAAAAAATGATAAATTTTGTACGTCATTATATGTTAAATTTGTGACCAAAAAGTGCGCCTTATAAAAAAAAATTAATAAAAATTTTGATTGTGTATTTATTTCATGTTTTTTTCCAAAAAATCGTAATATTTACGACACATTAGTAATAATGTGTGTTAAACTCATATTAGTGTTCTAGGGTTAATAAAGTAACATTGTATACCATCGGCACTGATATTGTGGAAGGAAGAATAAGTGAATACCTTTTTCAGTGAACGGTTGGTCAAGGATGCTGTTATTTTTTCAATGGTTTGGTCATTCCATCGATTCCGAAGCAAATTTTATTTATAAGTATGAATTTTAGTATATAGTATATGAATTAATTGTAGACAAAAATCGCATTCAATTTAAAAATTATCAAAAATTAGAAATTTTAAAAATGCTTACCTTGGATGAAATATTATGATAACACGACGAAACTTCGACAGGACCCAATAGGAAGAAAACTGATAAAGACAGAGGAAATATTGGAAAATTTGGAGAAATAAAAATCGTGGATACCACACTATATAAAGATATTGAATTAGTCACTGGTGTACGATTCTGTAGATTCCTTAGATAGGTGATCATTTCAGTATGCATTAAATTCGTAATTTATGAAGGAAGATGCTTATCATAAAAAAGCAATAACTGAAATCTATTAGCAAATAACTAGAGGATAAATATTTTATTACTGTATATTGAAAACTGTAAATAAGTATTTTAAAGAAAGATGAAAAAATCAATAGTTAGTAAAGATCAGCTGGAATGTTCGGTTTAGATTGTCATTTGGAGAATTAACAACCCTTAACATTATTAAGTGTATAGTAGAATCGCAATCGAGACGGACTATTAAAACTGCCCGAGCTCGTAATTTTACGCAGTATTGATAAAGTGCGTCTACCCCTTACCACTGCCAACTTAACCTCATTGAACTGATATGGGCACAAGTTAAAGGATATATAGCTCGACATAACCCGACATTTAAATTAAAAGATGTTCAAGCATTATTAGATAGCGCCCTATTACAACTGACCGAGGAAAATTGGCAATTGATCATGTATTAAAAGATGAAGAAAACATGTGGAATCTGGACAAAAACTTGGATGTCGATACAACAGTGCCACCATTTCATCAAATGACGATATTGGTTCAAGAGAAGCATCAGAAATGTATCCTCATATTTTGTCAATAAAATTAATGTAGTCAAGAACATTTCAGAATATTTCGTTGATTCGGCATCTGGCCTTAGGGATTAAATAATAAAAGTTTATAAATCCATCACATAGTCTTCGCTTTTCGAAGAAACGCGTACGATACTTTGTTATCGGATTAACGACTACCTGAAATGTGTTTTGGTGTTGAATCAATCATGTTGGCATACGACAAAACGAAATATCTTGGAATGTAGTATATCTTAATATTGTTTTATTTTATTCATTTTTAATAGACTGACTGTTTTATATGGTTCATAGCTGTGGATTCTGAATAAAAAAGAAGAGAAACTACTAGATATATGGAAGAGAAGAATACTCAGAAGAATATATGGTGGAAAAAAGTAAAGTATATCTGGATCAGTAGACCAAATCAATAATTATGTGAAAGCAATTCGATATCGAGGATATTAAGGCCGTAAGGTATAAGATACATAGGGCACATAGAGAAACTAAGTAACAGAGCTACTAAAGAAGTAACTAGAAGGGGAACTGGATGTAAAAAAAGAGAGGAAGACCAAAAAAAGAGGTGATAAGGGCAGTATCAGAGGACATACAGCTGTTCAACATACGCAGATGGGAAGAGGTGGCGAAAAATAAAAAAGAATGGAGGAAAATACTTTCTGTAGTCAAAAAAAATAATTTTAATTCGTATTGAAGCACAATTATTTAATAAAATACAGCCGTTCAACGTTTACATAGTAAGCAAAAAAACATATGAACACCCGAATCTCCGGCCATTAAGGATTAAGAAAAGGGTCGGTCATTGTTATATTTCCATAATACCGGTCGGCGTATGTAAAATTATTACAAAATTTATAACAGTAGACTTGGTAAATTCATAGATTTTGTTTGGGCCACATGTGCTGTATATCTACCATCAAATTTTGTTTTAATACTCCGTCTCGATCGCGATTCTAGTATAGTCTCCATGCTTAAAACTTTGTTTAAAAGCGATATTCTTTCTTTTTGCAAGTGTAATTTTAAGTCTGACTTTTTTGGTACACTGGGTACTTCTAGCTTCTACTGATGGTGAATATTTTGCCACTGTTTTTTTAATTTGAATGCTCTGTCAAATGAAATCGATACCCATTGTAAAAAAACTATACGTACGAAAATTTACGTTTTTTTATACTCGTAGTAAATGTCCCAGGCTATAAATAAAACAGTTTACTCTAAACTATTGGAGTTCGTGTTAAAATCGAATATCAGACGTCAAGCAAATGTTGTAAGTTGTTTATTTTTCCAGAAGGATCAGGTGGCTAGTTGTTTATTTGGTTTTAATTTATTTTGGCACAAAAACTTTCTTTCTATTGTATATGACCTAGATGTGAATGTTAATATTATATTGGTAGTAGGAAAAACAAATATTTCATACTTGAATTGTTGTTAAATTATAGACTTGTCGACACATTTATGGAACGAGAAGTATAAAAAAATGATGATTATATGGTGGCTGCAACTGAGAAAAAAAACAATCCGAGACATTTTTCGATGGAATTAATTAACTAAGTTTTTTTGTTTTGTTTATAGCATTAAACACCTGGATAAAATCAAGCATTTTCCGTGAAAAACAAAAGAGTCCATTTATTTTCTGCATATACAGGGTGTTGTAATATTCGACTAACAACGCTTCGGCACAGTGAGCTCTCTGACTAACTTCAATGGTTGCTGATGCAATTGTTTTTCATTTTTTGGTTTTTCACCTTCCCTACCCTTGCTCCTTTTTTTCATTAAATGCCAAAATATCGTCAACGCCGTTTATGGAATATTCTTCACAATTATTCTTTGTGGTTCGGTAACTACTGTCTATAGTTTATAACTTTCTAGTTATATTCTTTGAATACTCTAACCAATTAAATACAAATCTAACCAAAAATCAAAGAAAACAACTCAATAAATTTCTTTCTCAAATTCTAACAGATGAAACCAATCATACGAACTTTCTGCTAACAATTCGACTAAACACCAAACTTTTTCAATTCCAAAAGTAATTTTAGTAATTAAATTAGAAAATTAATTAATTAAAAAGTTACAGAAATAAAATTATTAAGAAAATAGTTCAAATACTATTTGCAATACTTTTTTGAAAACATTCACCGTTTAACTAAGATTATTTCCATCATCATTAAATAGACCAATCAGACACCACCATTTTTTGAACGAAATCTGTTTAACCCTTAACTACCCTCGTGCGGTCAACATGACCGCAGCCAAATTTTGTTCCTTCACTGATCACTCCACTCTTACTGTATCGCTTTGGGTGTTTCAGTACCTTTAGGTTAGTACACTTTGAACCGGCTGTAGAGATATTTGTGTTGAGAAATTAATTGGTTATATTGCAAACGTTAACCAAAGCTTCGAGGCGGTCTCAGTGACCGCACGTCGGTGAAAGCGCAACTGTTTTTCGCAATAATCGGTACTTCTACAATGGAGAGCAGACCAGGACCATCAAAAAGTATTTCTGATTCTGATACCACTTGTGTTGTATGTGCAACAAACCAATATGTTTGGAGTGCTCTTCAAAACTGTGTCAAAATTATAAGCACGATCATTAGTGTTTTAAAGTGCTGTAGTTTTTACAATGAACCAATTATAATTGTTGTTTCTCTTGTTTTTTGGTTAGTACATTTAGTTTTGTTTGAATTTCGATGAATTTCTTATTAGTTTTTTTTTAACATTCGTTTTTGTACAACGGTTAATTTATTCTCCTTAAATTACAACTATTCATAAAAATGTGTATTTCTTTGATAAAAATATTTTTGTTTAATTTATAATTCATTTTCAAAACAATATATTT
The DNA here is from genome assembly GCA_947563755.1 of Lochmaea crataegi. Lineage (NCBI taxonomy): Eukaryota > Metazoa > Arthropoda > Insecta > Coleoptera > Chrysomelidae > Lochmaea > Lochmaea crataegi. Next base: position 23,193,289 of record OX387433.1, on the reverse strand, counting down.
CACTTGAACTAAACCAAAGCAAAAATAAATATGAATATGCGACGCACATATTTTTTTCACTTATAATTACACGAGAGCTTTTTTTTGTCGAAGTAAACTTGACATGTATCAATAAGAATTTTGTTGCCTGGCAATTTAACGAAAAAAACTGCCTCTGAAAAAATTACGAGTCCGAAGGACGAGTAATTTTTTCTGGAAGTTTTTTTAGTTGATTTACCTAATGGCAACAAAATTCGAATTATAAATGTCAAGTTTACTTCGACTCAAAAAAAAAGCTAGAGCGTAATTCGGTAAGACAATTTAATGAATATATAAATCAATAAATTAAAAAATGAGATGTAAATCAGTTTATTTAATTTAACGGAAAAGTACATTTGTTAAAAACACAATTATTAAAAATAGCTTGATTTTCAGAACTTTCCACAAATGAAAACTTTTCTGACAACGCAAGTTTGAGAAAAATTGACATAACGTCATCAAAAATTTGTTTACAATGCTGGTTGTCATGCTTTCAAAAGTTAGGTTCCGTTATTGTCGCTGGAAAAGTTAGGGCAAACTTTTTTCGCTGTCATAATGACAAAATCACGCGGCTTATGGGATTTTTTATACATGAATTAAATTGTCGCGTCAATTATATGAGCGGTCAAAACGACCGCACATCAGTGGTTACGTCCCAAATAAACTTCGACGGTAGTTAAGGATTAAATAAGTGATTTAATCCCAAGACGCGTTCAAGCGCGGAAAATTTTTTGTCCTCCATATTGTTTTTCGTTTGGTCGATTATCACTGATTTTTACTATATTGGCAACAGTCTATGAAAATACATTAATTTCTCAATCGTTTGTATGTCCTATTATTGATTTTCATCAGTTCGGATGCGTAACAAGGTAATTGAAATAGTACAAACATTATCAATTGGGCGTCATTCTGAAAAGTGAAAAGTCGTTTGAATTGATTCAAAGATTTAGTGAAAATGAATTCACGTTTTAGTAATATTTCATGTGATAGTATAGATCTGGCAATTCATAAAAGTTTACCAACTAACACTGTTGTTTTCAATCTAAGTTATTCAGGAAATAATCTATTCATATACCTATAAATTTAAATCGATTAAACTGTCGAAATATTTTCTGTATGATTTTTTTACCAAATAGTTTCATGCACAATAAATTGATAAAAACCCGAGACCGCGAGGCGTACGTGCCTCAAACGCACTTTGAGCACATTGAGACAGTTGCAAGGTCACGGTAGCCTGAGTACCGGAGCCAAAAGAACATAAAGGCGGATGCAGATTCTGTCTAGAATGTCATCAAAAAGTCGAGAACTGTCTGGAACATGTGAAAAAAGTATTCGGAGAATTGACATTAGTTAGTTTAGTTTTGAAAATTGGAGTTCTGAGTTCTGATAGTAAGACGTTATTTGTATTGAAATGTGAAAGCTAAAGTCGAATTAATGAAGAAGGTTTGAGATAGTAAGAGGGTTTACAGTACTGCATACCCTCCAACGCTGGGGGGGTCGTTGCAATACCAAGCACTTTACGGTTTGTGCCACAAGCTGGTCGGCGGCAGACTATTTCACAGGATTCTCGGAAGTTTTACGTTCCTTACACCGTTTTATTTATCTACCAACCATTTCTTCTACTCTAAAGAAAGCTTTCAGAGCTGACAGGAGCAGTAATGCATTTAAAGTTATTGCACGGGAAACTACCGTTGCATTTGTGATAAAAAGAGACAGTTATGGAGACAACCGATGGAAGTGAAAACACAAATAAAGGAACCCTTTTTTATAATTTTATAGTACGCCCTTGGTAAATGTAAATGTTTGCAAATTAATTATTCCCCTTCAAAAAATGTATCGAACGCCCTTGGTAAATGTGAAATTTTACAAAAAAATCAGACTGAGTGCATGTGTTCACTTCTGGCCTTCACTTTCATGTTCGATTTTATATTTTGGTCAGATGGACAGTCAACACCCAACTCCCTTTTAAAATTTTATCGTCCGCCTATGATTCACAAACAAATCAATCAACAGAGAAAAATTCACACAGTACGGATAAAGAAGTTCTCACTCCAAAAATTTTTTTTTGATAAAATGTGAAGTATCAGTCACTGTTAATCCTAACAATGTAAATTTATTTTATAAAGTTATTATCGATAAAAAATAATAATTCCGTTCGAGAAATTTTTTTTATATTTATCCGATTTTACGGTACTATCTTTAGACTGTACGTCACTGTTTGGGTTTACTTTACGAGTCCGTGAGTAATGTGGCTGTTATATTGATTATTTTAATTTTTAATAATTATTAGTTTATATTTAAAGATTAATAGCTGTACGGCTCAAGTTTACTCGTCGTAAAACACTTCGTAATTAATTATTTTTCCAGCTGAAAAAATAATTTTACACGGAATTCCGTTAAGCAAAAAACCATTTTAGGCGCAAACGGGATGTTGTGCTGACGTAGAAAACAAGTTAAAGATATTAAGAAAATAGGTCTGTTAACCAAGGATTCTTTTGAAAAGGAACAGTAGATTTTCTAATTAAAACAAGGACGCGGAAAAGTAATTTTAATTACCAAGCAAACCAATTATATTCAAGGACGATAAATTCAAGAGGAAAACTCTTGCTACATAATTGAAATCAAATAATATGTGTGATATAAAATAATTAGTCCGAGCAAAATTTAATAAAAAATAATTTACTTAAATAAACAATATATAATAAAAATATTAAAATAGTAAATTTCTAAATTAATATAAAGAAAAACGAAGGGGGCGTTAGTCAGGAAAAGCGCTCTCTCAAGATGACACATCTGAAAAGGAAATAAAATACTTGTGTAACCAGTTTATAATAGATATTCGGAAATTAAGTTACACCAACAAAAGTAAATGTCACAAAAGTCTAATATAATATCAATCTAGTGTATTCATACTTCGTATATTAAAATCCAAAGTATAATAAAAATTGTATATTTAACAAACAACACATAACAAAGTTCAAACGTCTCTCGGGTCATAGGTATTAAGGATCAACTCGCGAAGTACCTCTCCAAGAGCAAAAACTTGCTAGTCGGGAGTATTTATCATGATAAACAGTGTAATAGACTAGAGGTCAAGTCGCAAAGTATTCACTCCTTTCAATTAGCGAAGTACGAAGGGTAAACTCTCGACGTACCTACCTCAAATTAATGTATTGTTTGTAATCTCAGATACCAAATTAATAAATTATCAAACAGTTATTTAATATAAATATGTATAGATAGATTTATAAAATATTAAATAGTTGAAATTATAATAGGTTGATAAATCAACAAAATATAAAAATAATAATAATTAGTACAATAGATGAAATTGGTCTCCCCGTGAGAAAAACTCATCGTTTTCTTTAACTGTCACAGTCACCACTCTTTATTCAATTCTGTTCTATTTATCCTTCCGTTAGTCGCGTGTATCTATCAGATACATCAGGAATTTGTATTGCCCCCCACTCGCTAGTTTACGCGCCGACAATATCGACCATCCCAGTTCCTTCCTCGCTAACGGGATTCGTTCGAACAGTGCATTTATAGAGTTTGTATAGAGAGGTGCTTTTCAAGTATTGACGTTTTGTATCTCACAGATACACGCGACTCTTGCGGTAAGTTTTATTAACATGATTTTTCTTTGCATGTTTTTACTAATTTTAAACGTAAACTGAACAATTATTAGCTGTGTAAAATTACGCAGTTTATGTAACGTTAATTTCGTTCACTTTACTTTTCTCTATTTAATTAATAATAAATTATCAATAATAAATCATCGTATGGGCGGCGAATAGCCAGTCCTTTCTCATACCCAACACAGAGAAATGTTTCAAGGCTGAATATATTTACTGTCGACGAGAGTCGAAATCAACGTTTCCATACGGGCCGAACGAGTTCCGTCTGTCGCGAAAATATCCACTGCTATTTGTTATTCCCACTTCGACCTCGTTCTTATCTCTTCTTCTACCAATCATTAATTAAATGTGAATTAAGAATTCACTATTGAAATGTAAATTCCTTTCCTGGTCAAGGCGTCTGAGCTTGACATGAACATGAGACGTAAGTCTGTTATCTTTCATATGATTTCTCTGTATTTAAACAGTGGCAAAGAGGTTTCATTCTTCTTTCCTGTGAACATGTGCTATTGAAGCAAACATATCTTATCTTAAAGAAGTGTATTCATGTGAATGGTAAGTTATCTCGCTTAAATGTATGTTAACTATTCTTTCTTAGCAGTTTTCTTACCGTCCAAAAATATTTGCCCTTGTAGACGCAAAACTTTCATTTACCTACAATATGGAGATATATGCTGGGGTACAACCAGATGGTCCATACGCCATAAGTAATAAACCAGTTGATGTTGTCAAGAGACTTGTTACACCTATTCATAATTCTGGCAGTAATATCACAATTGATAACTTGTCTACAAGCTATAATTTAGTAGATCTTAGACAAAAAAAAACTCTCGTGTGTGGGCACCTTGAAGACAAATAAGCCACAAATAACTGGTGCATTCAAAGATATCAAAAATCGAAGTGTTCAATCTAGTGTCTTTGGTTTTCAGAAAGAGTGTACTCTTGTGTCTTATGTGCCAAAACCGAAAAAAAATGTTCTTTTATTATTAAGTATGCATTTTGATAATAACAGATTTACCAACAAATGAGCAACAAAAACCCCAGATTATAACATTCTACATCGGAACTAAAGGCAGAATGTGTGCAAGCTATAACGTTGTCCGGAACACAAAACGTTGGCCGATGGTAGTGTTTTTCTCCATGTTAAACATTTGTGGAATTAATTCCCAAATAATTTTTGTTGGAAATAAAAATAAAGTGAAAAGTAGAAAAATTATTTACATGAGCTGGCTGAACAGTTAACGGAACCACAGATCCAAAGGCGACAAGTGATAAGCGAAGAAATTTCACCGGATGCCGCACCTGAATATGATCTGGCTCCTGTGTTACAAGAGAACGAGAACGTAACCAAAAAAAGAAAAATATGTACTCTATGCTATTCCCAAACAAAAAAATCTCGCCAAACAAAATTTTCCTGCGTAAAATGTTTAAAACCATTGTGCCTTGAACATTGCAAAAAAATTTGTAAAGATTGTGTTTCTCGGTAAATTTTATAAATATTTATGATTATTGTGAATATTTTATAGTTTCATTTTTTCTATTTTCTTTTATTTCTCAAAATTTTTGTGCCTTAAGCTTTGTAAAATTATTTTTAAATATTATGTTGTTTGGTAAATATTGCAAATAGTCATGATTAATATGAATATTTGACAAGATTGTTATATTTTTTCACTTTATGATGTAAGGGTGCCCAAATGAAGTTATTGTAAAATTTTTGGAATTTTTTTCAAACCGAAAAAAGGTAATGTATTTATCAGATACATGCGCGACCAATCACGTAAGTTTTTTAACGCGACTAACGGAAGGTTTTAATAATGATACCTTTCTTATTAAGAAACCGGGAACCAATGTTACTCGAGTTGGTATGAAAGAAACGTTATTAAACAATTTTGGTCTACAGCATAAAGTAATATGATCGACCCCCGAATTATTTGCGAGGTCCCTGACGAACTGTATACAAAATCGGCACGAATATTGGTTTGTTTATGTTATCGCCCATAATGTCCATATTTCAGATTCATTCGGCAAATTCTTATAGCAGAGATTTTATAACATAAATTTTAAATTCAACCTTGAAGAATATTATGTTCGTATTTAAAAATTTACGTAATATATATATATATATAATTTCAGGTTCAAAATTGCATTTAAATTACTTAACAAATTTCTTTTGTATGTCGGTTTGAATGAGGTAATGTGTAGGATCCTCTAATAGTTATTTGTGTATTTAGAGCGTAAAGTAACAGATTGCCGCTTGAGAAAGAATGTTGCGATCTTTCGAAATATTATTATATTATCTTAGGTTATAATAGGAGTGCTAGAATAATCGTCATTTTCGCTATTCATCATGATTAACCTTTAAAAGATCACTGACTAGGGATGTTAAGAAATAATCGATTTTTATATAAATCGATTATTATTTTCTTAATAATCGATTTTTATTGTAATATTAATCGATTTTTAGTAAATAGATTTTATAAATTACGTGTTTGAATCGATTTTCGGAAACGGCTTGTATTATTTATTTACTATTTTTCAAAATTTTGACAACTTTTGACGATTATTGACCATTTCTCGAAATTTTGACAATTATTGACCATTTTTCAAAATTTTAACAATTATTGACCATTTTTGACAATTATTGACCATTTTGCCTGTTTTTCAAATTAGTGACCATTTTTCCAAATTTTTGATAATTTTTAACCATTTTTCAAAATGATGACAATTTTTAACCATTTTTGACAGTTTTTGACAATAATTGTCCATTTTTAACAGTTTTTAACAATAATTGACAATTTTTAACCATTTTTGATAGTTTTTGACCATTTTTCAAAATTTTAGACCATTTTTCAATATTATTGACTATTTTTGATCATTATTGACAATTGTTGACAATTATGGACCATTTTTCCAAATTTTTAACCATTTTTGACAATTATTGACCATATTTCGGAATTTTTGACAATTTTTCAAAAACTTTAACATTTTTTGACAATTATCAACTAGTTTTCAAAGTTTTGACAATTTTTAACCATAATTGTCCATTTTTGGCAGTTTTTGACAATTATGACCATTTCTGATAGTTTTTAACAATTATTGGCCATTTTTGACAATTTTCCAGAATTTTTGACAATTTTTCAAAACTTTTGACCATTTCTCAAAATTATTGACCATTTTTGATAGTTTTTGACAATTTTTGACCATTTCTGACCATTTCTGACCATTTCTAACAATTATTGGCCATTTTTGACAATTTTTCAAAACTTTTGACCATTTCTCAAAATTATTGACCATTTTGGACAATTATTGACCATTTTTGTCATATTTTGACAAAAATTGTCCATTTTTAAAAGTTTTTGACAATAATTGACAATATTTCAAAATTTTTGACAATTTTCATATAATTTTATTTAATTTTTAATCTGGTAAATTGTTAATTATTCACCAATTGAGTTAATTTGGAGGGCGTGGTTTGATTAAGTAAGCGAGCGAAAAAGATTTCTTTTTTGCGCTAGAGCGTAAAGTAACAATCCTCGGCACTTGTCGACTTTACGATTTTTTTTGAATATAGTAATTAGTCATTTTACGCGCGACTGTAGAAAAAAAAAATAACCAGTAATGTAGACATCAATGGTCGTTCAGAAAGTGCAAAAATATCGCCACCATTCCATTAAAAAAATGGATTTCTGTAGCATCCTTTTTTTGGAACACTTTGTAAAAGCCAAAATAATTTTGAAATGTAGCTTAATTGGTTATTATTATTTAGGTCCCATGTAATTTTTGCATCGCATTTCAAATAACGCCGCACTAAATGGACACACGGTACCTATAATTTTTCTTCGTCTACTCCTTGGCTGAAATCACTAGATTTTTCAATTTTATAATAAATTTTTAATATAATGGGTTACGTAGAACGAAAGAACTATTTTTTGGACTTCCTAAATTTTTGGCTTAATTTTCGTCTATTTTCTTAAATTACTTTAAAACCATTAATTTCAAAGTTATAAAAAAATATATGAGACCTTTGTAGCAAACCCTTTCATTTGGTATGGCACACGGAACAGTTCCAAAAGCCTTTTGAAACCTTTTAAAAATAGAGATAGTGCTCCTAAAAATATATGTGGTAGATCATTAGATCCGAAATTATGTCTAGAAAAATGCATCGAGAGCGTTTATTATCAAATAAATAAATTCAAGTTATAAACAAATAAAGATGGAAAAAAGGTATTTTGTTTTTGCCAATATCTCGAAAAGAATTAACATTTGAGAAATTAAAAAAGGGTCTTAAAGAGGGGGAAATTTCCAATAAAAAAGTTCCAACTTCCGGAGCTCTATCTCCATTATATATAATTTCAATTCAACGCTGAAAATAGGTCTCCGCGAGTCATTTCGGGTATGCCGATGCGTGCTCCTCGTCAAAAGCAAACAGGTCATATTAAATATTTTTTTAATGTATTAATTGTTTATTTAAAAATTTGAAATAATTATTCTCTGTTCTGAACACTTTTTTGTTTCAATGGCGCTAGAAAAAATTCTTAGGGTTAATCTTTTAACAAGTTAGGCAATTGTTAATTAACAAAATGTTCTTGAACTCCCATCTTTATTGTAAACTAAAAAAATGTTTAAGCCCTTGTTATATAGTTTGAAAAATGTTATTACTTTGTTTATAATAAGTTAACAATTATAAACGAATTATAAACAAAATATTGGAATTTTTCTTATTCCTAGGGTATTTGGACATTTTTGTTGGAAATTTCCCCCCCTTCAGGAATCCTTTTTTTACTTCTTTAATGTAAATAATTTCAGAGATATTAGCAAAAAACGAAATACCTTTTTTTATCTTTATTTGTATGAATATTATAAATGAAACTAACTGTTTCTAATTAATTCCACTATTTAATTACAAAATTTATGAAAATTATTAAAGGATATTGATAATTATTTATAGTTTTCCTTGGTTTCCTATATCATTGCACAGTTATACTGATCTTAAATGGGAAAAAGATATCCAGGATATCCCCATAGGGCTAATAATACCTAAGCTTTAATATTTGTAAAATCATATCTTCTTCTTTTTTCTATTCATGTATTATATTAAGTCAATCACAAGATTACACTTATCACTTACTATTTGGTCTAGCCAAAATATTAAACATCAAGTAGGTATCACATAAAATGTAACTTCTGACATTCTGACGATGATATGTCCATATCGAAATAATTATCAATATCCTTTAATAATTTTCATAAATTTTGTAATTAAATAGTGGAATTAATTAGAAACAGTTAGTTTCATTTATAATATTAATATGAGTAGATTCCACAAAGTAAGGGTCCAAACAGTAAATTCAATTTATTTGTATGATTTTTAAAAAAAATTATTTGCTAATAAACGCTCTCGATACCTTTTTCTATGCATAATTCTGAATCTAATAAGCTATCTATCACACATGTTTTTAGGAGCAGTATCTCTATTTGTCACCATTTTCAACCTGTCGATAAGACTATAATGTCCGTAAAACATCCGTGTTTGGGTCGCAGATATTAGTAAGTGTACAAAATTTCAACCAAATCCGTCCAGTAGCTTCGAAGCAAATTGGCGTGACAAACAGATCCTATTTAAATTTCAATTTCTGTTCACAAATTGAGTGATAAATTGAACTTTTATACATCTGTTGGTGTTGAAGTTGAAAGCAGGAGTTTACTGATTTAATCTGTGTAAAAGATATCTCGAAACGGTCCTCATTATAAAATTTTTTTAGAAATTAAGCGCAAATGAATAATAACAGTAATAAACTATAGCATTATAACATATTTATTAATATTATGAAATATACTCGATAAATGCACGTAAATCGTTTAAAAATATATATAAAATCAGTCATGGACACGTACAAACAAAGTATTATTTATTTCCCAGAACCTACCAATTAAATATTGTATGACATTACAAACATAATTTTAAATATAATAGTGTTAAATAATGAATAATTCAATGTATTATTATTCATAATTTAGATTTATTTCTTTGTAAATATTCAATAGAGTGTGTAAATAGCGTTTGATTTTACGTAAATATATTTAAAAACAGTTTTTTTCAAAATATTCAAGTTGAAGCTCACAGCTCTGTTTATGGATTTTATTGAAAATATATCACATGTTTATAAATAAACCTAAAATATTCTATGATCATAAAAATATTTCATGGTGGATAATTTGGTGTATTTGTAATCAAAAGATAGGTATTAGTTTTATTACGTTTAAAATAAGATAACTTTTTTAAATGAAACCAACTGTTTCTGATTTCACTATTTAATGAAAAAATTATGAACATTCTAAGATATTGATAATTATTCCGATATTGACATATTATCGTCAGAATGACAGACGTTATATTTTATGTGATGCCTACTTGATGTTGACTATTTTTTGGCTAGACCAAAAAGTGAGAGACCTATCTTGTGATTGACTGAATATATATGAATAGAAAAAAGAAGAAGATATGATATGACAAATATTTAAGCTTAGGCATTATTAGCCCTATGGGGATATCATGGATATCTTTTTCCCAAATTTTTCCAATTTAACAAAAATCAGAAATAAACTGATATTTTATTGATTACTTACGAACCCATTTTATTTTTGAAAAATTTGTTGAATAGACCATGGAAGACCACATCCAAAATTATAAAAAAATGTACAGGGTGCTATTAAAAAATTTAAAGTTAGGGGTTGTAACTAATGGATGAATATTTAGGGGATGATTTTTCCTACGTCATATTAAAGTGTATTAGAAATGGAATAGATCAGTTTTTGTCCCATTCGAAAATCTCTATTCGATTAAGAGATATAGCCTGGATAAATTAGTCAGGGACGCCCTGTATATGAAGAAAACTATGTGGTCCAGCAGTAAGTTTGTTATAAACTCTTATATTTAATGTAAAGTATAAAGCAAATCTATGATAAACATTATATTCTAAGGATGTTTATTATTTCAATTTTTATGATTATAAAAGCAAATCATGTTATATTTTTATATATTACAATGCAAAATTAATTCACTACACAACACTAAACACCATTTGACAACGCCGCTAAAACTATCACCTGATCACACAACAATCTTAATTTGTGAACGTAAGGTATCTAGACATAAGATTTTAGTGTGTAATTTTATAAGCTATAAGGGTAGAGTGAAAATAATTTCTGAAAATTGGCAAAATTTAAGTATTTTCTTCCGATTTTTTTTTTGTGAAACAGACTTACATTCAGTTAAAGAAAGATAATAATCTTTACAGTTTAAAGTGAAAATATTCATCGTAAAATAGCATTAAATAGTGTTGGAAAAGTATCATTTTTTGAACTAAATTCGTGATTTTAAAAGTAATTTCTGAATGATCCAACGAAATTTTTGTTCTAACTGCTTTATTTAAGGTGAGCTATGAGACCAATAAAAAACGTGGAGAGCCAAAATATGTGACCCTCAAAAAGATTAACTTAAAGTTGGGTGCCAAAACTATGAGACGCTAAAAAATATATTTATTCACTTGTCAGGGTTTACTTTATGAATGTGGGTTCTTATGAACCTAAAATAAATTGTAGAAATAGTCTAATCGGATAACATGATTTAGAGCTATTGTAATAATGATACCTTGTAAGGAAAGACCATGGGCGCCACAAAGTTTTCTCAAACACTTTGAAAAGACCTACAAAGACTCTAGGTAGTAGCTATTTTGAAGTTTACTTGGTTACTGCAAGTAGGTAGTTGAAGTTAAAAATTAAAGACAATCTCAATTATTACTAAGTCTAATGAAAATCTGTGATTAGTAGTTAAGTTCAGGCAAGCTGTGAACTAAGCTTCACACAGGAACCCTAAGAGGTATGCACTTCAGGCTTTGTAGGAACCTCTTAGAAACTATCAGGTATAGGTAAATTGTAGATACAGGCCTTGTATCAACCTCGTAAAAACCCCATAAAAATCCATATAGAAAACCTCATAGAAAACCGTAGAAACACATAGAAGCCTATAGGAAACTTCATAGAAAACCGTATAAGCCCTCATGGAAAACCGCTAAAAGATATAAAAAAATATCCATCATATCACAATTTGTTAAACCCCCAAGAAAATAATAATTTTACAATTACATGATTTACATCAAATCCTACTTAAAGGAATAACAAAAGAAGTTTATTACAATTAAATGTTTTACATTGAATTATATTTAAAGAAAGAAAACGTTTTCACACTTAAGTTTTTTACATTTCTAACCCAATTAAAAAAATGAACAGACATGCCCCTTGAAAGTTTTTTTGTTTTATAAATTTGGTTATCTTTGAATTCTGTACAAATATGTTAGGTAATAGAAATATGAGAATTTAGGTATTAAACAACAGGTAAGTGAATAGTAGTATCGTTTGCAAAATTCAATAGGAAGAACAGACATACATTTTTTATAAGCTTCCGCCATGTTAAAATATGAATTCCTATGTCGTTCCATTTAAATCCAAACACATCGACAGTTTAGTTAATTTATATGTCTTGAATTAATGTAATAAAACTTAGCAGAGATAAGAATTATCGTTTAAACCTTTTATTTAACAACATATTGTTTTCAAATTCTAGTTCTTCAATATTTCTGCGGCTTCAAAGGAATTTTATTTCGCCCTCTCTTGGCGAAAGATTCAGAGAGACAAGCTAGTAAAGTGCCTTTACACTTCCCTCTCTCTTAGCGCAGAACCCCTAGTGCGCATATGTCACATGTAAAAATCAATACTTCCCTGGAAATGTCTGCTACCACTCTAACGTTAACGTAAGAAACAATAATTACTGTTTCAGCTATCAAACAAATTTAAAATTAACATAAAATTCCGAGGGTCGCAAAGTCTACCAGAACCATTCAATGTTGAAGTCAACTCTTGCAATTAAACAGAATGTAGATATATCTTCGTTCTTTATTGAAACGGCAAGATCTAGGTTATAGGACAAAGAAAAGAAGGAAGAAATTTATCCAGGAAGCTCCAAATAAAGAAAATTTGATGATTAAGAGGGCCTTCCGCGCAGGTGTATAAACCTTAAAACTTACACAAAACTTGTTACTTATCTAGTAATTTTTTGGTTCAAAATATTTACGATAGATGTCGCTAGTAGTACCGAATCGGCTTTTATTTATGCAACTTATTTTCTCTCTCTTTTTGTCTTTCCACTCTTGACCGTATAGGTATAAAGTATTGTATTTATCTAAGCTCTTCACGATTCAAACAAACTTCTCTCCGGATCAGCTGTTTCGATGTTTTGGTTTCAAACAAACACAATTTCTGCCAGCAAATATTTTTATTTTCAATCGCAATAGGTAAATTATGATTTCATTTATTTGCTATTTTTACTCAACAGCTAGTATGTTTATTTTACCTATAGGTATTCTCGTTACTTCTTTAATTTTTTTCTGTACTTTTATAGGTTAATTTTGAAATTAAAATAATATTCCAATCATTATCGTCGTTTCTCTATATTTTCAAGTTTTATATATCGAGATTTATAATTTCCATTTATTGGGAAGTAGGTAAGTTCCTAATGATAAAATACAAAGCAAACCAAGCCGACCTAACAAAAATCCATTGGAATTATCTGAATGAAAAAACACTGCAAAAAGCTAATCTTGTGAATATTTTCACGTGATAGGTTACCTATAGATATAATATACACAACATAACTTACAACCCATTATTAATTATTACGGACCATTTTTCATTTTTTAAAAATAATTTATTGAATACGAAGTAAACTAGATATAATATATACATTAGATATCAAAATTTAAATTAGATGTGATTTTTGCTCAAGAGTCTCAAGTAGGTAGGTAGGTACATTTATTTTGGACAATTTCAAAAATTATAAAGAAAAGATGATTAGAATTAAAAATAACTTCCAAATATTTAACACATTGTTTTACATCAAAAAATTTTTTATTTCACAGAAAATATCGAAAAAATTATTTTTTTGATCTAAATAAACAATATTGAATACCTATTTGAAAGTTATTTTTAATTCTAAACATCTTTTCGTTTTTAAAAGATTACTTATTTTAAAATATATTTATACAAAAAGGAACTGAATTTGACCGAGCTTTTCGCTAAAACATTTTAGAAACTTCAGTTTTTTTACCCATTTTACGGACCTACCCTCATTTCAAAAATATTTGAAGCCACATAACTTTGTACCTACTGATAAGATAAGAAAACAGATTGAAGGGAAACATAAATAAAGCTCAGATATTTCAACTCTACCAAGTCGAAGAAGCGCTATTGCCATTTCTAGAGTAGGTGACGAAATTAATTTTTTAGCCTTCCTTTGTTTTACAATATTTTTCTAATCAACAACTAACACTATTACTACGTCATCCTTTAATAATTATTATTTGGGTTCTTATTTTCTTTCATTGTTTTAAATGCTTATATAATCAATTAATTTGCAAGGTAATTTCGACTAGGTATATTGACAAGACAAAGTTACCTACAAAACATTTATGCTTCGAAATTTTTTAAAATGTAATGTTACCTACCTCATTCATTAATTTTATTCAACAATTATTATTACCTATGGCAAGCTAAAAACTCTCATCTCTTTTTATCGTCGTAATGGAGAGGATTATTAAATTGTATCTAAGGATTTCTAGGGATAATTTTTACATTTGGCATCGAAGCTTTAAAATCCAAAAGAGCCAAGTAAAATCGTAAAATACAGAATGCTGCATTCACAACCGATGTTGCCATGTTATACGAAAATCCTCAAACAAGGAGAAATTTTTTTTTAACAAGAAAATCTATGCACGTCATAAAAGATATTAGGTATATTTTTAGGAACTTGCAATATCTATATAGTGGCCATTTGACCTGTATGTTAGGTTTCTTATGTTTTCAAAATTCGATATTCGACTTCGTACCTAGAGTGTATTAGTCATAAGGCAAATTGTGATTAATTTTTGGGTTTCCAAAATAGAAATATATCAGGTAAGTATGTGCTTATATTTTGTTATTGTTTCATTTCAGATAATTGTAGGTTTTTCATTATTATTTTCTCGTTACAATATCTAGGTAAGTAAATTCAACATTATTTTTATAGTTGTGGCAACTATGTAAATTCTAAACAGTTACGTTTATTGTGCAAAAAACGAACAAATTCAACTGGGTAGGGGTAGCGTGTGTTTTTAGATCCAGGGGCAAACGGCGGGCAATTGAATATAACCAGAATATAACCAAAGAATACACCAAAATAACTAATAGTCACAACACAACGGGGGAGCACATGTGGAGTAAATATAAAGAGCATTTACAAAGCACAAATTTACTTTTTCAGCATGAAGATTATTTTATTATAACCACTTACAAATACTGACAAGCTATGCTATAAACAATAATAAATAATTTGAAATATTTTTATGGACACAAAACCGTCATCATCTGTCATTGAAGTTCCATACAGCGCCATCCATCAAGACGGTGGAACGTCTGAACTAATGTTCGTTTCCAAAATTTTGTATGCAACAAATCTCAAAAAATACAATGGTTTGAGATTTCATATTTTCAGAATCGAATTCTCTAGGCTTTCCTTTGGGGATCAGATCTTGGCGTTCAAATTGGTGACCACAAATTGTCAAAACTGTCAAAAACATACCATCACATAATGGCTAATATCTTTTTTAAAACACTATAAAACTTAACCAAAATACCTGATCCCCAAGACAAAGGTCCAAGTTATATTGTGTTAAAATTTCAACACTTAATTTTACTGCGTTCTTTAGATTTGTTGTTTACAAAATGACCTAAATTTTGTTTCAAGGCAGGGGTGCCAACTGTTTTGAGCTGTCTAATTTAGGAGCGCGCTCTTAAGGTGATTTACAAGGTTTTAATTTCTATTTAGATTTAGATCTTTGTACCATTTCCCATGTTATCTACTTCCATTCCAGAAGCTTCGTGTCTTCTATAAAGGCCACTAGTTTGACTAGAGGGATTTTCAGTAGTTGTGATGGTTGTATAAATTCCTCTCCAAAGTGCTTCCGTCTAAGTTCTTGTAGAAGACCTAGAATCTAAGCTTTTAATTAGCATACCTGATTCGAAGACCAACAAACCAAGATCATTTGTAATTAATCAGATGTACTTGAATGTTTATCGAAAGTATGTTTCTTCAAGAAATTTTGTCTGGAATGTCAAAATTTTCTAGCGATTTGCGACAAAATTTTTTTGCTATATTTTCTTATTTTTTCTTCAGTTGGTAGGCGAAAAACTGTTGTGCAGTCTCATTTTCTGGCATTGTGACGCAATATACTATTTCCGCACTTAAAGGCGTGCAGAAAAGTATCACTTTCCGCACTAGTTGGGAAAATAACTACTATTTTCACGGTCTAGTTGAATCCTTTTAAAATAATAAGAGTAAAAAATATGAATACTCGTATACATACATAACATTTACATTGGTTATTTTAACACCCACATTTTTTTCCTATAAAATTTTAATTACGGTTCTAATAACTGGGTATGTGCACTTAATAGAGCAATTTTGTTTTTATTTATAACCCAACTATTTCCGTGTATAGAACAATAAGTAGGTGATACATTATTTACAAGGTGATTCGGTTATTATCTTTTTTTTTTCAAAATTCAATTAGAAGAAAGTACTTATTATAAAAGGTAAAATGTCAATTGCAGCAAACGTTGTATAAGGTAATTCATGACGTAGAAATCGCTCCATTCAAGATAAAATACAAAATTATATTTGTATGGTATTTTAACGTTGAGGAGACGATGACGACTTTTTCATTTACTTTTATAGTCAATAAAATAAATTCACAAATCGCAAATCCAATTTATACAAGGCATATAGGAAAGTTTATTATACAGCTTTGCAGAAAAGTATCTTTGAAACGGATATGAAAGGGAAATTTATGAAATTCTGGGACCATGAATGAGACGTTATTCTGCATATTTTACAGCAAATGTCAATGTTTTTGACGAAAGCGTCTAGCGTACGGCCGCCATCATGAATTTTTTGAAATGGCAGCCTAACTCGAGTGACGTATCACAAGAGAGCTTATTTTTTCACCTTTCCAAAAATAATAGCAATGTATCACTTTAATACAAAATATCAGTTTTATTTTTCTAAATTAAATTGTACCGTACTAATGATATGACCTTGTAGGTTTTTAAAATTAAACAAAAAACAATAGTAGGCATTAAAAACGTCATCCACATCATTATTTATGTACAAATTATCAAAACTGATACTTATTTCAAATTAGCACGAAGTTAGATACTAAATAATGTAATCCCCTTGTAATCTAATCAAATCTAACTTCAAGACGTTGTCAGATCTATTTGAAAAATCATTAGTTTTGACAATTAGTATATACACAGACAAGCAAGCTTCTGGAGTTTCGATAGCACC
This sequence comes from Lochmaea crataegi, assembly GCA_947563755.1. Classification (NCBI taxonomy): domain Eukaryota; kingdom Metazoa; phylum Arthropoda; class Insecta; order Coleoptera; family Chrysomelidae; genus Lochmaea; species Lochmaea crataegi. The sequence continues at coordinate 23,176,195 of OX387433.1, read as the reverse complement.
AGTTCAATTTCATTTGATCTGTTTTTGGCAACCATCGTAAGTAACCGTGGGTATCATCAGGGTTGTATACAGCAAATGTATGTTCCGTGGATTCTGTGTCATGTTTCACCTATCGCTCGTTTGGCAGACATTAGGGCCATTTTCCCTCCTTTTATTTTGCCAATCAGGTGTAGGTTCTAATCTGATAAATTGGGAGGGTAGGGCAACGCCACAGCATCTAGGCCCCAATAGGTCCTTTGTGCATCCTCCTGGAAGTCCCTCTCAGTACGTCAACCAGCATATGAATTAAACATAATTGATAACGTCCCCAAGAGGCACTTTTCTCAGCATGGCTGGTGTTAGCCAAAACTCACCAAAACGGATTTAAGAATTGATGATAGAGCCGACAATAAAAGAAGACTTGCTCTACCTGTTCACAGCCTCGACATAAGGATGTCTGTGATATCCTCAATCTATGAAGATGTTTGTTTACTTGGCAATGCCCGGTCAGAACTCCTGTTGCAAAACGTAGGTTCCGCCGAGTGATCGTCAAAAATATTTTTGCTGCTGCACTGTCAGGATATTACAGTAATTCCTTGGCAGGTTTACAGTATTTTATTCCATTCAACCTTTTTTTGGAATCATCATATGCTGTCGCGCTAGGCTTGCTACTACTAAAACTGTTACCAGGTGTAGGTTAGTTTTACATCCATGACCTTCTGGCTTAGACCCAGTTTCACGTTGAAGAGGCTTGGTAGTTTCAATCTCTCTTTTACTTGTGAAGGGAAGTAGTATTTGATACTAAAATACCATACCACAAAAATTACCAATCACCATACAATTGAAACCGATAGAATCAATAAAGAAGCAGTAATTACTTAATAAGATTTTTTTAATTGTTACTTCCTTATCAAATGATTTTATAGCTTTTCGTAGATAGAATGCGAAACAGTCTGAAAACACCATTTAATAATATCCCTTGATAAGGTGTTACGCAACCCAATGGGAATTTAATGGCATTTTTCTAGTCCATTTACGGGAAATGCCACTTCAAAGAAATGATTATCGGACGCCGAGTATAGAGATCCCAATCAACAATTAAATTTAATGATATTTATTGAAAAATATAATAAGTAATAAAAATAAAATTCACGTGTACGTTCCTTTATAATAGCATTTTTTTCATTCTCTGTGTCATTATTTACAAATGATTATAATTAAAATGTTTATATGTATCGATTTACACTTGTCTACCTCAGGAAACTGTTCATAATAATTATAGAGAACTTTGTTGAATGGGAATTATATTCATGAATGTTGCTTTATACTATTTTTAACATCTATAGGATAGTAGTGTCAATTTTTATATTATTTAGGCCTGAATACGGCTCTGTACAGTCAACTGTTTCTCTTTCTGCTTTTTAGGTGAAAAGAAATCTCCTCTGATACATTTAAGGACCATTAAAAGTGATATCGTTCATGTGTTGTCGGATAAAGCCATTTTTGTATAAAGAACATTACAAAATTGGTCCTTCAAGCCGGATTCTACGATTGTATCGGTCCATTAACAGTTGGAAGATTAAGTTTATAATTGAAAACCATTTTCCACTACAATATTTCTCTATTAAGGTAGTTGTCGTGATACAATATCGATATTAAGTTTTGGTTTATATCCCACAATTCGTCATATTTTTTTTATAGACTGTGTACACAGAGATACTATACTCTATTTGAAAAAGAGAAAGAGCAATAAACTCTTGTAAGATGATTGTGAATTTTGTAAATAAGCAATATCCTAAAATCAAGTAAAGTTCTTTTCACGAAAAATAGTTCTGACTCAATAATAGATAGCTTATTTGGGTTTCGCCATTAGAAAGCCGTTGCTTATCATCTTTTCATTTATAGAATTATTTATACCTGCAAAATAGTTAAAATCCGGCCTGCAATGGACATAAACTTTTATTGTAGTCAACCATTTATCTTGACAAACACTTTACCTGATAGGATGATAACTCTATTTTCGCTCAACTCGGTAATTCTTTTGGACAACGCGAGAAATTGCCTACCCCCGCTTGGAAAAAAGCGGAAATCATACAGTGGCTTCTAGATAAAGAAATTACATCTAAAGAGGATATGTTAAAAAAAGAACTGCTGCCAATTTTAAATATACATAAATATCGTTTCCTAAGATATACTATTGACGAAATGACAAAAAACCGGAATATTATAATACTTCGACTTCCTCCCTGCCATTGCAAGCTGAACCCTATAGAGATCGCCCAGGCGAAAGGATTAGTGGTAAAGAAAAATACCACATATAAAATGAAAGATGTCCGTGCACTCAGCCCTACCTGAAGGTACGGCTATGTCTGCAATTACAAGCGACCCAAAGATCGAATTTCTATTGTATACCGGCGTTATACAGGGTTGGGTTGGCAAATAAAAGAATAAATATATAAATTATAATGTAGATCGTTTTAAAATTCTGAATTTTTTGTTGCCCACCCGGTAAGGGTTTTGCATGTTCAATTGAAACTGAAATACCAGAAGCATTCAAGAGACACTGATGTATGATCCGAAAAGTACTAAGAGGTTCTCTACGGGTATACACAGTCAGATAACGATCTTGTGCAGCAGTGGTAACCCCTGGTCGTCCACTTTTAGCTCTTTCTTTCACATTTCTAGCTGCTCGATATCTACGGAGAAGACGCGAAATGACACTTTCACTGACTTGGAAAACGTCCGCAACTTAAGGAAACTATAAGGAAACTATAACTGAAATTCATGAAATACAATGGAAAACAACTTGCCTTAAACTTTAAAACTCAACTTGGAAAGAAAGAAACTAGTCAGATGAGCAAGTAAACATTTAATACATATTTTTCACTACTAGCCTCTAATCCTAACTTTATTGACTTTTGTTGAGGTAGTACAGAGCCTACTTGATTATAACTAAATATCAATCCATTTAATAGAATGTGAGGTTAACTTGTGCACAGCTGTCATGTCATGTGAAACGGGAGTCGACAAACTAATATTTAAAAAAATTAATTGCCAGAAGTGAAGTAGTGAAAAAAATGCTATATGAGCCACGGTAGAAAAGTGTATTAATGACTCGGATTCATTAAAGACCTCGAAGCTTCGCTTCTAGGTCTTTAATGGACCTCGGCAATAATACCTCACTTTTCTACCTTGGCGCATAATTACTATTACAGACAAAACCTTGGTGAATAAAACAGTTAATAATTTTCTTCCCTAACTTTTGTGAAGCAGTTTATATTTTTCGACAGTTGTAGAAAAAATATATTATACGTGTGGAAACTGATTTTCGAAAAAGATTACCATTGATTCTGTAAGAGCACACTGTCTAAAGAAATATTAGTGGTCACAAGATACGTGGTACCATCTAGCAGCAGTCCTCGTTTCAGTACATTTTCCTTTTCATTTCTCCACTGATTTGTTCACTTCCATCGATGATTCCTTGTCTCCATTTCTACAAAGATGTTGTCTAGCATAAGCACGTAATTTCAGATAACTCCAAAGAAAACATCTAATAGACTTAGGTCGGTAGAACGGACAGGCCACTCTATGATTCCTTTACGACAATCCATCGTATCCAAAAAATACTCCTTTATTATGAACTTGATTAAATCGTTAACATTCTCATTAATCAAATACAAGGTGTTCTATTCAAACTGAAATAATTAAGTATTTTTGGTTAAGCCGGAAGCATATAGCACTTATCTGTAGTCATATTACGTTTTTAAATTGAACTAACTGTTTATTATGAATTCCACTATTTAATAAAAAATCAATGATAACTTTAAAATACAAACGTTTTTCCCCCTAAGGGATAAAAACGATATATTATTTCATGTCTTGCCTAGGCTTGACCTTATGAGATAACCCTTGTTAATTCTCGCTAAGAATGTGCGACATACTAGTCATTTTCCCTCTCTCGTCGTCCAGTCTATCACGCGCATGCTCACCAGCACTCTCTATGGTGCTTGCTACAGAGTGCCGTGTGTCTGGTTCTTCAGTACCTATGTAAGTCGTCAAGCACTTACCGGGGGTCAAGCCTAGGCAAGACAGGAAATATATCGTTTTTATCCCTTCGGGGGAAAAACGTTTGTATTTCATGACTGTGCCGTTGGCTTGACCTTATGAGAGGTTTTTGGTTTCTGACGCGCTAGGGAGATGGCATTAATGGAACATGGATCTCGGTTTTGTCTAGCCACAATTTCCACGGACTTGCGTATGCCTTCTTTAGCAAGGTACGATCTTCTTCAGGCCAAGACGCTATGACACTGGCCCACCCCGTACTTTCCAAGCCTCCAAACGGAGGCGTTTTGCTTTGTTGCATCCGTTAGGTGGTGTTGTAGGTTCCGGATCTCGGATGGGTAGTCTATCGCTCTTGCTTTGAGATCGGCCCTCCAGAAGACTTTTTCCGAACGTGGTGCTATCAGAATATATGTCCCTTTTGCGCTGTTGAGGTGGGACAGCACTCTGGGAACAAGAGAAGGAGGAGGAAAGACACAACATGCCAACTTGAATTTCCATTTTCTGCTGGAGGCATCGAGGAAGAGGGCATTCGTGTCTTTTAGGGTTGCGTATGCTGGGACCACTCGTGATATGTTTGTGGCGAGTAAGTCGATTTCTGGGGTTCCCCACTTTTAAAAGATTAACGATGTTATTGTGGTTGAAAGATGCCAATCTGCTAGGTGATTCCGACGAGATGGACTGTCCGCCACCATGTTGTAAATGCCCGGTAGAAAATGAGGGGCCACTTCCGCGTTCAATGACTCTATTAGGCTTAAAAGCTGAAATACCATCTGAGTTAATCTGGTAGATCTCGTCCCCCCTTGGTTCTTTATATAGGTCACCACCGTTTTGTTGTCCGACTAGATCAAGATTCTTTTGTTCTGGATTTGAGAGGAAGCCTGCCGTACCGCGTGAATGATGGCGAAAAGTTCCTTTTAATTGATATGCCATGTTGTTTGACTTGGGTCCCATAGTCCCTGCATGTGTATGCCATTTAGCCGAGCACCCCAACCTAAGTTTGAAGCTTCGGTAGAGAGGAAGACCGTCTCTCGATATGCAAAAATTGGTGAGGAGTTTGTGAGGTTTTCCAGCCACCACTTGCAATCCTTTTGAGCATTTGGATGCAATCTGACCACCACTGGGAAAGTCGGTTGGAGTCTCTCTGAAGATGTCTCGAATGTATCCTTCCGAGAGGTATTACAAATGCTGCAAAGTTGAGTTTTCCCAAGAGGAGTTTCGCTATCTCCCAGTTCCAGGAGTTGTGTTTTAAAATTATTTCCAAGTCCTTCTCTATGGATGTGATTTTCTGTGGTGGTAGCGATCTTCTGTTGGTGACAGTATCCCAGACGATAACGAGAAATTTTAGGCGGGTAACAGGTTTGTTTGAGGACTTTTCTAGATTTAAAATCCATCCTAACCCTGTCAGAAATTGTACTGCTTTGTGACATATATCCTCCAGTTGATTTCGATCCTGTCCTGCAAACAGGAAATCGTCTAAATAAACTATAACTCTTGCGCCCATGTTTCTTAGTTGAGAAGCTAGCCAGTTCGCTACCATGGAAAACGTTAGTGGAGCTGTTGATAGGACAAACGGGAGGCAAGTGAATTGTAGTATTTTGCCTTGATGGGTAATTGACAGAAATCTTCGGTGTTGTGGTTTAACGGGTTTTACGGGTTTTAAGTGGAAATGGGCTTGGGATATATCTAACTTCATAAGGTAGTCCCCGGGTTGTAGAAAGTCGGGAACTTTTGTATGATTTAAGAGTCGAAATTTCCTGGGGGTTAGATAACGGTTTAGTCCTCGAAAATTGGCGACGGGGCGTACAGAGCCGTCTGGTTTTGTGACTGGAAACATTCTTGATAGAAATCCTGTCGCCGAAGTTGAAATTTCCAAGATTCCCTGTTTTTGAAGTGAGGCTATTTCTGACCCCATACTCCTCGGTCCTCGCTTCGAATTTTGTTTTTGTTATGAGAGAAAAACGGACCAGAAGGCGTTGGGAAACAAAAGGTATTGTATAACCTCCAATTATCTGGAGGACTTCCGCTGGTGCTCCTTTTTGTTCCCAAATTTGTAGGAATTCTAATAGTCGCCCCCCCCCCCTGAAATGCGATGTCCTAGGGAAAATTGGGCTTACGCACCTTGGACGGCACTCTTGAGTTGGTATGGGCCGGATGCTATCGTTTCCGACGGAAAACATCCTATGGTTGGTGTCGTCTGGTTTCAGCAATTTTGTCGGACTTTTTGAAAGAAGTTGATCTTTTTTGCGTTTCCGAGAGTTTGCGCTGTGGCTGTGGCTTTGGTGTTTGGACGGTACTCGCCTCCAGAGGGCCGAAAAAAATTGGAAGGGCCTGACTGGTGTTTCATTAAATCCGGAAATTCTTTCTCACAGAAAAGATGTGTATTCGAAGAAAGAATAGCGTCCATCAGATTGGCACGCAAGGGGTCCTTAGGAAGGAAGAGATTGCGTCTCTGTTCTATCACCTTCGCTCGGCGACCGCAGGCATACTGTAGAACATCGTCAGAAATACGACGAAAGGAGGAATCTTGTGAGAAAGCGTCGATGATATTAGCCTTGATATGCAGATGTAAAAGCCTCCCTTTGGAGGAGAAGTCCATGGACCAAAGTACCCAAAGTTGTATCCATACGAGCTAATTCAGAATTTGAAGTGCGATGCGACAGCTCCTGATCGACTTTAAGAGCGTTGAAAGCTGGGATCCTCTTTTGACCATCTGCATAACTGATAAGCTTGAACGAAGGTTCTCCAAGGCGTTGACATTCAGCGCCTTGTCTAGCAATTTTAGGCTTAGGGGCTGGTATGGTTGGTTCTTGCTCTTTAGTCTTTGGTTGGAACTCAAAACTTCCTCAGTTGGTAATAGCGGGGCCGAGAGTGGAGCCGACCAATTCATATTATCTAATAGCGGTGAAGGATGCCTAGGATTGTTAGGTAGGTCCTCCTTTTCATCAGAAAAGTCATCTGAAGTGTATGAGTCGTATACAGGTTTGTCTGAGGCAGAACCATAATTTGTAACGAAAGCTTCGAACATATTATTAAGCTCTAGCTGGCCTTCTAATTTGTCCAGTCTAGATTTTTGACTCGATTCAGAAGACACAGAGGAAATATGGGTATTACTCGAGGTAGAGCGACTTCTGGAAAGGAGAAGAGGCTTCATATCTGATTGGGCAGCTAGGATTATTTCGTGTTGCGCTGCTAATCCTCTTACTCTTGCAGCCAGGGAAGCCGGGCCAATAATTAGAGCCGTACAAAAAGGCCAATCTAACATTTTAGATTTCATTGGAGTATAAATTTTTTCAGGAAGAGAAGTACAGTGTGGTGTGAAGGCTCTCGCTAAGCCGACTGTTGGAAGAGCGAAACGTATTTTATTGAGAACTCTAGGGTCCATTTCTGTTCCAAGTAGCTCTTCTTTGGAATGTTTAACTATTTTCCAATTTTTCCAACCTTTAGGCAAGTGATTAGCAGCCAGAATTATAGATTGGACGACGAGGGAGGGAAAATAACTAGCGTGTAGGCACATTCTAAGCGAGAATTAACAAGGGTTTTCTCATAAGGTCAAGCCGACGGCACAGTCATGAAATAGCATTATTTGCAGTTGCAGATCATCGTCAGAATGACAGAAGTTACATTTTATGTGATGCCTACTTGATGTTTAATATTTTGGCTAGACCAAATAGTCGATCACAATATAGGTCATTCTCTATTTGGTCTAGCCAAAATATTAAACATCAAGTAGGCATCACATAAAATGTAACTTCTGTCATTCTGACGATGATATTCAAATATCGAAATAATTATCAATAATATTTTAAAATTTACATTAGTTTTTTAATTATATAGTGGAATTAATTAAAAACAATTAGTTTGATTTAACAAAAGTAATACTTATCTGTAAAGTTACACATTTTTCGTTTTAAAGATATTTACTTCGTTCAATGCTTTATCCCTACCCTGTACAATATATTTATTGCCTTGTTATACAAACTAATGAATATACTGAAATTATCAAGTTTGTTTGCGTTAGATGAAACTCTTGAAAGTTTTATTAGTTGTAAAGTTATGTTAAACTAGTTTTCAGAACTTTAGAGGGTGTTTATTGTTTTTCTGTTCAAGTCAATATACTTGTTTTGGTGAAAAGTGTAAGCAAAACGAGGAAGGAAAACTGTTTGAATAAATTAAGTCCTAGCAAAAAGCAAAACGATGGTTATCTACCAACCAGAAAAATTGTAAGTGAGGCAAGAATTTTTTGTATTTGGGATGTACTTGACGCACAAATAAAAATGTCTCTAGGTTATCTTATTCGCAAAAAAGCCCGGGTAGTAAATTTCAGTTGAAGGGTTGCTATTTTTTTTAGATTTTTCCATAAACTTTCATCAGTAAAAATTTATCATTTCCTCTGCGACGAAAAGTCTTGAGGATTTTTACACAATACACTTTGATATATAGGTTTTGGCATCGACCGGACAAATAATTTTCTTTTTCTTTTATTGAAAATGTAAGCGGAACGCCTTTTGCGAACATAAAAATTTCATTACAATTTTTTTGGTTCTTAAATGCTGTACGCAATAAAACGATAAAGCAGAACACGATAAACGATTCGGGAGATTCTCACTACACTGCTAAACATCGAATGTGTTCTCATCGGTTTTCTGCCGGTCTTACTTATTTGGGAAATATACATGAACCTGAGACTACCAAAAGGATACGAATTGTGGCATTTTTAGCATGGAGTGGTTAAAAAAAGATCTTTTTCAAAATTGAGTATATGTAAGTATAATGGATGAAGCACTACTTACTAATCATTTGAATAAAGAAAATCGTCAGTATTCAATGAAAGTCGTCCGAAGTGATGATCCAATATTAAAAATCAGCTGGCAAGGTTTTGGAATTCGAGATTTGTGACGTTCATGGTGTTTAGTACCTCGACTATCAATTGATGGTTTTACATACCTCCATATTGCGGTGGGTCGGTATTGTAGTGGTACTTCTCTGTAGTAGGTCTAAATTACAAAAATAGGTAACTAGTAAGGGTAATTATTGTGGCGCCCTCTACATTTTACTCACTTAATAATGTCAAAGTTGCCATGTTTCAATTATAAACTAGATATTCCATTGTTGCTGTGAAAAACTACTAGACTAGACAGATATATTTGAGACATTGATATAAGTGAAGAAATTGTGTATTAAGGTAGGTCCGCCTTAGTTCTTCACAGGAACCACGAAATATCCAGTTTATAATCGAATCAGGGCAAAAGACCTACCTTCGATAAGTGCCGCTATATCGCACTAGACAATAAGATCCACCGCAATATGGAGGTATGTAAAACCACCGTACACCAACTAACGACAAGTAGATTCACTTGCGTCGGAACGTTTGAAATTTATGGTACATCGTCTCTCGTTAGTTACTGAACAGTGGTAAAACCATCAATTGTCAAAATGTTGATATTTCTGAGCGTGCACTCTCTTATGCGATGTGGTTACTGTGTTCAGTTACAGAAGAAGTACGAAGAATTGTTGACTATGGCTTTTGTCTTGTTTACTCAGACAGGAGACGAGCTAAGAAAGAATGGTACCCTAAGGATAATTATATAGGCATTGAGACTATGGTAGGTGAAGGGAGGAAAATCTCATTTTGTTTGCCAGCCAAACACCATGAATTGCGTGGTACATACCGCTATGCAAGAGAGTTGATCAGCCTGCCGGGTTTTTGGTATTTACGGTGTCTACGGAGAGGGTGGAAGGGACTGGGAGATAGAAGCCAAATTTATTTAGTTTGGCCGTTTGGGGTTTCTACCAATTTTTGATGCAATATATTTTTTTGAAGAAGTTTTTTCATAAAGGGAGCGGCGTGGTTACAACATATTTAGCCAATGTTGTTGTTGTCCGCAAGGAAAAGAAATCAGTAGAATCGCCGGAGGAGTTATGGGCAAATGAGTTGGCGGAAAGTAGTTTTGATTGAATGTTGTGGGTTGAATTGCAACAGGGATAATAGGGAGCTTCCCAATTTTTTTATTAAATAATTGCATTAAGTTACGTCTAAAAAACCTAATTCTCAATTTTTTTCAAAAATCAATAATAACTTGGCAAAAAAGTTTAAAGTTCTGTGCTATCTAAAATCATCTCAAACCACCTCCAAAATGCGCCAAACAGGCTGACATTATTCAGTATGATTTTGCCCAGCTGTAGATTGCGGGACACAGATCGTATTGCGCTGGTAAAATGTATGTTCTGCTGTGCTCTTGTTTTGTGACCGTTAGTTTTTTGTTACATTTTGAAATTCCGAGCTCCAGATAAAGCCCAACAAACTCATTATTTACCGACACCCTTTACAAATTGATAACAAAAACTAAGCCGGATGTCGCCTCATTTAGATTACTGGAATTCCATAATAATATTATCGATGTTTATGGATTAGCATTGAAATAATTTCTCAATTTCCATGCTAATACGTGGCAAATCAGTTCCGAATTTACTTTGAGATTATACTGATAGACAAAATATGGAGGTGTGGACACCACACGACTTTGATTTACATATTTGTAAACAAACACTGGAGCAGAATTAAAACATTACGAGGAAGAAAAGAAAGGGAAGAATATGCAATAAAAAATAAAAATAATCAAACTCATATAGAGGCAGGCGAAAAAACAAAAGTATGGAGAGAACATTCCAGGGAAAAATTTAAACAGGAAGAAACTGAAACATAAAATGACCAAGAGAAAGAACTAATACAAGAAAAGGAATATCTTGAGGAATATCATAACGAAATAACCCAAGAGAAAGTCATTAAAAACATCAAAATAAGAAAAGCTACGGGAGAAGACGAAATTAATCCTGAGATAATAAGATGGCTGAGCGAGGAAGGTAAGAAGTGGTTTTGGAAGATATGTAAAGATGCATAGGCTACAGAAACGATACCGAAAGACTGGATTAAAAATATTATAAGTATTACCAATATATAAAAATTGGAATCATACAAATTGCGATAATTATAGGGCAATATGCCTATCATCAGTATGCTTCAAGGCATATTCAAGAATAGTAGAAGAACGACTGAGAAATGAGAAGGAAAGTAAATTGGAAGATGGAGGTAGAAGTACAAACGATAATGTACACATAATAAGGCAGATAGGTGAAAGAAAGTTCCAATCAGGAGAACAGCTCCATTTACTGTTCATAGGCTTAAAGGCAGCCTTTGACACGATCGATAAAGAAATATTGTGGAAAACCTTAGAAAAGCATAATATAGCTGAGAAATCCATTAAAGTTGTAAAATCAATGTATAATGAAGTGATAACACAAATTCAAGTAAGTGGCGAAAGATCTGAGCCGTTCAACATGGAAAAAGGAATTAAACAAGCAGATAGCCTAAGTCCATTACTCTTTATAATTATAATGGACTCGCTAATAAAGAGAACACGAAATCAGACTGAGAAGAATAGTACGGCTATAGGATATCGAAATTTAAGACCAATCAAAATAGACTCTCTTTTATAGGCAGATGATATAGTCCTAATAGCAGACACGAACAGTAAAATGCAAAGTTTAGCAAATATATGGCATAAGGAAATGTTAAAACTAAAAATGAAAATCAATAAGGAGAAAACAAAATATATTATTACTAACCAGAAAGAAGAAGATAAAGGAAAGGCAAATATAAGACTCGATGGAAAACAAATCGAACCAGTTACATTTTTTGAATACCTAGGAAACATCATAATATATGACGGAATGATAGATGCAGATATAAATAATAAATTAAGAAAGGCCACAAGGATATATTATAGTATTAATAAAACCGTAATGGGAAAGAAGGAAATCGACGACAAAACAAAATTAAGGGTTTATAACTGCATAACCCAACCAGTAACTACTTTTGGAAGTGAGACGTGGGTCACCTTACAAAAGCACGAATCTTCGATAAATGCAGTGGAAATGAAGTATTTGTGAAAAATCGCAGGAGTTATCAAATATGACCGACGTAGAAATGAAGAAATCAGAGACCATCTGAAACAGGAACCAATTTTAACATAGATTGAAAACAAGCAATTGAACTGGTATGGACACATTGTAAGAGTGAACGAAAACAGGTTAGTCAAAGCAGTTACAGAGGCAGGAAGGGATATAAAAAGAAAGAAAGGAAGACCAAGGAAAACATGGATGGGGAGGATGTAGGAAATCGGACAGAAAAGAGAGAAATCAATGGAAGAGATGAGAGGACTGGCCAGAAACAGAAGCGATTGGAAGAAATGGGTAAAGAAGGGCTAACCCGACGCTGAACGGCATAAGGGTTTTAGAGAAAGAAGAAGTAAACAAATACCGCTTATTCAAAAAGTTAAACAAGAGAAACTTTGGAAGACAAAATATTGAGAATTTAACTTTTCATAAAACCAACATGGTGTCCAAAAGAAAGGAAAAAAAAGATTTGTAAAATTCATAATTGCACCACATTTTTCTGTACTTCTATTTCATATTACAAATAGGTTTTGTGAAACCATTTACTATTTTCTATTTCAAATGCCTTTTTAAAACCGAAATACCCAACTCTGCCTGTAAAAAGGTGTTCTGTTTTCTCCAAATTGCAATATATTTTTGGAAAACCAAAATGCATAACAACTTTGGTATTGACCTATTTAACACCACTCCAAGAGACAAATGTTCACTACTTTTAATAAAACTTGCTACCATAAACATATCAACATAAGGCAGATTGTTCTATTGCCACATGTAATATCCTTAGTAAGTATATATTTCGTCGGCCTTTACAAAAAATGACATTTTACGTATTTATTATCAATTTCCGGATGAAAAATCGTCTAGTTCTTTTCGTCCTCTAACAGATAAGAGTCCGTTTCCAATCATCTGGAGATAGACTGTTGTTACTCGTAGTCAACAAATTGAGAGGAAGTGCCTTAGACTGGTTTAATTCTAATCCAGATTATGTATCATTAACATTAGATGAGTTAAAAACTCAAATGATAGCCTTATTTGAAATCCGAGATGATATTTTGACACTAACTAGAAAATTTCATCTTAGAAGATGGAGGAAAAATGAAAAATTTCCTATTTATTTCATGGACAAAGTTCTTTTAGGCAATAAACTAAAAATGCCTGAAAACGAATTGATCCTTCATGTCATTGATGGGTTTGACAATGAATCGTTACAGGTAATGGCCAAAATGAAGGGATTCACAAGTTTAAATGAATTATTGAACAAAATGGATGAAATAACTCAAAGTGAAAGATTTGGTCGTGATGTAAAAAGAATCCCTCAAAGTTCAGGAGTAGCACCAATAAACCGAAGACAGGGTACACCAAACAATATTAAGTGTTACAACTGTGGCGAAACCGGACATGTAATAGAAAGGTGCACTAAACCAAGAAGACCCAGAGGTAGCTGTTATCGTTGTGGTTCTATGGACCATATGATCAGAGACTGTCCTACACAATCAAGACAATTCCGACAGCCTACTTCGACAACAGGCCCCGACAGTACAACAATGGTTTTAGATTCAAATTCACTAAGTTTGAACAACAATGCCAAGAAGATTATAATTTGACGAGAAAAATAAATTACAGAAAATGGTAGATGAACTTTTAGCTCAGAATATTATTAGAGTAAGTAACTCCCCTTATTGCAGTCCAATAGTACTAATTAAGAAAAAACGATTTGATGAACTACGCCATTTAAATAGTCTGACAGTACGTGACCATTTTCCTTTACCACTTATTAATGACCAGTTAGACAGGTTGAAAAATAAAGAATATTTCACAACCCTAAAAAATGGCTTTCATCACATTAAAGTGGCTGAAAACTCAGTCAAATATACTTCCTTTATCACACCCTTTGGACAGTTTGAGTATATTAAGGTTCCATTTGGCTTGACAAATGCACCATCAGTTTTTCAAAGATATTTATATTTAATTTTTGACTCACTCTTAAGGCAAGATAAAATTCTTTTATATTTAGATGATATTTTAATTGCTACCAGAGATTTAACTGAGCACTTTCAAATCCTAACAGAAGTGTTGGAATTGATGGTTCAAAACTGTCTTGAACTGAGATTTGATAAATGTAAATTCCTACAGAACAAAATCTTATACTTAGGTTATGAAATTGACCAATCAGGTATTAAACCCAACTCTGAAAACATACAAGCTTTAGTTGAATATCCCATTCTAAAAAATCCAAAAGAGGTGCAACAATTCTTAGGCCTTGCTATTTTCGTAGGTTTGTACCTTCATTTTCCATAATTGCCAAACCTCTTTATGATCTCCTTAAAAAGAATACCAATTTTGAATTTAGCGAAAAACAGCTGGAATCATTTAATAAGCTAAAGCAATCTTTATCGACTGCCCCTGTATTAGCTGTGTACTCTCCATTATTAGAAACTGAACTACATTGTGATGCTTGCTCCAAAGGATATGGATCTGTCCTATTGCAAAAACAAGACAATAATTTGTTCCAACCCATTTTTTACTTTAGTAAACGTACCACAGAAGCTGAAAGCAAATATCACAGTTATGAATTAGAACTTTTATCAATATTTCATGCTTTGAATAGATTCCATGTTTATTTACAAGGAATTAAATTCAAAATTATCACAGATTGCAATTCCATCAAATTAGCCCTTAACAAAAAGGAAATTAATCCTAGAATAAATAGATGGGCTCTCATTTTGCAAAATTATAATTATGAAATAGAACACAGGAACAGTAATCGCATGAAACATGTTGATGCTTTAAGCAGATGCAATTCTATTTTAGTCCTTGAAGAAAACACATTTGAACAAAATTTATCCATTGCTCAGAACTTAGACCCAAATATTACCAGTATTAAAGAAAGTTTAGAAAAGGGAGAAAGCAAAAATTTTGAAATGCGTTCCGGATTGATTTATAAAAAACACAAAAATAAAATCCTATTCTATGTCCCTATATCTATGGAACAGAAGGTAATATTTAACTGTCACGATAGTTTAGGTCATGTGGGACTGGATAAAACTACTAATTATTTGTTAAACACATATTGGTTTCCAAATTTAAGAGATAAGGTAAAATTATATATTCAGAATTGTATAAAATGCATTACATACTCTTCCAAGTCAGGAAAATCTGAAGGCATCCTGCATAATATACCTAAAGGCGATAAACCATTTTTAACGTTGCATATAGACCATTATGGTCCTCTTGAAAAAACTTCTTCCAGCAAAAAGTTTATTTTTGAAATAATAGATGCTTTTACAAAGTTTGTTAAGTTGTATGATGTCAAAAGCACGGGCACTAAAGAAGTTATAGTCAGATTGGAAAATTATTTTCGAAATTATAGTAAACCACTTCGAATTATTTCAGATAGAGGAACAGCTTTCACTTCTCAAGAATTTTCCAATTTCTTAGTAAAACATGACATTGAACACGTTAAAATAGCTACGGCCTCTCCTAAAAGTAATGGACAAATTGAGCGCGTTAATAGAGACCTAACCCCAATGATATCAAAAATAGTGGAAGTCAAAAATAAATGGGACCATGTCCTGCATATAGTGGAATATGCCTTGAATAATACTATTTGTCGTTCAACGGGTACAACCCCTAGCTTACTATTATTTGGTGTTACTCAAAGACATTATGATGATAGTCTGCGAAACTATGACTGACTGATTATCTAGTTGATTTAGACAAATTAAGACAAGACGCATATGAAAAAAATAAAACCGTTCAGGACTATAATAAGCAAGTTTATGACAGAGCACACAAAGCTCCTAAATTATACAAGGTAAACGATTTTATCATGCTGCGCAATTTCGATTCTACACCAGGCGTTAACAAAAAACTAATACCAAAATACAGAGGCCCTTATGTTGTAAAGAAAGTATTAGG
Organism: Lochmaea crataegi; assembly: GCA_947563755.1. NCBI lineage: Eukaryota > Metazoa > Arthropoda > Insecta > Coleoptera > Chrysomelidae > Lochmaea > Lochmaea crataegi. The sequence continues at coordinate 23,160,283 of OX387433.1, read as the reverse complement.
AAATGACCGCTATTTAGTAACGGATATAGAGGGTTTTCAAATAACCCAAATTCCTTTTGAAGGAATAAGTAGTTTTGAGAATATGAAACCTTGGCTAATGATTGATTAAACTTTTTGAATCATGCCAAACTACTAATTTTGCATTTTATTTTTTATTACTTACCGAATTTAATATATGTTACATTATTTAATTTAAATATAAGCTATTATAACTTTCAGCATATTTAAAATAGTGATTTAAGATTGTATTTTTGTATCCCTTTATGAAGCCTTTTATGTACCCCTTTATGTAGTATCATTATGTATTTATGATTTCTCATCTTATGTATTACTTTATGATCACTCAACTTATGAATTACTTTATGATTACTCAACTTATGTATTACTTTATGATTACTTAACTTATGTATCACTGTATGATTATTTAACTTATGTTTATGCCTCCATTATGTTTTATTTTATGGCACTTAGGTTACTTATGTTTTATTTATTATTGCTATGCATTAATACAGCAAGCATATGTATTCGATTTATGACCGAGACGGTCATAATGTCAGGTAGGCCGAATTGTAGGCGATATTTTGTAGTTCAAATCTCGCGCCTCAAATCATAGACATTATTTGAAATATTCTGTGGTTAACGGAATTTAATTTCTGTGGTTCTAGGCAAAAGGATATATGTAAAAAAAAAGAGGAAGAACCGCGCTTTTGGGAAAAGAGACGCGGCGTGGCACTCAAGTAGTGACGATTGACTTAGATTTTTTTATGATTATTCTTAAGCCTTATTTTGTGAAAGATATGTGTTATTTCTTCATAGAGAGAATACAAATATACGCTCCTTCTTACAGTGAATGTTTATGTTAATACCGACCAACCGTTATTTTATTATCCTCCCCATAATATTGTTGTTGTCAAATTAATTATTTATGAAATCCGCTAGATTTTACGTGTGAATAAGACCGTGGTGTGAATATTCCTTCGGAAATTAGTAATTTTTTGTGAAGATCGACGAAAAAATGTAATATGCACCTCGGCGAATAACTGTCTATTGTCTCGCCTGCTAGCAGACTGGACTATAATAGACAGTTTTTCGTCCTTGGTACATAAATAACTATTTACATACTAATTTCCGAATGAAAAATCGACCATTTTTTAATGCAAGTATTTTTCGCAGACCTCTTCGTCCGCTGTGGTCACTATGATACGGCACGGTTCGAGAGTGGCGTTTGAGTCATTTTGTAAATCCACGACTTAATAAAAGCAAAGGCGCCTGTGACAATAAATGTCATTTACAAAATCCGCTAGATTTTACGGGTGAATAAGACCGTAGTGCTAATATGGTTTATTTACGATAAAAATACGATGACGTTGCAAAACAAAATTTTGTGACGTTGCCAAACTGTAATTTTTTTCTTTACTTCAAGAAAACTAGAATTGTCAATCCGACAGTCCTTCTTTTTCGTTGGCCTGTGCCTCATAATAGATGAATCGATGTTGTTTATTTACGAATGAAAGGCTTGTATAATAGTCTCAGATTTATTTAATATAAGTAACAGTAACAGTATAAGTAACAGTAACCATTTTTCGTGAATTTTTCACCATTTTTCAAAAATTTTGATAATTTTTGACCATTTTTGACGAATTTTGACAATTATTGACCATCTTTGACAATTTTTCAAAAATTTTAACATATTTGGAAATTATTGACAATTTTTAAAATTTTAATAATAATTGATCATTTTTGACAATTATTGACCAATTTTTACAGTTTTGACCATTATTGATCATTTTTGACAATTTTTCAAAAATTTAGACCATTTATCCAAATTTTAACAATTATTGACCATTTTGAGCATTTTTGACAGGTTCTGACAATTATTGTCCGTTTTTGACAATTTTTCAAAAATTTTGACCATTTTTCAAAAATGTTGACAATTTTTAATAATTATTGACCATTTTTGACAGTTTTTTATAATTATTGACCATTTTTTCCACATTTTGACAATTTTTGACGATTTTTCCAAATTCTAGAACATTTCAGACCATTTTTCCAAAGTTTAACAATTATTGACCATTTTTAACAATTATTGACCATTTTTGACAGTTTTTGACGAATTTTGACAATTATTGACCATTTTTTACAATTTTTCAATAATTTTAACATATTTGGCAGTTATTGACCATTTTTCGAAATTTTGACAATTTTTGACCATTTTTCAAAATTTTAAGAATTATTGATCCTTTTCGACCATTTTTTAAAATTTTTGACGAATTTTGATTGGTTTTGACAATTATCGACCGTCTTTGACAATTATTGACCATTTTTGAGAATTTTTCAAAAATTTTGAACATTTTTCGAAATTTTTGACAATTATTGACCATTTTTGACCATTTTTGACAGTTTTTGACAATTTTTGAAAATATTTGGCAATTATTAACCATTTTTTCAAAATTTTTACAATTTTTGAACATTTTTCAAAATTTTTGACAATTTTTGACCATATTTAAAAAAATTTAGCAATTTTTCAAAAATTTTAACATATTTGGCAATTATTAACCATTTTTTCAAAATTTTGACAATTTTTGACAATTTTTCACAACTATAGGTGTGCGAGCTCAGTGCGGCAAGAGAGATTGCGCACAGTCGCTTGAATGAGTTATTGCGTGACGAACGCTTTTTCGTAACATCACACGTTTCACGAGTTCACTAGCCTTCCCAAAAGTCCTATGTCGTGCAATAAGAAGCAAGCTTCAATTTAAATTTCATTGGATTAGTGAATAATTCAGAAATCTGGCAACACTGTTGCGTGACGAACCCTTATTCGCTTTTTCGTAACATTACACGTTTCACGAGTTCACTAGCTTTTTCAGAAATATGGCAACACTGTTGCGTGACGGACTTTTCGTAACGGTTACACGTTTTACGAGTTCACTAGCCTTCTCAAAAGTCATATGTCGTGCAATAAGAAGCAAGCTTCAAAAATATCTCAAATTTCATCAACCTAACCTAACATTAAAAACTTTCAATCTTCTACGTTTAAATAACATTAATATTAATAAATCATTGTACAACGGTTTTGTTCGTGCGTAGCACGAGCGCTGAAAGCACTAGAGTTTTCCAGAACCGATAAAGACTATATATACGCGGGTTTTTGAGTGAGTTGACAATTAGTGAAACGAAGACAAAGAGTGTGAATTAAATAGTGAACATGAATAGTGTAATATTCAAGTGGTAAAAATAAATTAGAACTATTATACCGAGTGTAAATAAATTAGTAGACATTAAGTAGTAGAGTGTGTGTGTATATAAATTAACTTTAATAAATAAATCAATAGTAATTAGCCATAGTAGTGAGTATAATTTTATCCAACAAGTGAAAACTATTTAAATAAATAACAAAAACATTACAATTGTATGATTTACGTCTCTTATAGCATTAAGCGGAAGAAGCGGGCCCCCACTTTGGCATTTTCGTTCAAAATAACTTAACAAAAATGTTACTACCTTTTGGCATTTACTGTTTAACTTTTTCGGCATTTTAATGCGTTAAACTACACACTGCAGATTTGTCTGAATAATTGGGTATGAAAATAACTGTTTTTTTTTTGTAAAATCTTAAAGAAACAATTAATTCCAAAGCACCAAAAAACTAAGACGATGATCGAATGTCAATAAATGTCAAACTAAACTAAATAATTTTACCAATTGATCTGACAACATCTTGAAGTTTTGCCAACCCGTAGACTGTATTGTATACGGCTGGTAAATTTATATTTATGATAATAAGCAGGAAAGTAACTAAAAATGACGTTATATTGTCTTTTTATCGTAAATAAAGCATATTAGTGTTCATAATCATCAAGAGTGGATAGTTATAGCGATATGGATATTGTGACGTGAATTTCGCCCACCCTTTGGATTTTACCATTTGGGCACGTCACTTTGGTCACCCTCTTTTACGTGGTTTGCTGCAAGGCCTCTTGACCCTTAGCGTCAAGAGTTCCAGATAGCCCCAGATGGAGGTTACGGAAAATTCCAGGGGTCTCGTTGAATTCAACACTTCTAGAAAACTATAAACCCTTAAACAGCTATACTACGGGTTAATAAGAAAACACGGATTTTGTCGGTTTGTATATTACAAGACTCAACAAATAAATATACAGAAGTAACAATTCCCAATAATATACTCAATTTTATACAAAACAAATATATATACAGGTGCAGATATGACCAAACAATATATACAGAATTTGCCAGTAGTTCGTGTATATGAAAAAAATGAGCGATAAACAAGGTGTACGCAGGATATTTTACTATTAGTAACAGGTAAAGCGGTATAAGCAAACGGTGAGCAGTTTTAAAGGAATAATAAAAGCATCTTACAGTAGTGAGCAAAATTCAAATTATCTTACTAAATGAGCAATTTAATAAAACTACAAAAGGTCACTAATTTGGGTAGTTAAGGAAAAAGGAACGACCACTGATAATGAATACGGTAAATTAAACTCGATATTCAATCAATAACTCGATGTAACTTTACCGGCTGAAGGTTGGACAACGCATGGAATAATTCTCGCACTCGCCCCTCGATCAGTTTTAATTTCATATTATCGGACAAAATTTTTAATATATTCGGGTAATTTGGGACCGGACGATAGGTAGAAGGATTTAATTCTGGAGAAAAAAATCTAAAATCCAATATTCGATGTATTGAGCATTCAATTAAGAATTAAAACAAACCAAATATAAAAAAATGTAACAATAATGAATCAGAAAATAAATTTTATCTATTGCAAAAAAAACCACTCACTAGAATACGGTACTAAATTTTTATTGATCAAATATAAATTTCTATAACTCAACAAAATATATTCTTCTTCTTTAATGAAACTATTTTACCTTACGCTTTGATATCAGAATTTACAACTTACTCAAGAACGGTCGGACACTAATAATTCAGTCACACTTTGTTAAACAAAAAAAAAACTTGGGAACACCTTCCCAAAATCCACTTTCTCGGAAGAACACACTTTCAAAAATAAACGGTAGCAGACAGACTTTAACACAAAACTGTAGCGGAGCCAGAGAGCCAAAACGCTTCGGTTTTTGAATTTATATTGTTGAGGTCACCAACTCAAAGCCGGCCCTGACACTCGAATGTAAATTTTGGTGGCTACGCCGGGATTCTCCCTGCGCCAGCATGTTTTCGAGAACATTCGAGTACAACGGTTTTGTTCGTGCGTAGCACGAGCGCTGAAAGCACTAGAGTTTTCCAGAACCGATAAGGACTATATATACGCGGGTTTTGGAGTGCGTAAACAGTTAGTTAGTTCGAGAGAATTAGTAAATAGTTAGTTCACAGAAGTTCTTAGTAATCGGACAGTGAATAAAATAGTGAAGACAAATAGTGTAATATTCGAATGGTGAAAATAAATTAGAACTATTATACCGAGTGTAAATAAATTAGTAGACATTAAGTAGAGTGTGTATATAAATTGAGTTTAATACAGTGTGTGTGTTTCTTTAAATAAATAGATAGTAATTAGCCATAGTGTGTATAATTTTATCCCACAAGTAAAAACTATTTAAATAAATAAAGAAGAACATTACAATATTTTAATTCCTACCTACAATTTTTGCCTTATCGGAATTATACGTGAAACTGATTTACTTTCAACTACAAAAAATTTAATATACTAGACGGCTTTCGTTTTAATTAAAATAGTTTAGTACCGGACGTCGTCTAGTCTTTGAATTTTTGAAAGAAAAAATTAATAAATTTTTATATTTTTAGTTTCGTATTCATGTGTTTTGAATTACTAATAAAATATAACATAGCGGTAATAAAAAAAATCAATGCGGTAGCAGAAAGTATCGAAAAGTAAGTAACGAGTTATATAAAACCTATGAATAAAAATAAAATATACTACGGAGAAAACTAAAAATGAGCTTCAAATCGGTGCACCACAAAATAACTCGTTACATTGCTCCGGAGCTGCGGGAATTGGCAACTACGGCCACGTTGGATTTATCTCTTAGAAAATGTTCTTCTGGCATATTTTTATAGTATAACTAGCAATAATTATAAGTCATCAACACTATGGTCGATATACTCTATCCTAAAATCCACATTAGCCAATAAGGAAAACTTTCATATCCAAATTTCCGAAACTTATTGTATTATTTTTAAAAACAAAGCGATGAAATAACCAGATTTCTTCGTGATGCCCCAGTTGAAACTTATCTTTTGCAGAAGGTAAAATGTTTTAATTTATTTTTCTGATGTATTTATTGTTATATTATTACTGCACTGTTTAATTATTGGAATTGCTAGGGCTTGTCGAAGAGACGAACTACGTAAAATAACGGCCAAAGACAATGCTTGTAATTACCATTCCAACCATTCATAATTTGCAGGCTCGACTATAATAGACAGTTTTTCGTCCTTGGTACATAAATAACTATTTCAATAGCAGAGCGTTAATGAAAATTTGAATATTTCCGCATTTTAAATTCGTTTTAGAGGATATTTGTTAAGAAAAAATGTTTAGTTGATGACAGACGTTTTCATGCAAATACTCACAGTTTATAGCACATGTTTGGTGTTTAAAAATTTTGTCTAGTTTCCCATTGATGTAGAAATTAAGAAAAAACAATTTTAGTATCTAGCTCCAATTAAAACGCACAAAATCTTTTTAAAAATCGAAAATTTCACAATCTCTCATGGCAACAATAAACGTATTAAATAATAAATAATTTATTTACAACAGGTGTTATTATTTGTTTTGAAACGACTTCTTCTGACCCTCCAGTGATTAACGGTTAATGTGTCGTTCAATTGTTCGCGTCCTCTTCGCCACGGCCTACCTGATATTTTAATATCGATATAATCTTCCTCCAGATGGAGGACACCATAACTCTTATTCTTCTTGTTCGTCGAATTCTTAACATTCTTCGCATATCATCGATGTAATTTTACACCGTTCGCTTATACAAGACTTATTAATTTTGTACGCGAGAGTGTACGAAATCGGCGACTGGTCTTACGACCCGTTTTTACTTAAAGAGCGTTTTTTTATGTATTCGAGGTTATCTTACTTCGTGTTGCGAATTTAGTTTTATAGACCAGTCGTTCACAAATGATATGTAACGGATTCTCAAAGGTAAGTGTATCTAAGAAAACTCAAAAAAGCATTTTTCGTCTATTAAGATCGCCAAGAATACCTCATGATCCCATTTCAATATAAAGTAAAGTACCTAGCTCTAGTTTTGCTAAAAAGTTGGGGAAGTAAAACTTAATTGGAAAACATTCCTCAAACAAAAAAAATGTATGTACTTGTACACGGGACCAGATCAGATGTTTTTGAGGTCGCTGAGTCCGAATCCTTGGTCCGTTTTTCTCTATCAGGTTACGGTCAAGGTCATTTAAAGGTCAAATGAAAAAATAATTGAAAGGCAATAATATATGTTACAAATGTAAAATAAATGGGATTATATTGTTTTTGTTTTGTATGCTTCAAGATTTCTGTTAATACGTCATGCCGAAGACTGACGTTCACCTAAACTTCACCGGGCAGATGTAAACTCGGCCGCTTAAGGATTTATAATCTTCTCAATCCAAAGACGCCCCAAAATAAGGTATATATGTAATCTCGGATGATCGTAAAACTGATGATACCAATGTTGCCAAACATTTTTTAAAATCCAAAAATTAATGAAAAATATATTTTATTTCAATAAGACAAAAAACGTAAAGAAGTTAATAATCAATTGTGGGGACAAGAAACATTACACATTAACAAATCAATACTTGGGGCGAGTGAAATTCTGGCAAGTAAACTTCCTCAAATAAAGTGTCATGAAAACTTTCACTTTCCTGGAATTGAGGCGGCCGAGTTTACATACCTGAAAGCAGGTACAAAATTATGGCCGAACGAAATTATATACTCATTAGTGAGCAGTAGATATACCAAGCCGGTCCGAGCTCAGCGGAAATGCGCATGCCCTTCTGAAAAGCTCACCAAACCCACCCTCCCCCACTCCCAAATTCTGGCCACGTGGCACGTAACGTTTGACGTAGCACTTGACGTTTGACCTGGCACGTGACGTTTGACGTGGCACGTGACGTTTGACGTGGCACGTGACGTTTAACGTAGGACTTGACGTTTGACGAAGGACTTGACGTTTGACGTCGCACGTGGCTTTGGTGAGCTTATCAGGGTGGCATGTGCATTTCCGTTGAACTCGGACCGGCTTAGTATATCTACCTTTAGCATTACCTGATAATCGGCCCAGTTTACAATCGCTGATTTCACCAACCAATTTCTAAAGTTAGTTAATACCTAAATCGGATTTAGGTATTTCATATCACTCTTAGGTATTAATTAGCGCGTGTTGAAACGAAAATTGCATTTAGGAATCCCTAAATCCGATTTAGGTACTTTAAAAAATAGTTGGTGAAATCGGGTATTAGTTTTTATAACACTATTTTCATATTCTAACTGACCGAATATATTGGCATCATTAGTCAGCCCAATAGGGAATTTTCCAAAAATTTTTATTCAATAATATCATTAAGTAGGGCCTGAAAAACCTTTTTGAAATCGATATTAATTTTCGTGTTATTTAAAATCATTTCAAACGACCTCTATAGCGCGCCAAAGCTGCTGACGTCAATGAGTATGATGCCCAGCTGTGTAATCGTGTATCGATCGCCGGCCACACCAGTGATGCCAATTAGAGGAATTTTTGGGGTTTCTTAGGGACACATTTTCGAGGGATTTTTTAAACTGCATTATAAAATTATTGTGGGCATTTTTATGTAATTACCAATGACTTCATGTGTTTTATTCGGAATAATTTACATCAAAATAATATGTAATTTCTTAGACCTGTACGAGGTATAGTATTTTGTACTGCGTTGGCGTACAAAGAGATCGGATTCGTAAAATATTTCAAGGCCAAGGCAATAGAGGATGGAAGTAGAGTAATGTTTGACAAAAATAAAACGAATGACGCCTCATATAAAAGAGAATACATAGTATAATTTTTATATGCTCTATAACCCTTAATCACACGTGAAGAGTTTTAGATGATTTATACGGAAGCGACCACTACCCAATATTAATAACCAAAACGAATACCACAACAATAAATACAAGTATCCCTCTTCAGAAATGGAAGCTTAAAAAGGCTGTATGAAGATAAAATTAAAGAAGGAATCAAACAAACAAATTATTAATAAGTGCAGCTACAGTTGCAATTGGTAAAACAAAAGACATTAAAAAAGATAAAACAGTAACCTGGTGGAACGAGGATACAAACGTCATAGAACCAACGAAAACCTAATGGACCTAAAGAAAAAAAGGGCTTACGCCAAACTAATAACAACAAAAACTGAAAAGGAGACGTGGCAGAATACTAATTCAGATACAAATATATCTTCAGTATGGAGCAAGGTTAGAAAAATTGCGGTAGTTGAAAGCAACCACGGAATTAAATACTCAGAACAGGCCGGAAACTAATTACAGACCAACAAGGTATCGCAGAAGAAGTTTATAGCCAAATGTCCAGTAATCAAAATTACGATACAAAATTTTAAAAGCAGCAGAAGCACTTTTAGCCTTAAAAAATACGACTCTTGGGCCGGAGCTTATACCTACAGACTTTCTTCAGCATTTACCGAACGAAGCAGTAAAGTTCTTATTACAATTTTACAATCTAATCTGGACCAGACATAAATGTCCTAGTCTTTGGAAGAAAGCTATTACAATCCCAATATTAAAATGCAACAAATCGCCAACAGATGCAAAGTCCTTCCGCCCAATCTCACTAACTTGTACAATGTGTAAACTTCTGGAAAAAATAATAAATAATAGGCTTATGGGGACATTAGAAGTTAAGAATCTTCTCATTACAGAGCAAAGCGGATTCCGTCTTTTCAGATCCACTATAGATAACCTTGTACATTTAGAGAGCTAAATCCACGAAGCATTTTGCAATAAACAAAAATGTATTGCAGTTTACTTTGATATCAAAAAAGCTTTCAACTTAGCATGGCGTTACAAAATACTGATCACATTACAATCATGGGGATTTCAGGACATTTTAGCTTTCCTACAAACCTTTCTTTAGGATAGAGATCCTCTGTTAGAACTCAAGAAAATGGGACACTGCAAGGATTCGTCATAACCCCTACACTTTTCCTGATAGCCATAAACGATCTGTTAAGTAATCTCAAAACAGCGGTGCAGGCCAAGCTTTATGTGGATAATATGATTGTGTTTGTTAAAGGAAAAAATGTCAACTCAATGGCTCAACTGCTCCAACAGGAATCAGATAAAATTGGTTTAGTTTTTCAGCTGAAAAAACTAAATATATAATTGTTTCAAAAAACCATCCCGTACAGCACTTTCCTTAAACCTGAACGGAGAGAGTTAAAGCAGTGCCATGAAATAAGATACCTAGGTTTAATATTCGATGAGACATTAAGCTGGTAACTTCACATTAGACAACTAGTTAACGCATGTCAACGGCAGTGGCGGCTCCTCGAAGGAGGCTAAGGAGACTCAGCCTCCTCACCAATTTATCCAGCAAATAGCACCAGAAATATTTTGTTGAAAAGTCTTCATTTTATTTCCTGTTCATCTAATAATTTTTAAATTTTACAATTTCCCCGTTTTCAGTAGTTATTTTTAAATCTGACAACAGTGCCCTGAGGCTAGTTTCTACAAACATCTCAATACCTAAACACGTGCTGCTCAACACAGTTGCCGTTTTTTCGACCAGTCCAATTGCTTGATACCGTAAAAAATGACCGGAAAGCAGCTTCTGATTCAAAAATTGAATCAATATTAAAACCACTTGTGAATGATTTAAAAATGCATATAAGCAAGAGGTTATTAAAAAATGGACCTCAGATTGTAAGAAGCCTTCAAAATAGAAAGAAGTTAAACCAATTTATGCACCATGGAATAACAGCCCTTCTAGTCGCTTCTCTCAATTAATCTTAGCAATAATTAGATTAGGCCGCACTAGACATATCCACGGACGTCTGATCTCCAAGGATCAACCAAATTAGTAATTTCTTTGAAAATTCATTTCTTTGCCATTTTTCAATTTTGAGAGTTGAAACTTTGTACAAAAGAAGTTCTTCATATGAAGTTTATATGTGCGAAGAGACGCAAGCCGACGGTCACGGGGTGAAAGAGCGGGAGTGAATGAGAGGGTTAGGCCACTCCTGCGGGTGCAGAGAGGGATATTGCTGAGGGTGGTGCAGGGGTACAGGACAGTGGGTGGACTGGCAGCAGCGGTGCTGGCAAGGTCCTACCCATTGGACGTGATGGCTAGAGCTAGGAACAAACGCTCGAGGGGTGCGACCAGAGAGGAAGTACAGGAATGAATGGAGGAGGAAATGGAGAGAAGGTGGGAGGAGTATGAGGGCGCGCTAAAAGAAGCAATTGGGAATAGGAGAGATTGGATGGACCGGAAATTCGGGGAGGTGAACTACTTCTTGATACAGGTGTTCACTGGACATGGATCGAGAGTATGGTACCTTCACAAGATTGGAAAAAGAGAGACTGGAGTGTGCGAGAGGTGTGAAGTGGAGGATGATGTGGGGCATGTGTTTAGATGCTGGAGGAACGAGGAAGTGCTGAAGAAGTTGGAGAGGAAACTGGTGGAGGCGGTGCATTGGGAGAACATGGTGGAGATAATGTTGAGGGGGGAGGAATGGATGGAGGTGAGTGGCGTAGTAGAGAGCATGGTTAGGGAGAGAGAAGGACTCGATATAGCATGAGAGGTAGGAGTGAAAAATAGGGAGAAGACGACGGTGTGAGCGGAGTGTGCGAGGGACCGAGGGACTCGAAGTATGCTAGGGTAGTGATTCCGAGGCGGGGGTAACGGCGAGTTTGAGGTGGGTTTGGTTGGTAGGCATCCCCTTGGGGATGAGTCCAACACTGTTTGGGTCCTGGACCCATTCGTACATGAGATTCCCAACTCAGCCCGAAAAAAAAGCCGACGGTCACTGCAATAATTTGCAACGTGTCTGGATTCGTTATCAATACTCCGATATTAAATTTAATAGTTTTTGAAACGTATAGTTGTAGAGCAACAAAACTGAAAAACATTTGCGTGTCCAAAACATATCAAAATTATTCTACGCAGTGTCTTTTATATGATGGCACAATCCGTTTTCTACTAGGATTTACCTATTTACCTTATATTTTTTTATACCTATCGCTTGGCCTATTAGTATCATTTACGTTCTTAAAATTTGTATTCTGCTGCTGTTAGTTCTTTGTGACATTTTGTATCTTCCGTCATATTAAGAATATTATGGACAAAAACAAAATTTCACAAAGTCTAATAAATCAGAATTAACCGAATATACAAAGAACCACGTGGAAGCATTCGAGTAAACAAGCAAATATTGGCTGTTTTAGGGGTATATCTTCGTTAGTTGTCGCATGGATGCACGCGCAGTACCGAAATCATACTCTTCGACGTCACAACCAATAGCAATGCGTTTACACAAGCTGCCAATTATTTGAAATTATCCGCATTTTCAATTCGTTATAGCGGTTGTTTGTGACAAAAAAACGACATGCAAGTCGTTTTCAAGCAATATATTCTTATGATTTATAGCACATTTTTGCTAGTTCAAATTTTAGTCAAGTCCCCTATTATAGTTTATATGCAAACAATACATCTGTGTGGTACTTTGAATTTGCAAAACCTTGAAAGCAATGGAAATCATGTTAACATCATACCGTACAAACCCTTAAAAACATCATACAGGTTAAATTAATAGAAGCTTAAGAATAATCTGACTTACTTTACAAACGCATGAAAAGCACGTTCCTTTCACGATTTCATCCACGGAAACCTTGGCTCCTTCCGTTAAACAGGTTTTTCGGAAACCCACTGCAACAAAAATATATGATTAGGATAATATACAGTGCGGAAAAGCCAAATGGATTAGTATCCTTGGGTAGCAGTATATTTAGGCTACTTTACTAGGTCAATGTAGTTTATTTTTGCTGTTTTCGTTACGTAATTAATTGTTGGTTATTATTACAATGATACGAGTTTGTCAAAATCCTATTTTTATGTATACCTATTTTTTCTCGTACCTTCGCTTAGAAAATATTGAGATGCGGCTTTTACCATTCTTTTTAAGATTTCAAGAAAATTATTAAAAAATATAGCATCGCATTTGGGGATTCCCAAAAAAGTTGAAAACAAAACAATTGTTCAATCACCGCCAACCAGCGAACGTTAAAACCAGTGTAATTAAACTATGATATAATATTTTATTATGCACTGAATTCCCTTTTAAATGATACTAAGTTTATCAAAATCCATGGAGCGGAACAAAAGTTATATCAGTTTTATTGAGTCAGGTTTCCCACTCACCCCTACCAGTTATTTTACACGATAGAGGAAAAAGTACTGGAGCAAACTCACGTAAAATGATCTAATGATTCCGAATATTTAAATTTTGTGGTACTATAACGGTAGATCTATTGTAGAAAAATGATGTTTTTGTGATATTTACTGTGAACTACGCCCTCTAGCGGTGGAATAGGAAACTTGAAAATAATTTACAGCAGTTTCTCGTAAACGAGTTTATAATACAGATTTTTTTCTCTAAGTTGTACGATGAATAGTTTCTGAGAAACATCGGGTTACCTCTCTTAATCAGACACCCGGTAAAATAACCAGAATAATGAATTTATTCCATTTGACTTCCCCACACTGTATGTATTGCGGATCTGATTAAGAAGACAAGCTGTTTCAAGATTACTATTTTATAAAAAATGGTTATTTTTACTGGACGTTGAATGTTTTCGCTTAAACTAGTTTGTTCCAAAAATATATACAAAATTGATTGTGGAAAAAATACAGAAAAAAATTTATACGAAGAAAGGTCAGTGCTAAGATTTTCTAAATACAAGGGATGTCTTTTATATTTTGCATATAAAGCTAGAAAGAAACTGTAGATAACTTTTAAACACCATCGTTTTTCAAAATATTCTCCACGAAGAGAAATGCAGTTTTGTATCCTTTGGAACCAATTCTGGAAGCAGTGTTATTCCACTCGCTTGTTGGTACATTCAAAAGAGAGTTCGTCGTTGGGGGTTGGTTTTTCGAAACTCGGCAATTACTTCCGACAAACAATTCCATATGTACCAATCAGCAGTAACGGTTCTTTGATCTTGCAGAGGAATTGTTGCTACATGACCCGCTTTTGAGACAAATATCGCCACCATCTTTTTGGAAACACTTCGAGAACGGATAACTTTCGTCGGTTTTGGGCCATCTTTGAACACCCAAAGAGCCGACTGTCGTTTATTTTTGGGTTCATAAGAGTAAATCCAATATCAACGAGAAATTGTCGATTGATGTGGTGCTCCGGCATTGCTCCGACTTGTGCAATCGCAATCGGGGTGCTTGTCCGCTTGGTTTCTTTTTTTTCTTTATCCATGGATAGTTCCACGAGTAGCTAGGGAAATATGAAATATACGTCCACTCCTGCGGAGCCCCGAATGCAGGATAAGGGTATTCAAACTGGATATCCCAAGGTATCCAGAGTCCGCATATTAGCTATGAAGCTTCCCCTTGACCACGCATTCCTCGGCATAAGCTGTTACACCTTGACTTAAGGGGGGTATTTTATTGTGGTCTCCTTCCACTTGGCCAGCTGTTTAAGGCAATTCCCCACATTTGTGAATATACCTCATCAGCCACCTTCCAGGTTTCCACGAGCAAACTACTGCTCCGACGATGCCGATGGCTCCGACAACAGTCCACTCTCAACGCTGAAGCTTCTGATATCGGATTTCTGCATCATCATCACTGCAGCAGGTCCGCCGATGTCTACTTGTTCGTTGCCTGACATTTTATTAATTTGTTTTTTAGTAATTTTTTCATTTTCAATTTTTCAAAAGACATAGATAAGCTATGTCGTTCCTAATTTTTTTTAATATTATTCTGCCTGTTCTTTACAAGTTGTCACTTTTTTCAAAAGATATGGATAACCTATGACTTGATTTTCGACCCTCGTAACGTTTGTCAGCGATTTTTGATTATGGAATATGAAAGATTATTATATTATCAGGTATAAATCAGTTCTTTTTCAACCAAACCCACAAGGCATTCTTGTTGAGACAACTTAGAAAATTGTAAGACATTATTGAGCGAAAATTACCAACTACGTTGTTATATGCCACACTTAAAAGACAACCCTCGTAATACGATACAAAATATAATTGTCATTTTTATTGATAGGGTTATCAATGATTTATTTATAATAAATGGAGAAAAAGAAAAAAGACAATTAAAACAGCATTCAAAACTATCTTTGAGGTTACACTCAAGGTAGTAGTTAATACATTGATATATTTCAAAACCAATGACATTTATTCACAACTACAAGTTTCTGACATAATTTATTATAAATCTCCTAAGATTGCATCACGTTTTGAATATCTATCTATATTGAAATCAGATACTTGGTAATGTATAAAGTTACTAATTTCGAATTGAAATTAAAGATCGAAACTTTCAATTGAAATAATACGAATATAGTTCAGGATAAAGCATGGTTTCTTCAAATGAATATCGAATCTATCCACAATTTTTTTTTAAGCTTGCTTCTTATTGCACGACATATGACTTTTGGGAAGGCTAGTGAACTCGTGAAACGTGTGATGTTACGAAAAAGCGTTCGTCACGCGATGACTCATTAGAAAGAGGGAGAGAGAGACGCAGGCTATAGTGTACGTTCAGTGCAGAGATAGAGAGAGAGAGACGCATTGAAATAACGCGCGATACTATATAACCAACGCTGCGTTAAAATTTTGAAAAATGGTCAAAAATTGTCAAAATTTTGAAAAATGGTAAATAATTATAAAAGACTGTCAAAAATGGTCAATAATTGTTAAAAATTGTCAAAATTTTTGAAAAATTGTCAATAATTGTCAAAAACTGACAAAAATTGTTAAATATTTTAAAAAATGGTAAAAAATTGTTAAAATTTTGAAAAAATGGTCAATAGTTATAAAAAACTGTCGAAAATGGTCAATACTTGTTGAAAATTGTCAAAAATGGTCAGAAACTGTCAAAAATGGTCAATAATTGTTAAAATTTTGAAAAACGGTCAAAAATTGTTAAAATTTTGAAAAAATGGTCAATAGTTATAAAAAACTGTCAAAAATGGTCAATAATTGTTGAAAATTGTCAAAAATGGTCAGAAACTGTCAAAAATGGTCAATAATTGTTAAAATTTTGAAAAATGGACAAAAATAGTCAAAATTTTGAAAAAATTGTCAATAATTGTCAAGATTTTAAAAAAATTGTCAATAATTACAAAAACTGTCAATAATTGTTAAAAATTGTCAAAAATGGTCAATAATTGTCAGAACCTGTCAAAAATGCTCAAAAATGGTCAATAATTGTTAAAATTTGAAAAAATGGTCTAAGATCGCCAAATTTTTTAAAAATTGTCAGAAATGATCAATAATTGTCAAAATTGGTGAATAATTGTCAAAAATGGTCAATAATTGTCAAAAATAGTCAATAATTATTAAAATTTGAAAAAATAGTCGAAAATTTTGAAAAAATGGTCAATAATTCAGTCAGAATCTGTCAAAAATTGTTAAATATTTTAAAAAAGGACAAAAATAGTCAATAATTGTCAAAAAATTTGAAAGTTGTCAAAAATGGTCAATAATTATCAGAAACTGTCAAAAATGGTCAATAAATTGTTAACATTTTGAAAAACGGTCAAAAATTGTTAAAATTTTGAAAAAATGGTCAATAATTATAAACAACTGTCAAAAATGGTTAATAATTGTTAAAATTTTGGAAAATGGTCAAAAATAGGTCAAAATTTTGAAAAAATGGTCAATAATTATAAAAAACTGTCAAAAATTGTCAATAATTGTTAAAAATAGTCAAAAATGATCAATAATTGTCAGATCCTATCAAAAATGCTCAAAAATTGTTAAAAATGGTCAATAATTGTTAAAATTTCAAAAAATTTTCTAAGATCGTCAAAATTTTTGAAAAATTGTCAAAAATGATCAATAATAATTGTCAAAACTGTCAAAATTGGTCAATAATTGTTAAAATTTGAAAAAATAGTCAAATAGTCAAAAATTTTGAAAAAATGCTCAGTAATTGTCAAAAATAACCAAAATTTTTGAAAAATGGTCAAAATTTTCAAAAAATTGTCAAAATTGTGGAAAAATGGTCAATAATTATAAAAAACTGTCAAAAATGGTCAATAATTGTTGAAAAATGGTCAAAATTTTTGAAAAATTGTCAAAAATGGTCAAAAATGCTCAATAATTGTCAAAAATGGTCAAAAATGCTCAATAATTGTCAAAAATGGTCAATAATTGTTAAAATTTTGAAAAATGGTCAAAATTTTTGGAAAATTGTCAAAAATGATCAATAATTGTCAAAATTGGTCAGTAATTGTCAAAAATTGTCAAAAATTTTGAAAAAATGGTCAATAAATGTCAAAAATGGTCAAAATTTTCGAAAAATGGTCAAGCAAGCTTCTGTCGGCGGTCCGACGACCGCTCACCTTTTTTTTTTGCTTTTGACTACTGGAGCTGAGCCCACTCACCAAACCATCTTGCAGAATCTCTTCAAATGATAATGTGAACTTTTAAGTATTTTTGCAAATTTTTTATTATTATATTATCAATATAGTGACGCCTATACAGCGTTGCTGAAAAGTTTCGCACCAAGAGATTATCTTTGAAACGGATAAAGGGAAAGTTATGAAATTCTAGGACGATGAAGCAAGAGCTTCCTAGCACCATGCCCAGACTATTAAAGAAGGGACTGGGATAGAAGTGTACGGGCCAGAAACCAAACACTCTGGAAGTTTGTGAAAACCCCAAGTATCTTAAGTGGAATTTCATGCCATAGGAAAGTGTGCTCAGTTCAATATTAAGAAGGACTGGTTCTGGTCTGATAAAATCACCTGTGTCTCTTGCAAGGGAGTCTGCCTTTTCGTTTCCATTCATATCAGCATGGCTAGTGTTACTTTGTTGAGTCTTCCTATTGAGGAGAGTCTTTTTGGCAGTTTTATACCAATTTCAACGATATCCGGTAAGAGATAAGTGTTTTTAAAGCCTGTTGGTTGTCCGAGAAAATTTTCATTGCTCTGTGTATTGGTTTCCTCCTATCTCTCCGCACATGAATCAATAGCGTAAATTTGGGCCGGAAATACAGTTCCATAGAATCTTGAGGAGGTTGATACGTCTGCGACCGTATACATCTGTACCAGAGCCTGAGGTTGTTTTTGAGCCATCCGGGTACCAACAGTTATCTGTTCGTAGTAGTTCCTTCTTATGGAGGATTCAATTCAGAATTAGTACTACGGTCTTTAATATTGGTTAATATATACGTTGGACGTTGGTAAAATATTATGACAGTGTGATTCATAATATTGTGAGTGAATGAGATGGACAACGCAAAAATAAATAAATCAAATCAATCTATTTGTAACGAACGTAGCTGGCTGTCAAGATCGTTAGTATTCCAAAAAGAGCGTGAATTAAAAGTTGTTGTAGATTTATGGAAAATATCACAGCAATATCCTGGTCAAAAAACCCTCGGAGTCGCTGACTAACGAAATATTAAACCTCAGCAGGGTCCAGAGAAAGTGACGGGATTACTCGCCGGTACCTGTATACAAAACGTGCCTTTTTAGACCTATTCAGAAGAACTTTTTAAATATACATTTTCTTATGTGGAGTAGTTGAAACGAAGGACAGTTTTGGTAACATTAACGCACCATATCGGCAAACAAAATAATATTTTTTGCTCTGGGAAGCAATTTTAAAGAAAACATAAATCTATGGTTAAAACTCAATTAAAAATTCACATTTATGGTAAAGTATTTATCCGCAACACCATACCATCGTTATGCTATAATGAAATTGCATATTTGCCATCAAAACAAATAGCTGCATATAAAGATAAGATCTGAACGTCCGATTTAAAATAAATCAAGAAATAATTTACGAGTTGAGGCCACGCAAAACGCAAAGAAAGTGGAAATTAATTAAAATTGATGCACTCTCTTTTATTAAGATTGACAGATGGAATTTTCGTAGTGAAAAAAAATTACACATAATAAGTCGTTTGTAAGTGGTTAAAACTTCAACAGATGTATCCAAAGGAAACTGGTTGTTGGCTGAATACAAATACATCATACTTAATCATTGGTGATTTTTATTAAATTTTTTTCGAAAGAGAACAGTCAGCGGCGTACTTTTATTATTAATTATTAAGGAAACATATTTTCACTACTACATATTTTAATGTAATTTGTATATAATAGTTACTTATTGTATAGTGTTTTATCCACGCAAAAAAGTTTAATTTTCTCAAGTGGTGAAAATACCTATCACTAAAAATGTACTTCACAACCTGTTGGAATCAACACTTTGTCGAAAGTTCCTTCAAGAGCTGCTTCATTTTTGAATCTAACAAACGCAGAAGCTTATAGCAGCCATTACAACTCTACTGGCTAATAAAGGTGCTCACCTTACGAAAATTTAACGACATGGTGAGTGGAGACGCTTCGCTATAGCAGAAGGTTGTATCGAGGATTCTATATCTGATAAGCTTGATATCACAAGGAAGATCCAAGGTACTCCTGATACTAGTCGTTCCTTAGAAGAGGAGCCATCCACTGTTTCTAAAGATTTATCAAAAACTTCGACATTCACTATGCTTTCTGAAACCGATGATAACTACCAAGCTTGTTATTAATGAAAACGAAGTGAAATATGATAAAACAAAAAAGGAAATGCTTATTAATATAAATGTCAATGTTAATATTAATATTAAATAACTAAAATGTGATTGATTTAAGATTGTATTTTTCATTGTTCCACTAGAGGATAAAGTGGTACTTTATATGCTTAATAAGTGTGGATAAAACTCCAATTATAATATGATTGTGGATATTATAGAAAAATAGACAAAACAATAGTAGATACATAATGAGGAAAATAAGTGAAAAAATAAAATATATCAACCAAAATATAGACATTTGCAAACACACTCTGCGAGAGATACTGAAATAAAACGTTTACGGCGAAAGAAAGCATGTATCGATAGAAACAATTCGTGAGTGGTTCCGAGAAAAAATTCCTGATATAATCTAGCAAAAGATCCATTATTAGCTGGATAGAAAATTTTTAATGGATCTTCCTGAGGTAGGATCCAAGAGGTTACAGTTTTTCAGGAAATGTTCCTAAGAAAAATGTACCAACTCATATAAACCAGAGGTTTTGTATGAAATGTGGATTTTTAGCGAAGGTAGTATGATAAAAACATGGCAAGATAATACTGTATTAGCTATGTGCAAGAAAACAGGACGGTTTTGTTGAAGATTATAGCACCTGTTATAAGGGATGTTAAAGCAGTGTAAGGGTATAAATAAAGATATTAAACACCCTTTGAATATCTCAGGGTTAAGGAAGGGGTTCTTAAGAGGACAAATAAAACTATCGCGTTATGTAGATATATGATTATTGAATACAATTGATTGACCTAACAGGTTGTAGGTCATACAGATTACAAGTATGTATATGAAGGTAATCACAAAAAGGGGCTCTTACAATAATACGAAATGAGAACCACCGATATAATTAAACTTCATATATCAAATTTGGCAAATCTGACTTATGTCTAAAATTATAACCACGTGCAAATTTGAGAAAAGTATAGATGAATATAATTATAATATATATGAATTTATTGAAAATCACCCAAAGTATGCATACCCAGGACTCACAGTATTTATGATTTACTTAGAATTAATATATCGTATATACAAAGATTACCGAAGGTAAATATCGTTCTAATTGGATATACAAAGGTAAGATACTGGGGCTTAATATTAGGGGAATGGGACTGATAATGGGAACTGATCGTAAATAAGAACTTGTATTTGCTATAGATCCGAATACAGCTTGATGCCGATTATGGAACTATGCACGGGTGACATGGTGGCAGCAAAGATTATACTCGAAAAAGATGGGGTAGTACTAGAGACAATAATAGTGTCTCTGTATCTTCCCATCGATTCAGAAGAACCACTACCGGGGACTAACATGGAGAACCTGATGGAATACTCAAAGAGACATAATCTGGATGGGCTGATACCAACGCACACCATAGCAGTTGGGGCAGCAAAGACAACAACACCAGAGGTAAGAAACTATTTGACTATCTATGTACTACTGAACTTGATATTGCGAATGTGGGTAATACGCCTACATTTAGAACATCGAGGGGGGAATCATTGATAGATGTAACTCTTTGCACTTTACGTGTCAGGGAGATGATTCGCAAGTGGCATGTATCGGATGAACCATCTTTATCTGATCATGCCCAAATATACTATGAAATTAACGTAGAAAAGTCGGTTATTAGAACATACAGGGATCCTAAGAGCACTGACTGGGTATCTTATAAAGAGGACCTGCTTTCTAAAATCCGTTCACACTCAGGCAGACCAAAAACTGCTGAGGATTTAGAGGGAGCAGCCGTATGGCTGCAACAGTGTACACTGACCTCTTATCATAACAACTGTCCGATAAAGGAGAGTCGCTCTTCTAGACAAGCCGTCTGGTGGAATAAAGAGCTGACATCGCTAAGGAAAAAAACAAGACGCTTTTTCAACAAAGCGAAAAAAACGGGTAACTGGGAAGCGTATAAGGCTAAACTAGGTACATACAATAAAAAAATAAAAGAATACAAGGAGAAGTCCTGGAGAGAATTCTGTGAGGACATGCAAGGTGTCCCTGACAGCGTCAGAATCAACAGGATTCTCAAAAGGGATACTTCTAACAAACTTGGCTCTATTCAGTTGCCGAGCGGAAAGTTTTCAAAAACTGAGGCAGAGGCTCTAGATCATCTCCTCAGAGTGCACTTTCCAGGTTCGGTAAAGATAGAGTCAAGCTCTGACAACAGGCCTGTTACCAAAACAAAGGCAACCAAAGAGGACTGGGAACTCACGAATAAGATATTCAGACCCCATCTTATCAGATGGGCCGTGAACTCATTTGACCCCTACAAAACTCCAGGACCAGATGGCATATTCCCCAAGCTTCTGCAAGAGGGACTAGACATCATAATGGGTCCTTTAGTTCTGATACTTCGAAGCAGCCATGCTCTAGGGTATATACCAATTGCATGGAGAGAGTCAAAGGTGGTGTTTATTCCTAAACCAGGAAAAGAAACGTACACCCAGGCTAAATCCTACCGACCAATCAGTCTGACATCATTCATGGTGAAAACCATGGAAAAAGTCTTACAAATGTATTTACAAGAAGGAGCGCTTAAGAGCATCCCTTTATATAGACTACAATGGGCTTATCAAGCAGGGAAATCAGGTGAAGCTGCCCTGCATAATTTGGTCTCAGGTCTCGAAAGGAGCCTGAATCATAAGGAAGTAGCCCTTGCAGCATTTCTAGACATCGAAGGTGCTTTTGACAACACATCGATGTCATCAATTAACTGATCCCTTAAAAACAGAGGGATCAACAGTACCACATGCAAATGGATAGGATCCATGCTTGAGCATAGGAGAATAACAGCACATATGCATGATAAAACATACACTGTTAGGACAACTAAAGGATGTCCTCAAGGTGGAGTACTTTCACCACTTTTGTGGAACCTAGTTGTGGATGACTTGATCTGTAGGTTGAATGATCAAGGCATATGGACGCAGGGCTTTGCGGACGACATAGTGATTGTCACCAATGGGAAATTCCCGGAGGTGGTTATGAATGTCCTACAGGAAGCACTGCGAATTGTGGAGGAATGGTGCCTTACAGAGGACCTTTCAGTTAATCCAAAAAAAAACAAACTAGTTGCTTTTACGAATAGAAGAGTTCTCCCGCAGGGTAGAGTACTGTTGTTCGGAGAAGAACTAGAAATATCCAAAGAAGTCAAATATCTGGGAGTGACCCTTGATTCCAAACTGAATTGGAAGACACACCTGGAAAAAATTACTACCAGGGCGACTAGGCTTTTCTGGCAATGCAGAAGAGTTATGGGCAAAACCTGGGGAATACGACCTGAGGTGGTTCACTGGCTCTACACAACTGTGATAAGGCCAACGATCACCTATGGAACAATAGTCTGGTGAAGGAGGACAGAAGTGTCCTCTGCGGTTAATATGTTAACTGCAATCCAAAGACAAGCGCTTCTTGGTATTACCGGGGCAATGAACAGCACGGGGACAGCATCAATGGAAGCCCTTATTGGACTTCCTCCTCTAGAACTTTTTATAAGGGCGGAGGCAATGATGGCAATTCTTAGGCTGAAATCGGGAAACTTATGGTCCCCGAACAATGTTCGAGAAGGACACACTGATACAACTGGGACATTACTAGACGAACCCATATTTCACATGAGTTTTGATAGCATGACACCAGAGAATATATTCACTGAGCGAGTGAATATCATCATCCCATCTAGGGAACAGGTGATGCACCCAGGTAATTCTGGAGAAATCATCTGGTTCACCGATGGCTCCAAAACAAACCATGGCACTGGGGCTGGTATAAAAGGACCTAGAAAGAGAATGTTCTTTAGCCTTGGTCGATATACGACTGTGTTTCAAGCAGAGACGATTGCCGCTATAGCCTGTATTGATGAAAACATCAGAAGAGGATATACCGGACAAAAAATTGAAATATTCACTGACAGCCAGGCTCTGCTTAAGGCTATCAGTAATCCTACAACTAGGTCTAGACTGGTGAAAAACTGCAAAGAATCCCTCAACAGGCTGGCAAGAGACAACAAAGTGTCTCTAATATGGGTGCCGGCACATGAGGGTATTGCAGGTAATGAAATGGCGGACCAGTTAGCTAAAGAAGGCTCTAAAGGAGACTTCATAGGTGCGGAACCGTTTTGTGGAATCACAAAAGATTGCATAAGAGGGGAAATCGGGAACTGGCTAGATAGGGAACACCAATTCAAATGGAGGGTGACACGAGGGCACCTTCATACAAAGAGTTCACTGAACAAGGTAGACAAGGAACTCTCAACCAGGCTACTGAAACTGGGTAAGAGACATTTGAAGACAGTTACCGACCTGGTGACTGGACACTGCACCTTGAGGAAACATCTGTACAATATGGGCAAAGTTAGTGAACCTATGTGCAGAAAATGTGAACTTGATGATGAAACACCTACTCACATACTCTGCTTCTGCGAGGACTTACAAGAACTTAGACGGAAGCACTTTGGAGAGGAAGTTATACAACCATCACAACTACTGAAAATCCCTCCAGTCAAACTAGTGACCTTTATAGAAGACACGAAGCTACTGGAATGGAAGTAGATAACATGGGAAATGGTACAAAGATTCAGATCAAGTGCCTGGGCTGATGAGCACAACCCAACTTATGAATGAATGAATGAACCTGTCCTGAATGGTTGGTTCTTCTCCTTTACCAGTAGCTTCTAAGAGTTCAAAAGATATGCTATATGTGAATTTATAAAGGTGGAAAAGGATAAAGAATGTACTGAATTTGTAAAACTACCACTTTGTTAATGAATGATTGATTATCAGTCATATCTGATTATCAATCAATTTATTTTATTTTATTTTCTTGGTCTGACAGATGTCAATTTAACCTAGATGATCCAAATGTAAACATTTGAACCTTTGAGAGATATATTTTATTTTTAACACTAAATACCTTATATTCTGAAACTGATCTTGCTCGCAATCACTACTTAAGAATCATTCTCTATTTGTACATATATTTTTAGGGAATTGAAGTGGATATGAACGTCTGGAAGATGAACTTCTGAAGATGTAGTATATGTGAGATTTAAAAGAGGAAATGTAGGTCAATTACGAATACTAAGTAAAAGTAGTATGATTAAAATACAAAATAAACACAAATATGGAGAGTAAGTCCTAATATTTATTTATTTTCACTATAATTTGTTGGTAAAATTTGGCATATTGAGTAAGTATTTGCATGTAACTTTTGACCTGTTACGAGATGCAGGTGTAATTTTTTAAGGTAACCGAAAAACCGGCAACTACTATGAATAAACTACGAAAACTTAGTTCAAAACCAAATTTATATCCAACCTAGAGGACCCATTTTAATTATCATGGATAACGCCAGTTACCGTTAACGATTCGTGGAACCAATTCCATTTTGTCTAAAACAAAATTACAATCTGGTAATCTTTAAGTCTAAAAATATCAATATTCAAGGGAGACTTATGAAGTATCAAATGGGAAATTATAAAAACAAAGATGCCAAAAAAAGCATTATTTGGACTGCTTTATAAATCTATGGATCACAAAATTTTACGTTTACCGCCATATCATTGCCAGTACAACGGTATTGAAATGGTTTGGTCAGAAAGTAAAAGATTCTACGATCAAGAAATTATTAAAACTAATGGATCTCCAAATAATGTAATTCGGACTTAGAATTAAACACTTGAAAAAATTACCAAAACCCATTGGCCAGAGTTTATTCTAAAAATTTTTCGTAATTACCCCAAGCAAAAAAAGGGGGATCAAGCGGTAATATACGTTTATACTATATATGGCGCAGCTATCAAGGATAGCTGCGTGTACTTTTTACAAATAAGAACCTAATATTGTCTATTATTTTTCAATCAGACTCTACACAATGTTTAACCAAAAAAATTTGCTTGATTTAAGACAAAGAACATATGTTGTCATCGTTTACTAGTAGTTATTTCCTAGTACCGAAACTGAAATCTGTAACTACCATTTTCATTTCGTAACTACCATTTTCGGTCTGACTACCCATTAGAATAAACTCTGCCATTGGCAACATTACATGGAACATTGCGGCAAACTAATTTTGAAATACTAGGAAATTGAAAATTTTGTAGACGATTCCGATATCGATCCTTTGATAATAACCGACGGTGGTAGTTCATCAGAAGAAGGTTTTTCAGATGATGAAGACATCTGATATTATTTGTTGGATCTTGCGTTTTTATATACGTAATTAATGTGACATATATTTTGTACATTCAACAACTTTCAGTTTTAAAATATTTTTTATTTAATAATTTATATATAATACTGTGTTTTGCTTTATTCTACAATAGAAATATGAAAATAAAATATAATCATTTACGTTGAGTTATTATAATTGAAGCTTTTTATGACGAAATTCAATCTTGATTCATCCTTGGGTCTCTGAAATATTTTAAACCTGGATGCCCTATTGCAACACTTTCGCTTAACAAGTAAGCCTGGTTTAAAAAATTAAACTTGCTGCACCGTCATATAAGCGAAGCTCAACTCCACGTAATTTTAAACATAGCTTTCTCCATGGCTTATTTTCAAGCAGTAGATATGCGTCTGCGCGTTTATATGTGTTCTGACGTTCCGTGTTATTTTTGATTTGAACATTTCTGTAACTTGTGACAATCTAGCTAGTACCTATATAACCTAATTTTTTGATGTTGGTGTTTATTAATTCTAACTGATTTAGCAAAACCAAAGAATACCCAACTAACAAGAAGCGAAACTTCGGATAAAAACGAGTTCACAGTCGCAATGTTTTGAATTAGTAGTTATATGTCATGCGATCACATGTAGGCCTCTTGCTTATGGTCTTTACAGACCAAAATTAGAAGAGTTTGCTTATAGGTTGAAATTATTTTCTTAAATGATCTCTTTCACGTCTATATTGCCAACGAAAAGTGCGGAAATAGTTACTGATGGAAAATACCTAAATAATACATTTGATAGGCATTTATTATGGTTCTCAGTGTATGACAAAGTTATCTGTCACCTTCAGGGCTATTCATTTTTGACCCTCCAACATCAAAGGATTTTCGCCGGGCATCACTTCTTGTTGTTGAGTATTCTTTGGCAAAACATAATTGATTTAGAAGAAAATCTTGAAGATTCTTGATGGAGAACCAAAAATTTTAGTTTAGAAACTTGCGAAAAGGACTTTGAATGTTAAATTCTTTTTCCACGATACTTCTTTTTCTTTTCACTTTACCACGTCCGTATTTTTGCATTATATTATATCTCTATATTTTTAACCCAAATTCAGGCAAAGCATGTTTTCGTCTGAATTCAAATTTGTCGATCAAATTCTCTTTTATCTTTCCATAATAGAAATCGGATTATTTGTATTGAGCAAATGTAGCTAAAAAATATTAGAAAGGTTTGGTAGCTTAGACACTTTTAAAGTATTTGAACTATACTGCATAGGTTATCTATTGTATACTGGAGCTGTCAACAGGAATGACATCCTAATTACTAAAAAATTAACATTCCTATTATATTCAAGTAAAGACATACGGTATTGTACGTAAGTGCCAAACCAAGCCAAACATGGTGCAATGAAAGATATGAATTATCAATGAGCTGCACTTTGTTCAGTCCCACATTTTTTCTAAAGTGGTGCAATCGGCCATTAGTTATCATATTTCCATGTTATACTTTGCTCACGTCCAGTCACTGAGCATTAGTGAACGAAATGGTAAACGCATTCAATGGCTGCTGTCTATAAAGTATGGACTCCGATATTTGATCCTTTAAATTCATAAATTTAACAACCAGTTACAGTTTGAAACCGAAATAATAAACTATATTAGCAGTAAGATCAGATAGAAGGACTAGTCCTATTTTCCAGACTATATAGTTCCTTCCTCAGTTTTTTTTCATTTCGTCACGTATCAGTAGCGTGGTACAAAGTCATGGCAAAAAGTAGGGTCAACACAGATATGGCTTTGAGGAAGCAAGACGGTAAATATACCTAAAATGAGGAGGATAGAGTGAGATTCTAATTAAAAACTCATTTTCCTGGGAGTAGCCCAAATAGGGGAGATAATCCTCTCGAAGGTCATAACAGACCTTCGAGAGAAGGTAGCTAAGCACATTCATAGTAACGAAAGGTTAAAATGGGCTATGAACACCTTTTCACCTTTCAAGGCACCGGGAGCGGATCGAGTTTTCCCAGCATTGCTCCAGCAAGGACAAGACGAAATTCTACCACATTTGGTTAGGATCAGTCGAAGCAGCTTAGAACTGGGTTATATACCAGAAGCATGGAGAAGGGCAATAGTAACCTTCATTCCAAAAGCTGGAAAAAGGGACACAACAAACCCCAAATCCTTCAGACCAATTAGCTATTGACAATTATATTAGAGAGACTACCTCTCTACCCGCATCAGCATGCTTACCGGACAGGCAGATCTACGGAGACTGCACAGGTACAACTGCCGGAGGATATCCGAGATGCTCTAGACAACCAAGAAGCCGTAGTATGCGCCTTTTTGGATATAGAAGGAGGTTTTCACAATACTCCTCATGAGGCTGTCAAAATAGCATTAAATAGAAGAGGTGTAGACAGCACAACATCCAAATGGATGTCGGAACTGCTCACCACTAGAGTAGCAGAGACGAGGACGAGCAAAGACATTGTTTCCATCTGTACAACCAGAGGATGTCCACAGGAAGGAGTAGCATCCCCATTAATATGTGGAGCCTGACAGTTGACGAACTCCTGTGTGGTTTGACTGACCTCGGAATATTCTGTCAAGGATATGCCGATGATATTGTCATAACAGCCAGGGGAAAAATCGAAAATACCTTTTGTGACATCGTACAAAAGGGTCTGAACTATACAAATGGCTGGTGTAGTAGGCAAGTGGGCCTTAACATCAACCCCACCAAAACCATCTTAATAGCCTTCACTAAAAAAAGAAAGCTCAATCTCAAAACCATTAAACTTGATGGAAGCGAGGTTGAATGGAGACAAGAAGTCAAATATCTAGGTTTGACTCTAGACAGTAAACTTCTGTGGAACAAACACGAAAAAGAGATTATATACAGAGCAAAAATGGCTCTAATGGTGTGCTGTAATCTGGCAGGGAGAAATTGGGGTTGTAACCCAAAAATCCTGAGCTGGATGTACACTGGCATAGTGAGACCAATTATCGCTTAATGAGCCGTTGCGTGGAGTAGTAGAACTAGCCTATTGACAACGAGAGAAAGCCTCTCCAAAATTTAAAGACTAGCCTGTATGTGCAAAGCCAAAGAAAAGAGAAGATCTGACCATTGGAAAGATGTAGTAGGACTTGGACAATCAAAGATTCTTCTGGGTGTCTACAACCTGTTGAAATCAAATGAATGCATAAGTCAAAGTAAAACTGCTCAAAGAGGTTTAACAGGGATCCTTTCGGGACATTGTCGCCTGAATGGGCACCTGAAAAAGCTCAAATTAGTGGAGGAAGAAGAATGTAGATTCTGTGGCATGGAAGAAGAAACCTCCATCCACATACTTGCGAATTGCACAGCAGTTCAGAATCGTGGGGCACAACACCTTGTAGATTACTGGATAGAAGAGGGACATTTACCTAAGTTAAAGCCTGCATATATCCTAAAATTCCTCCGGGAAATAGGACTAAAGGAGCTTCTAGTCTCTGAGACTTTCCTCAGGAACTAAGTAGAAGTAAGGGGCACAATAGAACCTTTAGGTCTCAGGTCTCTCAGGTATAATGTAGATATGCCGTCTTTCGGATGAGACGATTAGCCCCAGTTGCAGAAATGGACCGACGTTAAATAACTGAATAAAAAAAAAGTCCTATTATCCCGTAGAAAGGTCTGAAGATAAAAAAAATATATTTTCATCGATTGTCATAGGGAGTTCCCCTCGTATGTACAGCTATTAATACACTTCTTGTTGACTAGGTCATGAGATATGTATCTCATACCATACATCTGTAAAGTGAAATTTGCACAAGGATTTTATTAAAATTTCTAGGTCAAAACAGTGACATAAAAAATTAAGGTGCGCATTACCTTTAGCTCCAACTGCTTCGCACACACTATTTCGTGTCTTCAATTACATTTTTGAGTTTTTTTTTATTGGTACATTAGTGTAATAGTTTTAACACTTATGGCTGTTTTACCATAAAAAAAGAATCAAAAAGTTTATTACACCATTATATCCTAAATAATTGAGAGCCATAAAAAGGTTTTTCTACGAGCGTGCGGAAAAGTATATATATATATATAGAAGGTGAACGGTCGTCGGACCGCCGACAGAAGCTTGCTTCTTATGCACAATAGAATGACCATTTTTCGTGAATTTTTCACCATTTTCCAAAAATTTCGACAATATTTGACCATTTTTGACGAATTTTGACATTTATTGACCGTCTTTGACAATTATTGACCATTTTTAACAGTTTTTCAAAAATTTTAACATATTTGGCAAATTATTGACGATTTTTCCAAAATTTTGACAATTTTTTCAAATTTTAATAATTATTGACCATTTTTGACAATTAGTGATCAATTTTGACAGTTTTGACAATTATTGATCATTTTTGACAATTTTTCAAAAATGTTGACCATTTCAGACCATTTTTCCAAATTTTAACAATTATTGACCATTTTTGACAATTTTTGAGAAGCATTTTTGACAGGTTCTGCCATTATTGACCATTTTTGACAATTTTTCGATAAATTTGACCATTTTTCAAAAATTTTGACCATTATTGACCATCTTTCCAAATTTTTGACAATTTTTGAAAATATTTGGCAATTATTAACCATGTTTTCAAAATTTTTGACAGTTTTGACGATTTTTCCAAATTCTTGACAATTTTTGACAATATTTAAAAATTTTAGATAATTTTTCAAAAATTTTAACAATTATTGACCATTTTTGACAGTTTTTGACGAATTTTGACAATTATTGGCCGTCTTTGACAATTATTGACCATTTTTGACAATTTTTCAAAAATTTTAAACATTTTTCGAAAATTTGGACAATTATTGACCATGTTTGACAGTTTTTGTCAATTTTTGACAATTTTTGACAATTTTTGACAATTTTTGACAGTTTTTGTCAATTTTTGACAATTTTTGACAATTTTTGACAATTTTTGACAATTTTTGACAATTTTTGACAATTTTTGACAATTTTTGACAATTTTTGACAATTTTTGAAAATATTTGAGAATATTTGGCAAATTTTTAACCCTTCTTTCAAAATTTTGACAGTTTTTGACAATTTTTGACCATATTTAAAAAATTTTGGCACTTTTTCAAAAATTTCAACATATTTGGCAATTATTAACCATTTTTTCAAAATTTTGACAATTTTTGACCATTTTTGACAATTTTTCACACCTATAGGTGTGCGAGCTCAGTGCGGCAAGAGAGACTGCGCACAGTCGCTTGAATGAGTTATCGCGTGATGAACGCTTTTTCGTAACATCACACGTTTTTCGAGTTCACTAGCCTTCCCAAAAGTCCTATGTCGTGGAATAAGAAGCAAGCTTCAAAAGATTCATCTCGTAGTTTAAAAAATTGCTTCTTAAGAGATTTCGAACAAGTTGAGACAATAGTATTTTGATTTTAGTTGGACGCCACTGCCTTTTAATACCAGGAAAACCACTAAATTTTTATTATTAAAACTAGATACTGTGTGAAATAAAGGATTCTCACTTTAGTGATCCTGGATATGTTAGATACAAATATGTTTAAGTGGTTGCGCAATTAGAAGAGCACCGAAATCATTATGTCTTATTTCATTATACCAATTCAATAATAATAAAGGTCTTTTATTTTTTCTAATCCCAATACCATACAGTTACAAATAAATATATATATAAAGAAAAATCAATAGGAGCCAGAAAGAAAACAAATGCATCGAAGACCAGGTGACTACCACACCAAATTGATATGGCAGTTTCTGTTTCTCATCTTAGGCGTTGAGTGATCCACAGAATAATTTAATAATAATAGTTTTAACACTGTTCAATAAAAATACAGTAATAATAAATCACTTATTACAAGTTATTGTTGCTGGAGAAGGTGGGGCATAGATATTAAAATATTTTTTGCACTACTAGCCTCTAAACCTAACTTTATTGACTTTTGTTGAGGTAGTAAAGTTGTTCATTATTAACCAAGGTAGAAAAATACAGAGCCTACTTGATTAGAACTAAATCTCAATCCATTTGACTGAATGTGAGGTTAACTCATGCAAATACAAAAAAGGGCCGTTCGGCAATTAACTCCGAAATGGAGAATTATAGGAGTGGAGCAGAAGCAGATTTCTCGTAGAGTAAAAGGATCATTTGTTACCGAACTCTCAAACTGTCAAACGAGGGACATCTATCAAACGTCAAACTCAAACAAATGTCATTCGGTGTAATATTTTTGTAGTTATATTTTAGTATTTTTATAAAATATGAATAATTATTACTTCGCAATTGTAAACTATGTAACCTAAAATGAGTATGAATTTTATTTTTTGGCTGGTAATCGAAATGCGCATATTCACTCCTAAAATCCCACCTCGCCGAGGTGGTACAAACTCTTTTCACACCACTCCACAGTAAACGAACGATTTAAAGACTTCTCCTTTTACTCGTTCTGTAATAACCGAACGGTTTAAAGAAGGAAGGAGAGTACTGAGTCAATGGAGTAGCATTGCCGAACGGCCCTCATAATATGAAAATATTATAAACTGACGTTTGTGTTTTACATTTGACAGAAGCATGAATGATTTGATTTTTAAGAAAATTTTGAAATTCATATTCGATTTTTATTAGTTTTAAAAACTAATTTAAAAAAAAATAAAATACCAGTAGTGAAAAAAATGCTATATGAGCCACGGTAGAAAAGTGTATTAATGTCTCGGATCCTTTAAAGACCTCGAAGCTTCGCTTCTTGGTCTTTAGTGGACCTCGACAATAATAACTCACTTTTCTACCTTGGCGCATAATTACTATTTGACATTCTTTTCGTTCACTAGATTTAATCCATTGTAAGTAAAATTGACACACTGAATATTAAAAAGATGCCTTGAAGATAATCTATAAGAGGTTCATACGAGATCATTGTTATAAATTGGTGTTTAACCACCAAAAGTAGTGGAGGTGTTGAGTTTATCAGTAGCGAGAAGATTTGAAGGACCAAAAAGTCGTAGATTAGCTGAGAAATCTTGTCATCTCCTGAGTAACTATCAGGCGAAGGGTTATTATCTCGTCGAATAGTCAAGCAGTCATTGAAGCTCTAGAATAACTTAATGAACTAGGCAAGAACAGCATCGTCTCCATACTGTGGGTTTCAGGACACACTGGGGTAGAAGGAAACGAAATAACAGATGGACTAGCAAAGATAGGGGCTGAAACACCCTTTTGGGTACCGGGATCCTTTTGCATCAGGGGTTAAGACAATCAAAAATACTCTTGGGAAACGCATAAAGAATGCATAAGCCAAGTTAAGACCGCACCAATAGTTTTAACAGATGTCCTGAGCCACCTGAATGAACACATCAAAAGACTATAACTAGTGGAGCAAATAGAATATAGATTCTGTGGAATTGAAGAAACTTCCATTCACCTACTTTAGGAGTGCAAGGTACTGCAGATTCCCAGAGGACAGCTCCTGGGAGACTACTGGATAGAAGAGGAAGACTTGTCTTAGCTGTCTAAAATTCTTGCGAGGAATAGGACTGAAGAAACTACTATCCTCAGGCAGTAAGTAGAAGAAATTGGCACGTACATACATACAATTGTCAACTTTCACTTACAAGACTGAAGAAGCAAAAAAAATTATAAACGAACTACTCTCAATCGCGAATTGATTTGGGTATTTAATATGTTCCTTAATGCTTCCCCTCACTGTATATTAAAAAATATATACATAATATTTCGGAGTAGTATCTATCTACTCTGAAAGCTTTCTCTGGTTTCGTAATAACAACGTCGTAAATCATTGTCAGTCGTCCATCTACTCCTCTCAACAATAATAATCCAAGTGGAAAGTTTTAATTTTACTACAATTTGTACATAAAAAACAAATTAATTTTTTTTAGAGGAAAAACGCGTTTTTCAACTCTTGCGTTAATTTAATACTGTTGATGCTATCAATACAGTAATTTGAGTATTTTAATATTGTTAGGGATCAGTAACTAGTCAGCAGTTATTTTTTACTCTATCATGTACGTATATTGTGCTCCCTTTTTTCTACTCAGTTTCTGGAGAAAGTTTCAGAGACTAGGTTGTCCCTCTTCTATTTACGTCTTCTAAGTGTTGTGAGGGGTACATTTAGGCGGTAGCGTCCTATTCAGTCTTGCTCTGCCTTAGGCTACTAGGTTGTAGTTTCCCAGGAGTATCCTTGATTGTCTTAGCCCTACTAGATCTTTCTCATCTCCCAACAGTGAACATACTAGAAGAGTAAACAGACGTATCATCTGATGCCAACATCATGAACAATGTCAAAGTTGTTGTTGGATTCCACAGATGTCTTATTATTTAAATGTACTAATCATTCGATGGCTCAAATTTTTTGTGGTTCCCAATATATGTATACTTACATTTAATTAGGGTTATTGATATAGTCTGTTTAATGATCGAAGTTTCCAATGGCCAGATCTATTTTTTTCGGTGTTGCCTATTTCTTCGAATATTACATTGGTGCTGATACCGTAAAAGATTTTCAGCCACCAAAAGTGTGTTCCAGCTCCTCTATTTGCTGGTTCATCAGCAATTTGATTTCCTTCTATTCCAGGGTGTCCTGCAACCCACAATATTGTGACGATATTGTTCGCGCCTAGTTTTTCTAGGAATTCGCATACCATTTTAGAACTGTGTGATCTCATTGCTTTAATGGTTGCTTGACTGTCCGACATGATGATAAACCTTTGCCTTCTATATTTTTCATCAACATTTAACTGGGTACACCTTCCTTTGGTGTGAATTTCCAGTTGAATGATACTTGAGGTTTTCCTCTGCTTCCAGAGTGTAGAATTCATGGAGACTATATAACGAGATCGGACTCCATGTATTCCAATTTCTGGTCATGGTCAGTTTAAATCTAATACCAAAAACATCTGACTGCAGAACAATAACAGCCAATCATAAGCCTTTCATACACTTTCAGTTCATGGTGTTTCATTGGTTTTTAGCTCATTTGATAGTAAGTGAGGTAAGTGAGGTTAGGAAACAGAAATGATATGATCAAAAAAAACACAAGTAGAAGTGAATCACAGTTTTACGCAAAACATTTATACCTAAACAAGGAATCATCCAGGGCTCCCCACTGTCCTATTTGCTCTACAATCTATCTGTGCTATTACAACTATTATTTAGCACCAGAACATTTAAATTTGCAAACATACATCGCT
This sequence comes from Lochmaea crataegi, assembly GCA_947563755.1. Classification (NCBI taxonomy): domain Eukaryota; kingdom Metazoa; phylum Arthropoda; class Insecta; order Coleoptera; family Chrysomelidae; genus Lochmaea; species Lochmaea crataegi. The sequence goes on along the minus strand of OX387433.1, from coordinate 23,125,052 downwards.
TTAATGTGGTGTAGGTGTGGGATGAAGCCCAAAGCCTTAAAACCCAATGCATAATCTTCAATCTGTTTAATAACAATAAAAAATACAATATATTTTTAATAAACTTACTAATGACATTAGTTGGACCGCGCTATACACCACTTGACTAAGCGACAAATTAACAATTTTGAGAAAAAAGCGTTTTACATTTTTCATGTCTCAAAAATGTAAGATATATCAGATTAAGCTGATTTTTTGTAGACTGGCTCAAACAATTGATAATTATTAGGTGCTTGCATATTTTCATCACAAAATACAGCTGTTATAAGCAAAAAACTGCTTTTCTAGTTGATGCTTTTTACGGTTATAGGTTTTGCATAATATGACTATGTACCAGGTTTGACTGTTGTTCATGTTATGCCAAACCACTGTGAAGGATTTGACTTATATTGAAGCCAGGTATGACATACCAGAACAATTTTTTCTTTGAACTTTTTGAATTATTATAGTTAGAAAAAGTAAATTATTTATATAATAGGAAAATTTTAACACTTTTTATAACTCGATTACGTCTTGTTCTTCTACTTCAAAATCTGCTTCATCAAAATCATAAATCCATCTGTCTTTTTCTACAATGGAATGTCCTATTAATTTTTTATATAATTTTTGATCCTCTTTTGGTATAAATCGTAAAAGGAATTTTAGGTCGTCAGATTTTTTTGAGGATATTGCTTTACCATTAGGCCAAAGATTGTGATTTTTGTCTGGTCGCTGATCGCCTGCCCCTTTTTCTTTCTATATTGATTTCCTGTGCTTCACTTTCAAAATCATTACTTTTTACAAAAATACTATAAATGGTTTTTTCTACAGTCGCGCGTAAAATGACTAATTACTGTATTCAAATGATATCGTAAAGTCGACAAATGCCGAGGATTGTTTCTTTTCGCTCGCTTATTTAATCAAACCACGCCCTCCGAATTAACTCAATTGGTGAATATTTATGGAGCCGCCCTTCTGACTTCTGACCTGACCTGACTTGACAATGGACAAAGGACAATTTTTGTCAAAAACTGTCAAAAATTGTCCAAAATTGTCAAAAACTGTCAAAAAAAGTCAAAAACTTTTATCACTAAATCCTTAAAGCCAGATGCCGAGTCAACGAAATATTGTGAAATATTCTTTACCTTTAAAACACTATTTTATTGATAAACACATTTTTTTGATCCTTAAATTATATGCGTGATGCTAGTAAGTATTTAATAATTATGAATAAAAAACAATATTAGATTTCTTACTTCAGAGGCCTATAGTTCGTTAACGAGGGAAGAAGGCACAAAATTTTTTTAAGAGACTATCATTATTTTCAGCCCCTCCATCATATCACAAGTTTTTAATACAAACTCCTGGTATATACTTGTGTAGAAGAGATGAAAGCTACTCTGCTTCTAATTGTATACACTGAATTAACTACAAAGCATATGCATTAACTATCTATTTTTTGTTTCTATCCGCAAAATAAGTTTCTTAAAGCTTTTACGGTATTACAAGTTTTTTTTCAACTTGCATTTTACCTTTGTCATTCGATATTTTATGCCCATTGTCTTGAGCTTTTCGTTTGTATCCCTTTTGAAGCTTGCTTCTTATTGCACGACATAGGACTTTTGGGAAGGCTAGTGAACTCGTGAAATGTGTGATGTTACGAAAAAGCGTTCGTCACGTCATTCTTCGTCTCTTTCTCCGCCGCCCGCTGCGCTAACTCTCCCCCCTCTCTTCCTCAGCCGCCTTCTTCTCTCTCCCTCTCTCTCTCTCTCTCATACACGCCGGCACGAGGGATTCCCAAACGGTCGGAAGAGAGAGAGAGAGAGTATCGGGCGACAAAAATTTTGAAAAAATGGTCAATAATTATAAAAAACTCAAAAATGGTCAATAATTGTTGAAAATAGTCCAAATTTTTGAAAAATTGTCAAAAATTGTGAAAAATTGTCAAAAACTGTCAAAAATGGACAATTATTATCAAAATTGGTCAATAATTGTTAAAATTTTTGAAAAATTGTCAAAAATGGCCAATAATTGTCAAAAACTATAAAAAATGGACAATTATTGTTAAAAATTGTCAACATTTTGAAAAATAGTGGATAATTGTTGAAGTTTTTGAAAAATTGTCAAAAATTTGGAAATATGGTCAAAAATGGTCAATAATTGTCAAAAATTTGGGAAAATGTTCCATAATTGTCAACAATTGTCAATAGTGATAAAAAATGGTCAATAATTTTGAAAAATGGTCTAAAATTTTGAAAAATTGTCAAAACTTTTGGAAAATTGTCAGAAATGGCCCATAATTGTCTAAAACTATCAAAAATGGTCAACAATTGTTAAAAACTGTCAAAAATTGACAATTATTGTTAAAAATTGTCAAAATTTTGAAAAATAGTTGAATATTGTCAAAAATTATTAAAGTTTTTGAAAAATTGTCAAAAATTTTGAAATATGGTAAAAAATGGTCAATAATTTTGAAAAATGTTCTAAAATTTTGAAAAATAGTCAATAAATGATACGAGCCGTTTCCAAAAATCGATTTAAACTCGTAATTTATAAAATCGATTAAAATTACGATAAAAATCGATTATAAGCAAATAATAATAGATTTATATAAAAATCTATTATTTTTTATCATCCCTATTCAGTAGATCTTTTTAAGGTTAATCATGATGAATAGCGAAAATGATGATTATTCTAGCACTCCTATTATAACCTAAGATAATATAAAAAACTGTTTTAATTATTAAAAGGGCGACTGTAGAAAAAAGTATGTGTGTTTTTCGAGCGTAAAGTAACATTGCCGCTTTTGAAAGATCTTTCTCAAGCGGCAATATGTTACTTTTACGCTCTAAATACACAAATAACTATTTCCTTTCGTATTTCTATTTGTTTAAATTTAAACCAGTTTATTTTATTGTTCCTTGCGTTCCTTTTCTAAACGCCCAGTACCATAAAAGTGTTCTCCTTCCATCCTGTGTACAATTAGAGGATTTTGCTCCTGCGCCTCCTTATGATATTTACGTAATCATTTGGAGAAAAGAGTCTCTATTACATTTTCAATGCACACTCTATGTCTCCAAAATCAATATCATTTGGGAGGAAACTGTGACCAGATGTCAAAAATCGTAATAAACAAGTATCTTTAATCAAAACAACGTGTAATGAACTACCGAACAAGACTGAACGCACAAGAAATATACTTCGCCAAACTTAAAAATTCGTTATAATGTCAAGAGTTCGACACACCATAATACTGGGTGTCACAGAAGTTTCTGAGCCATTTCAAATGCAAAAATCTCGGAACTCAGAAACGATAGGACTGTTTTCGATGAACAATTTTTTTATATAAAGTTTTTTCATTTTTTAATTTCATTTGTACAATTAGTGAAATCTTATAAAGGGTGTTGTAAAAAAAAATGTTATTTTTAAATGCAAATATCGTCTATCTCAAATGCAAAAATCTGGAAACTCAGAAACGATAGGGATGTGCGGTTTTCGGTATAAATGTTTAATAAGTGAAATCTTATATAGGGTGTTTTATAAAAATTGTATCTTTTAAATGCAAATATCGTCTATTTCTTTAAAGAAACATCCTATATATTTTTATTCTATCTGAAAGCTGAACTCTTCCCCGTTCCGAAAATGTATAATTTGTCGAAGTTTAGATGAAAAATAAGTAAGTTATTTGGTTTTTGATGATGATTGTTTATTAGATAAAGATGTCTGACACATACGTTTTAAATGAAAAACAATTACAAAATTTGCCTGCTAACTAATACATACGTTACAAAAAAATTATATCGAATGTTTTTGAAAGAAGCACGACTTAGTTAAAATGGGTCAAAAACTTCTGGGACACCCTGTAATATAAACGTATCAACTAGACAAACGCTGCTTGCATCGTTGGTTGGTCAACTGATACAAACTAACGCCGCATTAGATGTCACTTAGACACATGATGCAAATCGATTTGATTCTATAACTCGATTGGCACTTAGCTTTATCTTTCAAAACAAAATTGTAGTTTATGTAGTTTATACCTTCTACTACTAGATGGCATAAAAATCTCGAAAAACGACTTTCTGTCGCTTAGTCAAGTGATGTATAACGCGGTCCAGTTCATGCACAGGTTTTCGATATAAAATATATTTAAATAATTCCTAGCTCGGGTTTTCTTAAATTAAATTTAATTCCCTTCTTCCACTACCAACCACCATGTAATAATTTTTAACAACGTACACCCTGCCCGGTTTTAATTTTTACTATTTCTAGTTCTTACTTTGAGTTTTTGTCATAAGTAATATTTACTATTTTACTACTTTCATTTATAAAAACAAAGGTCTGTTTTTAGATGGTAATAACTACTCCAGAATGACGTCACTGACAGAGGTCATCCATATTGTGTTGGAGGGCACATATTCTGTTTAGTTTTCATTGTTTACTGGTAAACAACGGATAATAGTTAGACTTTAATTAAGAATTAGTTCTTAAAGGTATCTAAAATGCCATCGTTTGTTTCTAAAAAGCTCAATACTAACTGTTTCAAACAAAGTAACAGTATTATGGTGGTCCCCATAAGGTATTAAATTTAATACAATCGCGTTTTACTGAAAATTGATATTTTTGTTTATCAGAATTTCAAAAGTGTTCATACAATTATTTATAGACTTTATTCTGTTCAACTGAAAGTCTAAACATCAGAAATATGCTTTTGACATTTAACTTCGCTATACATCAACACTTTATCAGTGTAAAACATCAAAGAACATAAACTGAAGAAGAAAAAAACAATTTGTAAAATCGAAGATGAAGTTTATTTCAAACACTATTAATTAGGATTATTTCTCGGTACATACACGTATTTCCCATCGGTGTAGCTGTCAGTTGTTATTCTGTCATCATTTCAAGACACTCCCAGATGTGCAGCATTTAGACCAGTAACTGAAGCTCAATTACGCCAAAACATCTAATAATATGAAAATATTTTATAGAATACAGACATTTGGGATGGTGAGGACATTGATGAAGAATGGAAAACATAAGAAAGAATATGGGAAGCAAAAATATTAAAAATAAAAGAAAAGGGAGGCCAACCAAATATGAAATGAAACCATCAAGAAAAATGGAAAAACATGGATAGAAACAAAAAGAAAAGCTTCATAAACAGTTATACAGGGCGTTTCCAAAGTAATTTGAAATATTGTTGTCATTCGGGGTTGTGTAAACGAGTGATTTTGAATATCCCCACAAACGAAAATCCAGAAGAATGAGTTCAGATGACCTTGGGACCATGGATGTGGCCATACTCGTTCTATCCAACGGTCTGGAAAACGGTTATAAAAAAACTCCTCTACGATTACTGCAAAATGTGGAGGAGCCCATCATACATGAACCGAATACGTCTTCTAATTATGAGTGATCTTTCTAAATAACTAGAAAATTAAGATACGTATCACCGTTCAATCGTTGAGGAAGGAAAAATCTGAACATTGACCGAAAAGGAATGTGGGAACTGTGCTACAAGCCCGTGTGTGTTTATTATGAAAATTCATAATGCTATGTCTCAAGAAGTTGGCTCCATCTGTAAATAAAACAGTGATGGCAAAATGGAGATTGTTTGTAAATTTTCTTAAGATCCATTGGTAATACTGCATACGGAACGGATACTCATAAGGTAGCAAATGCTGAACACGCTGGACATTATATGGATACAATAAATTTTCTTTTAAAACACACCAAAACAGTTTTGTGGATAGCATTTACTAGTTGAGCAATTTTTCTGGTACTCGTTTCTGGATGTTTGTCATTAATTTGAAGAACCTGATCTTCGAGTTGTAGAGGTCCCGTAGTTCTAGGTCGTCCAATAATATTCCTTGATTTTTCAAAAGATCCAATTTCGAAGATGCAATTCAATAAACGTTTCAGAACATGGTGAGTGGTTATTTGGGTAACGCAGGGCATACATACGTTTGACCTCTAAGGCATTAGCATTGGCTTATCCATATAATAATTGCAAATTAGTCATGTCAGCATCAATAAACACAGGGCATTGTTATTATCTGAACTCAAATGAAATATTAGAACTGGTACTACAACAAAATTAGAATGATAAACATTTCTTGTTTGTTTTTGCGTTAGATTTCAGATTTGACACAGTGATTGTCAAAGTTCCAAAGGCCACTGAGAATAAACATGTTCTTTTTTTATTAATTTTGGAAACCAGTAGCGTCACTAAGGAAAAATTATGGTAAATAATAAATTTCACTTACAGTTAGAACTCGTTTATTACAACACCCTGTATCTCATTAACGACAAAACTTGTTTGTAGGAACTTTTCGTCCTAAAATTGAATCGCCCACAACAATATTTCAGGATACTTTAGAAACACCTTGTATGAGGCACGTATCACTTAATATTTGGTAAATAGGGACCTGATTATACAGCGTGTCCGTAAAGTATGGAACTAATTGGATCCGCTCGTTGTTAGTGATTTAAAAATGACACAAAATACAGGGTGTTACATTTAACAAAAGTGTTAATGACGTCATCTGATTAATGTGTATCACCACCATTAAAATTAAAATTGAAGTTTTTAAGATTTTTTTTAAAAGGCTCTGCGTTTAGGAATTATTGAATTTATTTCATACTTGACGAGCACTGTACAGGACTGTTTACGAATTTCTAGGAAACCCCATACATTCATTGATAAAAAAATCATTTTTCAGTTGAAAATTGTCTATTTTATATTTCGCTCACTTTACAGTGACTCACCTTCGATATGGGGCCGTATTCTTAACTGAGGGAGTAGAGCTTCCCGAAAGCTTTCTTGTTTACTTCGTCATTGCTGTGACGAATACAAAATATCTGTTCTCTCTGCTCTCGGGAAACCTTTTCCCTCAAACAAGAATAAGGTTCATGGGCAGTGTTGTCGTATTCACCGAAGAACACGGAATCTCCAGGTTTAATAGTTATGTATTGCATCTTCTGTTTGGAATCCCTTCTATGCCAACCATATTCACAACATTGAACAAATACAAATAAAATGTCTAAGACTCATTGCCTATAAATCTGGAATTCATTCTGTTAACACCTACCACTTAAATTACTATGAATTGCATTCCCAGTTTCTGTTGGAGCCTCTTCGTTACAGAAGGAATTGCAAAGATATTTTCATTCTATTCAACATAGTCAATTCTACTCTCGACTGTCCTACTCTTTCGTTCAATATTGGTTTTTCCGCACCAACCAGATCTACTAGAAATAGTGTTACTTTTTCACAACCACATTACTATACTAATTATCGCAATAATTCGTTCATCCCCAAGTCCACAAGATTGGCCAATCGATTGAATATTGATTTATTTACATCTTCTTCTGAGTTTCGCCAAAAACTCCAAATTTTCCTCGATATAACTTTTTGCTATAGCGTCTCCACAGTATTGATAGAGCATCCTTCTTCCATAATTGTGAATTTTCTTGAAATTACGGTCTCGGTATCTGGTATCGAAACAAGCAAATATGTTCCCCTGTCTTCTACATTACTGATTTTCAAATTCTTCAATTCACCAGACACCCCCATTATTAATGCAACCTAAAATATTTCAAAGTTTATTATCTACAATGTCTAATAGGTTAGGAGATATTATCTCAATCATCAAATATTCTTAATCGCAAGCTTTTATCAAAAATTCTTCCGCTTATTCTCTTTCCAATATTGCAGCTTTCGACTCACTCTTCAGATGGGCAGTGAGCTTACTACATTTTCCGATGTCTATGTTTTTATGGACCATTATAACGGCTTTCAGCAATGAGTACTTCGACTACATGGATGAAATTGCATACTTCCTCTTCAAATTTAAGAAATACGATAGCAGAACTTCCTCCTTTATTGTCATTAGGTACGCCCCGCTTTTCTTTCCATTCATCAAATTCGGAAAATAGCTTTTCATAATGTTCCCTGGACTTCGCAGGCAATAACTGGAGAGTTACTTCTTCAGCTTCCCGAAGGAACAAAATCGCTTTCTTGCATTTTTCACAACTTCACAAATGGAGTCGATGAACAATCGAAACTAAATAGCAACCATTCAATTCCCCCCAAAATTGTTTAATTAATTTCAATAATTTTTGACGTTACAGCTGCTCTCAGAGAGAAATGTCAAATCACTTTTTGATGAAATCTGATTCTAAATGACTGTGATTGTGGATAAAACGTTGTATTGCATTCGTGTTTTAGTTGCGTTTTATCCACAACTTAAACTTTCTTGCGTGGATGAAACACTATCTAATATATTAAATAACTATTAATGAGAGACCTTAGACAAATAAGGTCCGTAAGTACTTCAACAACATCTGTGGTGGAAACATAAATGAATCTGTAAACGGTCACTTTGACATTTTTAGTACAAAAGCAAGTGTAATTTAAGAGTTTTTCCGACAATCAAAAAACCCATAACCTACACACACCATTCAATTTAATTTTCAAATTTCAATCTACCTGTTTGATCTTGAAAACCACCTCAATAGCATACAACTTTGCATACTGTCGATAAAAACTATTTTTTATTGCTCATTAAAAAGGAATCAATGCATATGCAAAACGTCTATTAAATCCTGGCCTATATATTTTCTTTACGCCTTCCTTGCAGTTGCACACCTGCTACGTTAAGATCACATTCATAGGTATTGTAAGCTAATTTCCATTGTATGAAGTATGGCAGTTGTCCGATATGTACCGTTTCGTATAATCTCGTACGAGAGAGTAAGGTTATTTTCGAAACCGTTATTTTGGAACGTAATAAAAACAATTAAATTGTTCTTTTGTGTTATTTTGATTCCAGAAAGTGAATCAAGTTTTATTAGGAAGATTTTAAAACGTTCACTCAAAATATACGTTTTAAAAATGTATTATGGACATTTTTTCAACAACTACCAACTCGTCCAACTACACCATTTGAAATCAAAAGCATCTATTGTACTTCGAAAATATGAAATTGTTCTGGTCTATTTTACCAAAAATATATATTATAGTCCTATATTTCGCTCACAACAACTGTAGTTTATTATTTTCTCGAGATATTGCGATATGAATAACAACCCAAAAAATTTACAAATATCGATTTTGAGATAATTTAGAACAAAAAAACATCCTGGAACACTTCTTTATATAGTCGCTGTTATAATTAAGAGCACCAGCACTCCCAACGCTATTGTTTCCTGACATTTGTATAAATTTATATACAGCGTGTGGGTATGTTCGAATGTATGCTTACTTCCAAAGAATGCTCGATTTGCATGATTATATTTCCAAAGATAAAGAGAGACATAACGTTATTTCAGTCAGAAAAAAAAAAGAACAAGTTCAATGTCTATCTAAAATTAACAAAAACTGGTATACTGGTATACATAGATATATTATAATGATATTTTACTATTATATTTTAAATTTTTGTTTTATTAAATTTTATGTAATTAATTGTATATTATTATTATTTAATTTAGTTGTTAATTTATTTCAAAAATCTCTTTCTCAGGGTTGGGTTCAATACTTAATTATTTTTTTTTAAATTATATCCTGTTTCAAAAATACTTATTTATTAACAATTTAATTTAAAATTTATAATTTTTAAATTTATGAATTAATTATAATTTTTACTTTAAAGAATTGATTTTATGTTCGAATCACTTAATTAATGTTCTAAGTATCCAATATCAAATTTTCTAATGTTCTAAAATTTATAAGGTATTTTTGTTTCTTCAGTCTCCAAATATATTCTATTCTTATTATTTCCAAATGCCAATATGATTATGTATTCAAATTTACTTATTATTGAAATAATTGTAATATTACTTCCCTGTTCTGAATCCTGTCAATTCTTTAATTTAGTATAATCGCCAAATATGTCCTTTGTGTTATAATTTATATCTCCAATTTTATATGACTTGTATGATTACTCCTTTTACTTTTTTCAGTTAAATGTACTTTAAAAAATCTAATCGGTTATTTTTATTTTTACTCTCCTTTCTTTTCTCCTGTCAAAATCTATATATCAACAATAATTACTATCACTACCCACATTCAATTTTCATTTTATCCCCCGATAACTATTAAAAAAAACCCTTCTTTCAATGTGACATAAATCATAACCACAAATGACATATTTTTACATATTAAATTTCATAGATCTATACCTAAATATACAATATATAAGGATTATGGAGGAAAATAATTGGAAACCTTTCAAGAAGAGGGAGGGAAAATATCATTTTCAATATTTTCGACAGATAAATGTAAAAAGGTTATATTAATTTATTGGTTTTCAAAAAATTGGACGAAAATACGCTCATCGTATCCTTTTTATCAATTGAGAAATAAAGAGGGAGATGGGGTCAAAGAAAGTGGCAGAAAGAGATAAATGGGGACTGATAATTAAAAAAAGAGATAGAGATAGATAGTGGAAGAGAAGAAATAAGAGGGAAACATGAGGAGAGACAGATAGATAATAAAAGAGACAGAGAGGAAGTCAAAGCGGGAAGGAAAGGGGGGCAAAAACGATCAATAAGAGAGAAATAGTGAAAGCGGAGGAAAGACCGATATATTAAGACAGAGGAGAAGACGTCAAAGAAAGGAAGTGAGAGAGACAAAAAAAGAAAGATTGAGGAGAAGAGGTACAGATAGATAAAAGAGAAGACTAAAAGCAGATGGGGATGGAGAGGAAGTCAGTGAGAGGAAGGGAAAAGGAAAAAGTTGGGGAAAACAGAGAGGTAAAGGGAGAGATTCAAAAAAAAGAGGGGAAGGAAAAAGTGCGAGAAGGATAGTTAGAAAGTATGATGTAAGATATAAAGTTAAAAAAGAGGGAGGGAAAGATGGAGGAGGGAAGCCGGAGAGAGCAATGGAGAGACAGTGACGGTTGGGAAATTAAGTGAAAAAATGAGAGAACGAAAGATAAAAGGGGGAAAAGGAAAGAAAAGAAGAGAAAACAAAAATAAATGAAGTTGAATGAAAAAAAATGAAGAAAAAAAAAGGTGAGCGGTCGTCGAACCGCCGACACAAGCTCGCTTCTTATGCACAATAGATTGCGAGGTTGGGAAAACCATCAATAAAAATACGCGCAATAGAATGCGATGTTGGGAATTACATTGAGCCCAGTACGTTCTACTAAGTTTTATTTTATATTTTATTGACCATTTTTTCAAAATTTTGATAATTTTTGATAATTATTGACCATTTTTTCAAAATTTTTGGCAATTTTCGACCATTTTTACAAAATTTTGACAATTTTTGACAATTATTGACCATTTTTTCAAAATTTCTGACAATTTTTGACCATTTTTCAAATTTTAACAATTATTCACCATTTTTGACAATCATTGACTATTTTAGACCATTTTTCAAAATTTTAACAATTATTGACAATTTTTCAAAAATTTTGTCAATTTTTAACAATTATTGACCCTTTTTGACAGTTTTTCATAATTATTGGCCATTTTTTCAAAATTTTGACAATTTTTGTCCCTTATTTGACAATTTTTGACCATTTTTCAAATTTTAACAATTATTGACCATTTTTGACAATTATTGACCAATTTTAACAATTATTGACCATTATTGACAATTTTTGACAGGTTCTGACAATTATTGACAATTTTTCAAAAATTTGGACTATTTTCAACAATTATTGACCATTTTTGAGTTTTTTATAATTATTGACCATTTTTTCAAAATTTTTGACCATTTTTCAACATTTTAACAATTTTAACATATTTGGCAATTAGAGAGAGAGACGCCCGATACTCTCTCTCTCTCTTCCCACCGTTTGGGAATCCCTCGTGCCGGCGTGTATGAGAGAGAGAGAGAGAGGGAGAGAGAGAGAGAGAGGGAGAGAGAGAGAGGGGGGAGAGTTAGCGCAGCGGGCGGCGGAGAAAGAGACGAAGAATGACGTGACGAACGCTTTTTCGTAACATCACACATTTCACGAGTTCACTAGCCTTCCCAAAAGTCCTATGTCGTGCAATAAGAAGCAAGCTTCAAAAGGGATACAAACGAAAAGCTCAAGACAATGGGCATAAAATATCGAATGACAAAGGTAAAATGCAAGTTGAAAAAAAACTTGTAATACCGTAAAAGCTTTAAGAAACTTATTTCGCGGATAGAAACAAAAAATAGATAGTTAATGCATATGCTTTGTAGTTAATTCAGTGTATACAATTAGAAGCAGAGTAGCTTTCATCTCTTCTACACAAGTATATACCAGGAGTTTGTATTAAAAACTTGTGATATGATGGAGGGGCTGAAAATAATGATAGTCTCTTAAAAAAATTTTGTGCCTTCTTCCCTCGTTAACGAACTATAGGCCTCTGAAGTAAGAAATCTAATATTGTTTTTTATTCATAATTATTAAATACTTACTAGCATCACGCATATAATTTAAGGATCAAAAAAATGTGTTTATCAATAAAATAGTGTTTTAAAGGTAAAGAATATTTCACAATATTTCGTTGACTCGGCATCTGGCTTTAAGGATTTAGTGATAAAAGTTTTTGAATCCCTAATTGTATAGTAAACAGTAACAGATCCGTAATCGGAAAAATTTAGATACTAAAACATAAATTAAATTTATTTTCTAACAAAAATCACAAAACAAATTTAACTTTTATCTATTAATTGGAATTGAACAAATTAAGCTGTTGAAAAAACCTGTTCTTGATCCAGTATGTATTATTGTTATTCTTCGTCCTTTATTTGATGGAGCCTTTGTTTTGCATTTTCCCGATGAATCCACAAAACCCTTCGTTGGAGTATCATGGGTGTCATACCATGTCTCGTCGAGGTATATAACTGAAAGATTTTCACATCTATATTTTTGAATATCTTGTAAGTTATCATGACGCCACATTCGTAAGCGACATGACTCCATTATCGCTCGCCTCTCATTGATGGTAAACCAGAGATCTAAGAAGGTTGCAAATCAATATAAGCCGACGACCATAATTAGAACCTATTGTTCGAAATATAGATAAGCAATAAAACTGTATGTCTCTTAGAAGATTCCCAGGACCGGATTGAAATATCTCATGAAATAGTTTGGCATTTTAATAATAGTAGGCTCTCCATTATTTTTGGCGTTTGTTGACGGTTGTGTATTTAAATTTATAGATCCAATAGATCCAGTTTCTTCAAATTTAGCTACTAAAGAAATAAATACAAGGAGTCAGAAAATAAAGAACTGTATAAGTAGACCTAAACAATATGAATGACAAAAGAAATTAATAATTCAAAAACCGGCAAAAACTTTTATCAGTGGTTTTTTCGAATAAGAAATAAATTTGATGGGTCTTAACAGGGTTGGGATGAGATTTAAATAAATAATAATTCGAAATTTTATTTTTATTTTTACTAGTATTCCTAAAACTGAAATACATTCCACACATTCGTGAGGTCAAGTACTTCAATTCAAAAAAAATGTAAAATAATTATCTTTATCCAATATCATTATACCTACATATAAAACAAAATTTAATGGCTAGGGCAGGTACAACTCTGCTTAGACTCGACCGCCTGCTGATAACTCAAGTTCTGGGTGATTTATGACCTTCTTAGAGCTCTGGTCGTACTTTACAATATTTAAAACGCATTTGAGAAATAGCTTTCCACAAACTTGTTCGGCCACAAAAATTTCCCGTTTCGTCCTTAATTAACCACTTTTTTACAATCTAGGGATGGTATCATTTGTTCTGGTATAGGACATATATCGTTCTTCGGATTATATCCCTTTGTATTTGGAAAACAAGCAATGAAAGCTCTTTTTATATTTTCACGATCACATTAAAATATTTTATAGATGAGGTGGTCAACCATTTATCGTGAAAAGTACTTTCAACTTGAACAATAAAAATTCGGAAATATATCTTCCGAAGCTCAAATAAATAATAGAATAATTAAATAAATTAGTCTCAAATATTATTTTACCAGTCAAACATTTCAGTTGTGAAATAATCATACTATTAGGCATTATCTTTTCGCTTTTCGAAGAAACGAGTATGATACGATACTGTGCTATTGTATCGGATTAACGACTACCTGCTGTGGGTTTTGGTCTCAAATCAATCATGTTGGCATAAGTCAAAACGAAATATTTTGGAACGAAGTATACGTTAATATTATTAGTATTTTTATTGTTATGGTATTCAGATTTAGAGACCTTCTGTTCTTTTCGATGGCAGTATTAAACACACCCGATTAAAAATTAATATTTACATCTCATATTTCAAATTGCATATCTCAACGGCCAGATGTCTCATTACAAGGCCGAAATCACACGTTAGGCTCCACCCAGTCTGAAGCATTACATAGATTCTTTACAGAGGCGGATTTATGCCTAAAAGGAAAAACGAAAATCTTTCATCGGTCACCAATAAAGGCCATAAGGAATTATTTCAAATTTTGGTGTATAAACAACGTTTGTATACAGGGTGCGGCAGATAAACTATCGATTACAACGATTTTGAGAATTTAAGGTATCTGGTTAGTGAAAATTGGTATGAGGGGAAAGAGGTAAATCATGAAAAGAGAATATAGTCATAATTTTTTCTCTGCCCGTTATATTTCTCATCATACATTTTTAGACATAGAGGGAGCCTTCAACAAAGTTAAAATTTTCTCCATACAAAAAGACCTAGAGGAAATTTGAGCTGATGACATATTTACCTGATGGTTGATAACTACGCACCAGCAGCTGAATGGTACAGAAAGAAAACCACCAGGGGCACTCCACAAGGAGAGTTACTATGGTTAATTGTAATCAACAAGATCCTCCTAACTCTAAAAGAAAAGATGACAGGTGAAGATTTAATGTAATATCACTAACATCATGGGATCTGCTTTAAAAGAACTCCTAAATTAGGCAGAGGAGAATGGTCTTCGAATAAGCCCAAAGAAGACAGAGCTAGTATTAACAAAGAAAATATAATACACCGAAGTTCACTCTACCAAAAATGGAAGAACAAAAGCTAACGCTTTCAAAGGAAGCCAAATACTTGGAAAAAATATTGGATTACAAACTTCCTTGGAAGTCGAACGTGGAGGAAAGAACAAAAAAGGAAAGAATCCGTTTTACGCAAGTAGGTGAAAAAAATGAGACTGCAACCATAAATCGTGAAACTCATTATTATATATGGAGCTACCGCTTGGAAAGATGACAAAATAATACTAACAAGAAGAATCATACTAAAGTTCAAAGGGTCACAGCTCTAGGAATTACAGGGCAAGAAAGAATACAGCACAAGATGAGCTGGAGTTAATACTAGAACCACTCGTCCTGTACGTAAAGAGCTTGGCATGTGAAGATATAGGTGAACAGATGGTACATAAAAATACTATTCGATCGCCAGGAGTAGCTTTGAGAGGAAGATAACTACCAACTGTCCAACCAGAGGAGATTGAGTTAAATATTCAAGACTGTAGGAAGACGTATTTACAGATTGCTTTGTCACGAAGTCATAAAAAGCGGTCGTCGGACCGCCGACAGAAGCTTGCTTCTTATTCACAATAGAACGACCATTTTTCTTGAATTTTTCGACATTTTTCAAAAATGTTGACAATTTTTGACAGATTTTGACAATTTTTGACAATTATTGACCGTCTTTGACAATTATTGACCATTTTTGACAATTTTTGACAATTCAAAAATTTCAACATATTAGGCAATTATTGAAAATTCTTCAAAAATCTTGACAATTTTTGAAATTTTTTTCAAATTTCAACAATTATTGATCATTTTTGACAATTATTGATCAATTTTGTCACTCTTGACAATTTTTTAAAAATTTTGACCATTTTTCTAAATTTTAACAATAATTGACCATTTTTGGCAATTTTTGAGCATTTTTGACAGGTTCTGACAATTATTGACCATTTTTGACAGTTTTTTATAATTATTGAACATTTTTTCAGAATTTTGACAATTTTTCGAAAAATTTGACCATTTTTCAATAATTTTGATAATTATTGACAATTTTTCCATGTTTTTGAAAATATTTGTCAATTATTGAACATTTTTTCAAAATTTTGACAGTTTTTGACAAATTTTGACGATTTTTCCAAATGCTGGACAATTTTTGACCATATTTAAAAAAAATTGACAATTTTTCAAAAATTTTAACAATTATTGACCATTTTTGACGAATTATGACAATTATTGACCGTCTTTGACAATTATTGACCATTTTTGAGCATTTTTGACAGGTTCTGACAATTATTGACCATTTTTGACAGTTTTTTATAATTATTGACCATTTTTTCAGAATTTTGACAATTTTTCGAAAAATTTAACAATTATTGACCATTTTTGACGAATTATGACAATTATTGACCCTCTTTGACAATTATTGACCATTTTTGACAATTTTTCAAAAATTTTAACATATTTGGCAATTATTGACCATTTTTCCAAAATTTTGACAGTTTTTGACAGTTTTTGACAATTTTTGATCATTTTTCAAAATTTTTGACAATTTTTGTCCATATTTAAAAATTTTTGAGAATTTTTCAAAAAATTTAACATATTTGGCAATTATTAACCATTTTTTCAGAATTTTGACAATTTTTGACAATTTTTCACACCTAAAGGTGTGCGAGCTCAGCGCGGCAAGAGAGATTGCGCACAGTCGCTTGAATGAGTTAATTCATTTCATTGGATTAGTGGATTATTCAGAAATCTAGCAATACTGTTGCGTGACGAACAAAATTTTAATTTTAACTATTTTTCATAAATTTTGACAATTATTGACCATTTTTGACAGTTTTTGATAATTTTTGAAAATATGTGGCAATTATCAACCATTTTCTCAAAATTTTAACAGTTTTTGTCAATTTTTGATCATTTTTCCAAATTTTTGACCATATTTAAAAATGTGACGAACCCTTTTTGTAACATTACACGATTCACGAGCCTTTTCATAAATCTGGCAACACTGTTGCGTGACGAACCCTTATTCGCTTCTTCGTAACATTACACGTTTCACGAGTTCACTAGCCTTTTCAGAAATATGGCAACAATGTTGCGTGACGGACATTTTTCGTAACGGTTACACGTTTTACGAGTTCACTAGCCATCTCAAAAGTCCTATGTCGTGCAATAAAAATGTGTGGACGGATGCGCTGTCTTACTAGGAAAAATACTTGCAATAGAAAAAGCACCAAAACAGATAGAGATTGGCGGAACCACATTTAAAGTTACTATATACTCAGATAGTGAGGCTGCACTAAAAACGTTGACATGCCAAAGACAGTCAGCTGGGTCCCAAATAAAAGAAATCTGGAGAGAAGCGATAAAGCGGAATGGAAATGGACAACGCAAGAGCAGTACCTACGATACCACCACTTATTCAAAAATGTCATTGATGATGCTTGAACCAACAGAATGAAGTAACCGAGACAATTGCTACATAGCCAGAACACTGTGGTATAGGATAGACTCAATTATCCTATATGGTGCACCCAATTGTCACCAATCTATGATTACCCAGAAATATCGGGAAACCGTGAATGTAACACAAAGAATGGCACTTTTGCACGTTATGTGGGTTATAGAACAATTTCCATAGACG
This sequence comes from Lochmaea crataegi, assembly GCA_947563755.1. Classification (NCBI taxonomy): domain Eukaryota; kingdom Metazoa; phylum Arthropoda; class Insecta; order Coleoptera; family Chrysomelidae; genus Lochmaea; species Lochmaea crataegi. The sequence goes on along the minus strand of OX387433.1, from coordinate 23,107,430 downwards.
CGGTACAGATCATCGCAGGTATATACCCATCAAACTTACTAGTGCCAGAACGTAGAAAAAAAAACAGGAAACCGGGAATATAAACACAACGGCACAATAGGGGACTTGAACCCTTTTGAAAGAAATGGGAAAAATCAAGAAAAAGTGAGGATGGGACCATTGGAAGGTTCTAGAAGGGCTAAAGCAATATGGCTTATTCCCAATTTTGAAGTCAAGATCAGACTTCTGGCAAATGAAGATAGCAACAGTAACGAAGAACAAAATACAAAACGAAGAATTCAAACTCGTGCGCAGACACTTGGGAAACCTAATGATGCAGAGTGAACTGGAGGAAAGAATCTATAATCAAGACCAAAGGCAGTAAAAGACCAGATATTTTGTCATAGAGAGAGAAGAGGATGTGAGAGGTTTGGTGGATAGGCCATTTCACCATCATATTTCTGGAGGATGGAGTCCCACATAACCTCTCTATGGAAGAAATATAAACATGACTTTTCGTCCATTTATTCCTTTAAAAAAAATCCGAAAATGGAAAATTTCTAATGATGATATCTGCTAAGAATGTGAAGAAGAAACAATTGAACTCCTACTATGTCACTGTCAGACACTGATATCCGTTCCAAAATGTTGGGGCAAGATTTGATAGATGCACTTGAAGAAGTGGCACACTTAAGGATCGGTAAAATAACGAGCTCTACAAGATACTGGAAGTGTCTCAAAACGAGGCAATAAGGAGAGGTGTATTGGTTCACAGGACACTAAGGGAACGGATGCAATTTATTGCTTCCAGATCCTTATAACCTAACCTAATTATCATACCTTTGTTAAAAGATATTGGGATTCTTTCACCTATTTTTGCAGAATTTCAGTCTTTATCAAAATAATCTGTAATATTTGTAACGCACCCTACATATTCAGGGACATCTGAAGTATAAATGCTTCACGGCTACAGATTTGACAGCGGTCTATTTACACATGACAGTTGACGGAAGCAGTGTTGCATTTTAAGCTACTGCGCGGGTGATTTAAAAAGTCACTAGATGATATTGTGTACTTTCAGTGAATCCGTTTAAAAAAAAAAGCGTTACGCAACAATACCAATCGCAACCGGAATTCCATTGTTTTTTTTATATAACGACTAATAAATTTTCAGAATAAGTTACCATTACCATAATAAACTACACGGTATGCTTTTGCTTAAAGATTCCAGTACCTGTATAGATTTGTAACGAAATTAAAATAAATCATTTATTAGTTCCAAATTTAAATATGTCGTTGTATCTTTAAATATTCAAATATTTTATTATATTATTTATGAGCCGAATCGTCATATAATGTATCACAAATTCCAATGTAAATAAATCAGTGGCGTAACACAGCAACTAAAAAAAAATAAGAAGATTTAGGAATGATTCTTGATTTTATCAATACATTAAGAAAAATTCAAATTCCATTTTATTTTTTTTCTGTATTTCAGTAGCGTGGGAATTAGTTAAATCAGGTTTAACAGCTTGTAAAAAAGTTTGGTTCGATGATTTGAGACATATTATAAGATGTTGTCGATTTTTTGACAACAAAGAACAATATTAGTAACAAAAATATATACTTCCAGTCTATAATGAATTTGGAAAAAAAATCAATTCACCAGAAGGCACATGCAGTAGTAGAGTAGCTCGGTGTTTTGGGGTAAATTTTGGAATGTTTTTAAAGCGGGACAATACGAAGCAACGTACAATCGGACAAGCAAGAGAAAAGTCGCGAACAGAGAATGCGCCTTAGCAAAAGCATCAGAAGTAGGCGGGTTCCTTTCTTAGTTTGCGCATCTCGCTGATTTTCTCTCGCTTGTCCAAGTATTAGAATGAGGAAAATTGGCCAACCAACAACATTCGAAGAAAGACGTTCAACAACACACACTCAGGTGCAAAAGATGGTAACAGATCTGATCTGTTTTATTATTGGCCTCATGTTGATGATTTGCAAAAAAAAATTAAAATATATTTATTTTATCACTCGAATATTTATACTCGAATCAAAATAGCAATCCAGCCAAATTTCAATCGAAGGGTGAAAGGAAACACATGGGGACTAAATCCCCTAGCTGTACAAAACTGTGGTGATACCAACGGTCAACTATGGAGCCTTAGTCCAAAAATAGATCAAAGGAAAGTCGGACTAGAGCTATCAAAACTTGAGAAGCTTGACTTGTCTGTGAATAACGGGTGCGATGAGAAGCCATACCCAATCTTCCGTTTGTTGCTCTGAACGTTAAGGCTGAAGCGAGAATGGCTTCATACAAGCTGGAATGCAATGGGAATTGACACGAAATAACCAACACATACAGTCATTCGAGAAACACAGATGCTATGACAAACTCGCTCCTTGAAATATTAAGTGATAACATGTTGGCCAGAATTAACGAGAACCAACCATACAATATCCAGCTAAACTGGGATGGGTTGGAAGCATTCAGTCAGGAAGGAACGTTGGTATGGTACACTGCTGGATCTATATCAGGAGTTAGAGTCCATATTGCATTCGTATTCAATATACGCTTTCCACACGTGTTTGCAAATGAAAATCGAAAGGGGGTATATAGACTCCTAGGACTCGAGTTTCCCAAGGAGAATATCTACAAGAAGGGCCTAGTGAATAGACCGTTGAGCCTGATAAGGACTACTGGTCTCTTCACAGAAACGGTATAACTGAGAGCACAACAAGCCCAAAGGCTGAGGTGTCGAGAACTCGAAGCCTCTGACTGGCGAGCCAAACTAATCCACCAATCAATCAAGGAGTTTGTACTTTTCAAGATACGCCACCTGTTATTATTTCGCTTAGGGAATCAGATTCAGATTACTCGAATGTTTCTGATTCTGAAAAGGAAATAATGGAGATGGAATAGTGAGGAGAAGATTATATTACATATATCTTCAAATATGCAACGTTAACTGCTCATTAATTGAAGGTGGAGAACACCTTAGAAAGGCCAATCTAATCTAGTTCGTTGCTTGTATCTACTAACTTCAGGGTTTGTCCAGTAACCAGAGCCCACATGGTTACTCCACGTTTCCAGCTTTCGCACGTTTTCAATGAATAAAATAAAAATAATTTTCAGTGTAGAATAAAGTAATGTTTTAATGTATACTCCTTTCCAAGATATTTCGTTTTAACTTAACACCAACATGATTGATTCAAGAGAAAAACCCACAGCAGGTAGTCGTTAATTCGATAACAATAGAACAGTATCATATCGTACCCATTTCTTCGAAAAGATAATGCCTAATTGTATGATTATTTTACAACTGAAATATTTGGCTGGTAAAATAATATTTAGTTTTAGTATCTAAATTTTACCCACTACGCATCTGTTACCGTTTACTGAACAATGAGGGATTTATAAACTTATTATTAAATCCTTAATACCGGACACCGAGTCAAGGAAATATTGTGAAATATACTTTAATTGTAATTAAATTAAATCGATTTTGCAATAAGTACTTGAATTTGTTTCCTTAGTTTGATACAAATGCAAGTAAATAATTTTAGCTGAAAAATTTAGTTAATTTATTCAAATCTCATAACTTGCTTCATCTTCCGGTAGTAAGGGCAACGAAAATGTTTTCATACGATGACAAGTATATGCAAGGCGAAATGTAGCACTCTAACACTGCCCACCTGTGGAATGGAGTGTAATTAACAATTTTTTCAAAAGTACTCACCGCATTCCTTACAATAGTAACCAAAGTTTTTCATCATTCACCTTTCTTTCAATCAACATATCAAGTATTCTCTGGAAGTTTTCTTATGTCCTTTTTTCCATAACCTGTAAGTCTGCTCCGCTTCTTTCTTCAATAACTGTTTTTCATTCCAATCACATTGAAAGTGGGTATCACATCCGCGATCAAAGCTCGCTACAATTGATCTAAATGAAAGCTTGTCGTACCTGAAGACGCTTTACAACTCTTTCCGTCATCATATCACTCCTTTCGCTTAAAAACTGTCAGCATGTCCATCGGCAACAGGACTTTATCACAAATTTTCATGTAAAATGTGATGTATCCGGTCAGTTAGTTTCGTGAAGAGCTCTTAAGGAAAACCTGAACATTCATCGTCACTTGTGAGCTGAGGGACCATATAAGATGACAAATTAGTGACAATCTGAAATTTGGGATGGTGCTTC